>VZSE01015521.1:1208512-1487515 GCA_013398275.1 Promerops cafer
TTTTTTTTTTTTTGTCACTGCTACCTCTATTTCTGCAGGAACAAGTAGGTTATTGGTAAGTATTTCGACTAAATCAGACTTTACAAAGTTTTGCCTTAGTGAGGGACCTCCTTTTTTTTTTTTACCCTCACTTACTTTGGTAAAAACTTTGTAGACAACAGACTAATTGTCTGTAAATGCTGTGCTTTCTCAGGTCTCCATTATCGCCTTGTTTGTGTAGTAGAGTAATAGTTCTCAGATTCTCCGAGAGACTTTGTCTTCTGCATGCTTTCAAGCAGCATCATTATCTGTGCTGTCTTCTAAGATGCTGCCTTCTCCTGGGGCTTGCTCCTTTGTTCCTGTCTGCTGCGTTTCAAGTGCAGTGTTTACTTTGTCTCTCCCATTTCTTTTTTTTGTAAGACCTCGTATGCATTTTGGCCGGTTTGCTCAGAAGACTTCTCTTCGTCCAACAAGATGCTCTGTTTCATGTGTTCAGTTTAGTCATCCTTGTCAACCATTATTCAGCCATTTTCACATCATACCTCTTCCCTTTTAGCTGTCATTAAATATATTCTCAGCATGGTATAGCCACCCTCTCCTCTCTTGTTAACGTGCTTCATGTAATTTTGATCAGATTTGTTGCTCTGTACAGTACAAGTTTTCAAGATATTTATGCCTGTGCATTTTGAAAAACTAGGACTTGATTTTTCTAATCTTGGAGCAGCTCTTCCTTCACTCTCTTTTCAATGATGTGTTTTCTAATGGAAAATTTTCTTTTACCCTGGTATGTTTTTGAATGTAGTGACTTTATTGACAATGTGAAGTAGGGCAGGGGAGTGTAGACAAACTGGTTCCCTGCACTTAAGAATTTGTAGTTGTCTTGCCAAATTACTCAGTTGCTCAAGAAGTGCCTTCTTCTGACAACAGAACACAGTTGTCCTGTCTGTCTTCCTCCACTTGTATTGTGAAATGATGAGTGGAAAGACCTTTTTCTGGTGTTTGAGAAAAACATTGCTTCAGGCAGTAAGAGAAAATTGAGGGAGTAGCAAAATCCAAGAAGAAAGAAAAAAACAAATGTATAGGTTCAGGAGAGACTGGGAATGAGAAAGAATTCTTCCTCTTTGAACTGTGGTAGGTGAGTTAAGAAGAAAAAAGCAATGGGAATATGGGATATCTCTGAAGTAAGAGTTTTCAGGCATTTCATGTGCTTAAAAGTTTTCAGACTTCCAGGCTGGCCTGCAGTGAGTTATGTCATCATAACTGAGCTAGTTAGGCAGGTTGATCTTGCCTGCTGAGTGTAAATAAAATACGTTTGTGTCCTGAACCATTGACTGTGCTTTCTGGCTGCTTGCTTTCTGAAGAAGGTAGTCAGTTGGGCTCAAAAATGTGTCCACCCTGGCTGAACTTCATATTCAGTCAACAGCTCAGCTCCACGAGGTTTCACCCGAGTGGCAAGTGGCCCCTCTTGTGTACAGAAGCCTCTGAAATGGTGATAGGGTTAGTTTCTTCCCATACTCCTTATATTACCCTGCTGATGAGGCTAGAGGGGGACCTTGCTCTTGTCTCTGCTTGCCAAAGATCTGATGATGGAGAGACATGAGAGAGAAGAAAAGTGTCTTTCCTCTCTTGTCCTTGAGTCGGATTTTGGAAGGGAGTGATCACACCCTACATCAAAAAGAGAAGTGTGTTTCCTTGGGTTCTCTTGTCCGTCCCCCTCCCTTGGGAAAATACAATGAAACTGAAAGATATTATTCTGGGCAAAGTCTCATTTTTAAGTGGAGTTTTTGGTTGCTAGTTGAAAATGTGCTTCTCAAGCACCGTAAGCCAAAAGCTAAAATCTTCTGGGTTTAGGGTGTGGGTGGAGCCCTTTTTCTATGAAAACAGAGGCTTGCTCCCAACCAAAGTTTATATTCACACTTGTCAGTCTTCAGCTACTTCAGATCCATTGAGAAACTTGTGGCATGGATCTGTGATGGGAAGGGTGTGATGTGTCTGAAATGCAGGTAATGAAGTAGTAAGTTAAAGAGTGAATTAATGGCTTACAAGTCACTTGAAAAACTGTTTTTGTTTATATGCTTGTCAGTTGGAAAGTGCAGGAGGTACTCTAGGACTTTGGATGAAGGAGACTTGAGCAATCTCTCATTTAACTTGACTACAGATCCCTATGGATGACAGGATTGGGAGGATAGCACTGACAAGCAAAACAGGTGGAGCTAAAAAGTTCTTGCCTTCTCCCTTTGTTGGATGCTTGCATTGATCTGAAATGTCACTCTTAAAAGGCTGTTCCTCTAATAACAGCTGTTCTTATTTTTCTATTTAAAGTTAATATCAATCTTTCCACATGTCTTTCCTGCCTGTAATTTCATCTTCTGGTTTGCAAGATATATTAAAATTGGGCCTTTTTTTCTCTCTCTTAATGGTTGTGTTCATTCAGTTTCTAAAACTGTGCAGCTGTCAATTATAATCATCATCACATGGTACTTCTACATTGATATTAGACACCTGAAGTTGTGTAGTTGATAAAGGCTTTGTTTATGAGTCAGAAAATGTCTTGTTCAATTTCTCTTCTTCATTCTGTACTGCATTATTTTTCAGTGATTGCTACTGAAGATCTAACTTTCCCACTTACCAAGATGAAGGGAGCTGAAGAAGTTTCGTAATAAGATTCTGTCTTTCATAACTTTTTGCTTAGGAGAAGAAGTATCATCCAAACATATATTTTCTAATTATTCTGTGGCCTCCTTAACTAAAATAGTTCAGGTTTGTCTTTATCCCCCACTTTATATATCCCCCTTTCCCACTGAGTTCTGTGGGACATTTAAATCAGAAAATACAAGAGAAAAACCCTTGTTTCCCTCAAGGAATTCACAGGTTTGTTTACTTCAGTGTTATGGCACAAAAGTGGGGAAGAAAACCCCACTAGATTATGAACCTGAAATCAGTAAGTGCTTATTTGTTCTTACTGTGGCTCAGTTGTCTAGAAAAGACAGAGCTTAGAATGTTTGTACTGTGTTCCTTATTTCTGTTTGATTTCATATTCTCTCCCAGAGTGAGGAGAGTATTTCTTTATTTCTTTTCATCTCCAGAAAGTCTTTCCAGGTGGTCCTGTGTTCTTCTGGCTTAGACAATTGACAACATAAAGAAGGATGAAAGGTAGAGAACTAGATGTGATTTTTCACTGAGACGTTTTCTTTCTTAACAAAAAACTTAATGTCCATAAAATGGCAAACTTTCTCTGAGTAGCCATTTGTATTGCCAGCTACAGCACCTAGAAATTTTCCTGTAGAAGGTTCCCTGGGAATTGGTAATGCTCTTTTTTCTTTTGCTTTCTAACTTAAAGACTCTTTAAAATGTTAGTTCTTTGTTCTTGAATTTAGTGTGAAATAATTTTCATATTCTCTTTGGTGGCTAGGGTAAAACTTGCCAGGCAAGATGTTAGCTGTGTTAAAGCAATATGCTTTCGTGTACAAAGGTTCATGGTTTTGAGCTTATGGAATTGCTCATTCTATTTTTCCATTTCATCTGTCTGAGGAGAACAGAGAATTCTGTGACCATATAACTCTGATAGACTATGTGGTCTTTACTGGACAGCTTCTTTTTTCTTTTTTTTTTTTTTTAAAAAAAAAAAAAAACTTGTTCAAGTTTTACAAATTACTTTACAGAGGAAGGGAATAATAGAATTTTATCTTGACCAGGTCTGTTACTTTACCAAGAAGCTGAATTATTTCCATTTATTTTTCTGCTATTCTTAAAATTTTACCTTTTAGTCTTCTACACAGTTCAACAGAAAAGGAGGAAGTGGAAGAAACAGAGGCATTATGCTCTGACTTTAAAATATTTATGCTATTTTGATGTATATTCTTATAAGCCAACTTAGAGAATTTGGTCGAGGTGAAAAAGTAGGTGGATGCTGAAGTAGTTGGGGAAAAAAAAATCCTACAGCTGCTTTAGGAAAGCAATTCAAATCAAATATCACAGTGGTCTGCTTTGGGTTGGTTTTCAGTCAACGTCTTTTTTGGAGGCTGGGCACTTGAAAAAACTAAATAAAATGCTAAACCTATAAGCACTATGGAAGGCAAAATTTGCTTTCATAATTTTTTAACAAGTTAAGAGTGCTAATAATGGATTAAAAAAGGTCAGATAAGAATTAATAAATGTGAGCAGAAATATAACGCTAAAAATGGATTTGGCTAGCAACAGTTCTGCTGAAGATTAAGGGGTTGTTGTGAGACATGAGAGGAATGAGCCAATCACCTGTTGGTTTGTTTAAAATGTACCTACCTATATATACACCCATGAAAGAGACATTGCTGTGTGTAGATAGAACTATATATACTAACACTTTGTGTAATGGAACAATGTAATAGGTAAGTATTAATTTCTCCTTAGGACTTGTGAAGTCTTAGCCTGAAAGCTCTGCCCAGTTCTTGGCAATGCACCATGGTAAGATTGGAGAGAGGCCAGAGGACAACAAGAGCAATAAAAGGTTTAGGCATCAGGGCCTGTGAGGAAAGATTAGAATAACCTGGGTTTTTTTCAGACTAGGGAAAAAAGATAAAGGGTGCACGCTTCCCAGTGTCTACGTGTGTTTTATACTGAGCAGAGTTACTGACTGTTTTCCATGTCTGCTGAGCACATAAGAAGTAACCAACTCTTTTTTTGTGTTGTATTATTTCCTTTTTAACATCATTATGCAGGCTTTCTTTGTGTGATTATCAGTCATTTTGCATACCACTCTCATACCATCAAATTTACTGGATGCTGTGTTTCCAGACTGTCTGTACTTCTTTTTCGAAGTACCAAAGAACACGTGTGAATATGTAAGTAACGTTTGTCAGGCTTCTTATTCCCAAATACACCTTAGTAAAAGTGTGAGGATGCAAGGATTTCTCTTGAGGCTTCTTTAAATGCAAAACAAGATAGATTTATCCATCTTATTTGAAAACACAAGGATACAAAGACTTAAAATAGTAATATGCTGCATACTTTAAAAGAGCAGCTGCTCCCCTTCTACTTTCAGTTTGGCTTTGGCAGTGTTCCAGTTGATGTTTTCTGCTGAAAAGTTACTCTGATCAGGCTGATTCAGTCTTTTGTGTTGGTGCAGGTTTTATTTGTCCTTACTTCTTGCTACGACTGTTTAATATTGGCTGAAAGGATCATTCACTCTTCTGTGCAAGTCTAACATGTTTCTTTATATGCAATTCTGTGACACTCTGCATTGTGTTGTCTGGAAGCTCTTAGCAGTTCATTTTTTGCACCACAAAGTAGATATTCCAGAATAAGTGCTAGGATGATTTTGTAAAAATCTTAGCAATCCGGGAGTTTGTTTTTCATTGGATGTTTTATGTTTGCTCTGCTGTGCACTGAAGTGCAAGTTAAGCAGTCTGATGTTTGCAAAGCAAGGCAAACACAGTAAGGTATCAATCACTGAGAGGTTGAAATTGGTGCTGATAGAATGAGTGGCCACCCATTAACCTGTCCCTGTGGGTTGATCCCAAGTCTGCCAGAGAGGAAAATTGTGATTGGTAGATGGATGTGAGAGAAGATGGGATTTCTTGGCTAACTGGAGGTTCATTTGCAAAAGATGGCAGAGCTTGAAGAAAGTGATACATTCAAGAGAGAATGAGAGAATTCACCTCTGATAGAAGTCCTGATACTTGAGCAGGTTTAGTTATTTCAGACTTTCTGTGTCACCTTGGGATTTTCTAGTAGCTGTACTGCAACTTTCTGTTCTGTCTCCATTTCTTGTAATTGTAATTTTTTTCCAGGATTTTGGTTTTGTTTTAAGTAATGTGTTATTTTCAGTATTGTAGTCAGGGTTGTGAAACTAGATGGTGCGAGCTTGTAAGAATTTGGCTCCCTGCCCTCCTAAGGATGCAGTTGTAAAAGTCAGCTAGAGGTGTGTGCTTGCTCAGTTTTGGTGCTCAGTTCTTTAGTGCTGTACTTCTGTGTGTAGGGAATGGGGTGAGAGGTGGTCCTTCAGCTGGATTAGGGTGTGTCACAGGCTGAGTTCTCTGCTGTGGGAGAAGGAAGGACAACTTTGCAGTGACAGTGCTAATACAAAGGTGATAGTTGTCATCTGGGACAAAAATAAGGGATGCTGTGAAATCAACACCTTCCTAAGAGCTGGATTTTTACCTAAAACTGTATATTATCTGTTGTGCTTTCCTTGTAAAGAGATTGAGAAAGTAGTTGATTGAGTTTCAAAGGTTTTGGAAGACACTTCATGTGATGCTGCCTTATCTGATAACTGCTTCCACATTTTTGTCCAAATGTCTGTGAATTATCTATAAAACCCAGTAAAACGAGTCATGTAGAGCACAAGTTATTTCTGACCTGTTGCTGATTGTTAAAGTCAAGTGAAATTTTCTTTAAGTTACTGGAATTGTTCCTTGAGAAGATGGTAAAAACAAACATAGGCTATAAATGTTGTCAGCCTGCTGGGCAGGGGTACAATAGAGTCTTTGTTCTTACCCAGTACTAATTGTAAACTGGGTCATGAAACTATTGCCTTCTGATTTGAGGAAAGGTAGGAAAATATGAGCTTTTTTAAGGACCTTCAACTGGCTTGTGGACAGTGTAGATTGTTCACTTATTTATATTTTTCAAATACATTTAGAATAAAGTAAATATTTTGTCTATAGTCAAAATAATTGGTCTTTGGGGTTACTAAAAGGAGTTGGAAATGGTAATTTCCTTCACACAAAACCTACACTATGCATCTCTTGGGGAAGATGCAGGAGCATCCAGGAGCTGGATTGCAGCAGAACATTGTGAAGGAATGAGAAATTGGATTTCACTTGTATTTAAAGAAAGTTTCAGCAAGTGTTGTGAGCCCAAGGCTCTTTTTCTGCTATTTTGCTAGTCTCTGGCATACAGCTGATTGTGGTCACTGGAAAAACACATTTTCCACAAACACACCTTTTACTTCTGTCAGCCAAGTTGTTCCTTAAAGCTTAGTTAAGTGTGATGTCCTCTGTTCTTTGGGTTCTTCAGTTCTAAACACCGAGTAGAGCTACAGCAGTCAGGTATCGCAGACTTGCTGTGTCAGGAGGATGTTTGTAGTTGTTTAACCACTGCCTTCACATCCCCCCTGACACAGGACAAGCCACAACAAAATGTATTGTTAAAATACATACTATATTGCTAGAACACAGATTATTTACTAGGTTTCAGGGCAGGTGCATGGTAGTAAAAGTATATTCATCTAATACTCTAGGTGGATAGCCTGAAAGATTTTTCACAGCTGTCTATCTTCAAGCATGGTTTTAAGTAAAAGCAGTATTAGTATTAAATTATCATTATTATTCCCTCAAGCTCTCCCCAGTATTTTATTTGGATTAAAACATTTCCTCCAAGAATTCCTGAGGTACGTACCTTCTTAACACTGTTAACTTCAACAATGGTTCTAAGGCCCTGTTGGTGGTTGTCCCTGCCCCCTGTCACTCCCAGTTACATGTGCTCGTGACTCTAGGGAATAAGCTAGAACAGTTCTGTCCAGAAAGCAGAGGGAACTTGTTAATGACTCTCTCAGTGCTTAACTAGCCATGAACATAAAAGTTAACTTGCTGTAATGCAAACACCCCCTTCTGTCACAGCAGGACTTCTGAAGCATGTAAGGAAGTTAGAGGCTTTTTCACATCTAACTGTGTTGTCAGTTATGCCTTATAGGAGCATATAAATGAGAATAATGCGTGGGTCTTAAGTCTAGTCAAAACCTAGTAATTAGCAGTAGTAGGGTGATAAAGATTGAGAGAAAATTTACCTTGGGTCAGTGTTTTGAAGAAACTTGTAACAGAACAGTAAATGGGTGGGTTTGGGTGTTTGAAGGACTGAGATACTAACTTCGATTTTAGTCGTGTTGAGGTGTAGCCTGGGTGAAGGAGGCTGCACAGTGGCTGAAAGGTCACTGATAAAGCTTTCAACAAGTAAATTAATGCTTTCAACTAGTTTTTTTTCCAAAAGACGTTTGGCTGTGCTATGCTTATTGATCTGTTGTTTGTAAAAATGTGGGTTGGGGGAGGAGAAATAAAATTAAGGAGAGAAGAGCAATATTTAAACTGAAGTGTAAAACTGACACAAAGAAGAAATAGATATGACTAAAATTGGAAGAAGCAGAACTGTACTTTATCTCAGGAAGTGGTTTCCAGCACATGTTCAGCTGCTGCCCTGAGTTCCTTTTGGTTGTTACTAGCTGTGCTCTTTGACTTGCATCCTATGAGCTGCCTGTAAGAAACAAATCATTTTCATGATAAAAGAAGTGCAGTACTTGTATCAGGTGCTAATGCTTCAGATTAGTTGCTTGATCTACATCTGGATAATAATTAACAGTAAAGATGAAAATTCTCAGGCATCAGTTATTTGAAAGTGCAGCATCAAGTTACTTGTCATCCTTGACTGACTCAGTTTATTATGGACTCCCAAGGTTAGAAGTACAAAAGCAAGAGACAACAAACTAAAACATGTGGGAGCAGGCCCAGATGGGCATGCTGGTGGGAGGTGCAGTGACCTTTTACACAGGCCTGCATCATTACTCTTCACAGCATCAGAGAAAAAGTTGTGCCTTTGTGCTGAGAGTGGATGTAAATTAGATATTTTTGCTGAATGTTGTCCTGTTGGACAATCTGCCTGTAGGTGTACTCCTCAACAATTATCGTGCATCGAGATCCCTGTTGGTGGTTTTTTTGTCTCTCACTTGTGTGTTAATTATTCAGCAGATCAAAATCAGTCAGACTCTTCTGTGGACTGTAAAAGTTGTCCAGCTGATCTTTTCCTTTAACTGGAAGACTGCTGTCTTTGGCAATGATATAAATTAAGGTATTAAGCACTTTTGTCATGGGCTGTTATGTAGTTGCATCACAATCCAGACTGTCTTAATTATTCTTTACCCCATGTTGCCTGAGGCGGTGACCTCAAAAGCTAAACAAGGTCATGCTTGGCTAGGATGAGAGCAGTCAAACAAATTCAGTGCTACAGGAAGTATTAGTGATTCAGTAGGTGAGGCAACACCCCTGAGTTAATATTTTCCCAGTGCCCCAGACTGGTAAAAGATGCTGCAGCTTGTATGACAAGATGTAAAACCAAGATCCTTGGTCAAAGTTTCAGTGCAATTCCTGGTAAAAATGAACATGTTAATTCAGGATTTCCTGCCCAAGTTCAAATTTTAATGGCCGTGTCCTCTACACATTTGTAATTTCTGTTTTAGTAGAGTCATATGATCCTCTTGCTCCCGCCCTAAACTGTTCTTAAGTTGTTGAGAAAGTTTGTGTTCCAGAGGTGCTGACAATGTTTGCAATTGTCAACAGAATGATTTTCAGGAACAGTGGTCCATTTTGAGATCTTTTGAAATCAAGAGAATTGTATTTATGTAAGAAATGTCAGGTCAAAACCGAAAAGCCTCCAGGATTTCTTCTTTCTTTCTTTATGTGTGTGCAGAATAGCTTTTTGGCTTGAATATATATATTTGCTACATGATCGAATATGCTCACACTTACATATTTTTATTTTCTGTAGGATTCAAGTGCCCTGTATGTTCAAAATTTGTATCTTCTGACGAAATGGATTTACATCTTGTGATGTGTTTGACAAAACCAAGGATAACCTACAATGGTAAGAAAGAAGTAAGCTGATAATTATTTATTCATTTTAAACATGGGTGTGATAATAATCCTTTACTTAATAAGATATTCTGGTAACTAGTTTGGTGGATTCAGAAATTATGGGTTGTTTTTGCTTGTAGTTTGTTTTCTAATTTATTTCTAAGAACTTGGTCTTTATATACTGCATGCCAATATAATTTGCCCTGTGTCCTGTAAATATAAAATTATTCTTATTTGAATGTGTTTATTCCATTTTTTGACCATTGCTCAGTTGAGATATGTGTAGCTTACACATAATTTCATCTAATGACATCAAATAGTGAGGTGGGTCAATTGAGTCTCCTGGGGACTATTAAGGACTGTTACTTGACGTGCTGTGCATTTGCATTTTATTCAAGAAAGTTACTTTCTGGAAGGAACTAAAGAACTTCTTCTTCACTTGATTCCATATGTGGTTCTTCATGAAGACTGGTTATATGTTTTTGTTATTTTAATCAAACTGGCCAATATCAAGTGAATCACCTGTAGTAGCGCTGTTTTTTTCCCCTACTACTAAGCTCTCCTTCTAGGCAAGCTTTAATGCAAGGCAAACAGGACTTTTGCCACGGAGATCAAACCTTTCTGTCACTGTGGCTTAGGCTGACACTCAGTTCTATGGTGAGCACACAAAAAAGCTTGATGAAACAAGGAATTAGAAAATCTTACTGAAATTTTAGTGCCTGCTTTGGCAGAAAATCTTGCAGTGCATCTTCGATGAGATTATTGCCCACCAGTCATTAGATGTCAGAACAGAATGCAGTTAGAAAGAAATTGTAGAGAGGAGAGGGAGCTGGACTTTTTTTGGAGGTGAACAGGAAGAAGCTGAAAGTTGGTGCTCACAATTTACATCAGGGAAAAAATCTGATTCAGTGTTAAACAGAAATGTCACATAATGAGGGGGGGGTCAAGGCACTTGAAGAGGTTGTGCAACCTCCATTCTTGAACAATTTAGTCTAACTTGGTCATGCTTTGAGTGAGGGGCTGAACCAGAAGACCACCAGAGATCCCTTCCAACATAAGTTATTTGCTACATAAATAACCTGCAGTGTCATGGGCTCTTTGACCCTCCAGGCACCTTGCTGTTAGGGTATTCTAGACTGGACCATTTTATTGAAACAAGTCTTGAAGAATGGTTGGGCCCATCTAATTCTTTAGATAGTATAATGCTATCCAATACTTCTGGCCTTTAATTGCAAAAATAACTTGTAGTCATATGCTTAGAGCTGTGAAATCCATTTGAAAGCACAGTACTTAGGAAAGTCAGTATTTCTTTTTTGTTCCTGGTGTTACCACACATACATTTGAGAAGGTTGACTTCATCTAACAAAGAAGGCTTTTTTTTCTCTTAATTTTTCCTTTCTAAATTCAGGTCTGAGCATTTTCCAAGATAAGTTGTGTACTGAGGGATGTTGGACGTTGGAGAGAAGAGAATCATGCTAGTCACCCCAGTCAGGGCAGGAAAATGCACTTGGGATCCGTTAGGATGGAGCAGGAGGAGGCAGACTGGCAGAGAACAAGCTCTGGCACTAATCCATCTGATGGGGTGTGCACAAATTTGACTGACTGAAATCCTTTTCCCCTGCTGCTTCCCACATGTACATATGAGTGCACTCAGCTGACTAACTTTTGTTTGCAGATATGGCAGTTACATAATGTAACCTCTCCGTATCATTTATGATGTTTGTTTGAATCACAGTGGTGCCATATTCAGGGTCCCCTTTCCTTCTTGCATTGTTTCAGCTTACACACTGCTGGTTGGAGCTCCTCTGGGCTATCTTGTTACCTTTGCATTACCTGTTTTTTAAGTCAACAAAGGAGCAGAAGTAAAACCTGTGAGTGGCAGCTGAAGCCACTCTGGCTAATCTGCAGCATGACAAAAGTGGTTGTGGGCAATGCAATATGACTTAACAGCAGCATGTCATCTCTTGGTTTAGGAGTGTGTCTGCTGTACAGTGAGCCTCAGAAACTGATTCTAGGAAATGGTTATGTAACTGTGAAATAAGGAAACTATTAAATTAGGTAGGCTGATTTGAGAGAGATACTTAGAAGTATGGTCTCATTTTCATAAACACTTCAGAGAAGTGTGCATTGATCCTTGTGGCTCCAGTTGGTTAGCTCCTGGAGTCATGGCCTAAATCTTAAATTACAGCCTTTAGGTGGCTATTTAAATTACTGCAGCATGAAGAAATTGAGGATATGGCTTCTTAGTTGTGCTGTGCTCAGTTGTTACTTTGTATTATAGTTGAGGTCCCTTTAATGAGGGTAATAAAAAAAAAATTAACTAGCAGATTGGTAACTTAATGCTGCCATTATTTCGGGCCCAGACTTGCATATGAATGTCTATATGCATGCATTTTTTTCTTGTCTGTTTTGCTGTTTGTCATCATGAGATCAGTGATGAATCTGCCTTTTTGCTGTAGGCCAAGGGAATCTCAAGTTTTGTTTGAGAGAAGAAAAGATGCTGCTGTCAACTTTTGATACCCGCTTCCAAAATGGAAGGCATGTCTTTATGCTTTACTTTCTTATTATCTTGGCCTCATGCCATGCATACTAGAATAGAGCCAACCAGGCATTGTTTGCTTGTGTTGGTCACTGATATTTCCCAGTCCTATTATCACTAGAAGGAGAAATATCTTTTTTATTTTCTTTCTTTTTTTCTCTTCTTCCTTTTTTCCTCCTCACCTTCTTTTGTCTCTGAGTTTTGTGTTGCAAGTAGTTGAAGGGAGCCTTAGACATTGCAGGTGCAGAAATATTTAGAGATTGAGCAGTTGAACTGTGCTTATGTCTAGTTCTGTTCTAGATGTGTTTCCTCATGATACTGTAAATGTATTTAGTTGTCCTTTCTAAGAAACACCAGGGAGCAAATTGTATGTATTTTGTCATTCTGGGAAGACAAACCTTCCTTTTTAAATATGAGTCTGAGGCATACAGTCTCCCTCAGAAAAATGTTACAAGACTGCTTAGCTGTGATTTGAAGTTTAAATAAATTAATGAGTCCTCCCAGCCAATCTCTAATTGCTTTCTGAGCTACCTTTGTGCATTGCATTTGGCAGTTGAAAGGGTCAGTGAACTGCAAACTCGGGCAGCTGTCTGATTTACATGTGTTTTCTGAAAGAGTGGTCACAAAATTGTCTCCGTTCTGTGCTGGAAGTTGTGCTGATTTTCATATAAATATATCAGTACATTTTATTAGCCTTATTCTTTCAAAATCATGTGACTTGCCTGCAACAGAGATCTCATTGCTGACTCAATTAGGCATTTAAAAAGAGCTCTTTCTTTTTTTTCTGTGGAACTTTGTTCCACATTTCTTAAACTACTTGTGGTGTTCACACATGAACCAATATCTAGGCATTTTTATACAAAAGCTGGTTAAATGAACGGTATTGTGCAAAAAACATCATGGTATTTGGTGATGATGTCTTTAAAAACCTTTCCTAGCAATTAGCAAGTACAGTTACTTGCTGAGGAGCCAGAGCAGCTCCCATGCACTGGTTAACCACTGATTGCCAAAAGCCAGTTTTTGAAGAAAGTGGGTTACTTGCTAGTTGACAGGGTATTTTTTTAAAAAGACTGCTAAAATATTGTGTAGCCTTAACTATTCCTTTGAGCTTCTCCAGAGTGTTAAATGAGGCTCCTTGCACCATCTTGTTCAAATCTGTCATGGTGACAAGCAGGGAGCTTGTCAGAGCACACTTAGGGAGTGCTCTGTGAAAGGTGTTGCTTACACTCCAGCCCTGTGTTTTGGTCAGGTACGGGCATTTATGTGAATTTCCTCAGTGCTTTGGAAGCACCTTAAACTCCTTGCTGATGATTACAGATGCCTGGTGAAGTTTAGATTTTGAATACAATTATTGCTTATTTTGTGTTGTTGCAATATTGATACAGCTTTTTTCACTGGAAGATGTTTTATAAAAAATTGAGGAGACACAGGAGAGACTTGTGACTTTAGATGCTTTGCAACAAACATAACCAGTTCCTTCTGATGAAACCTTGCAGTTGGTTCTGAAATAATTCTGGTTTTCATTTTTAAATTCTTTTGTTTGTTTCTCAGCACACTTTGTAAGACTCCATTATTTTTATTATTATTAGAGGGCCCCTCAGAGGGCAGGCATAGCAGCCTGGCACCTGGCCAGATGGAGAAGCCAGTGACCCTGGAGGGCTGGGGAGAGCCAGTCAGCTCACTAGACTGGTTGGCTGGCTTGGCGAGCCGGCCTGTCCTCTTTCAAAAGTTTTGATTGAATTAGCACATTCCTGTGGAATATTTTGGGTTTCATCAAGTCAGCACTTTCTGTTGGAATGGTGTTCTACTGGAAACTTTCTAAGCCGATCTCCTCAAAGCCGCTCGCTCGGGGTGGTTCTGCTTTGACATCAGTGCTGCTCTCGCTCAGACCTCTCTGCATTTAATTCACATGTGGCAGTGGGTCTGACTGTTGCCTAACATATTTACTCAGGTTCATTTCAAGGGGAAAAGCTTTCACTAGTGCAGTTCAGAGGGGAAAAATGTTGAGACATCCAGTGCATGAACTGCAGAAGGTTTTTTCCTTACTTGAAGTCAGGACTTTGTAATTTTTCTGTTTAAATTACAATAAGTGAATTTCTTAGACCTATCGTTAAAAAGCAGCAGGAGATCAGACATCACAGATAGCAGGGATTACGGATATGGTTTTATATTAAGAATTGATCCAATTTCTTTGAAATGGAGAATTACTATGTGGAAAACTGTTGTAGACAGAATATTAAAAATTAAGGTACGTGTACCAGAAGGAGAAGCAGGAGTGGAACTCAATGTGCTCTTCCTGTCTGGCAAGTATCTGTCTGGTACTTTGTTTTCTAGAGTGTTTGGTCTATCACCAGGCACAAATAGTGCAATGTTCCCATGCCGTCTCACCAAATTTACAGAATCACAGGATATTTTGGGTTCGAAGGGACACACCAGGATCATTGAGTCCAACTCCTAAGTTGCATGAACCACACAGGGATTGAACCCACAATCTCGGTGTTATTAGCACCATGCTCTGACCAACTGAGCCTACCTCAAATTGGCTTGGGCCACAGCAGTGCAATTGATTCAGATGAGCAAGGATGCAAAGCAGTGTTTTGTCATGATTTTTGTTCTAAATTGGTTTGAGGTATTGCATCAAGTTTTGTCTTGTAAGGAAAGCATTTCTTGCTGGGACTGCCATGTGCTGAGGCCTGCATGTGAGCAAGTGTCAGAATCTTGAGCTGGAATCTGTCTAAGCAATAATCCTTCTAGAGGAGTTGTCAGCATTGAAATGACCGCCATAACATCCGTTTTGATCAAGAGCAGACACTTACGTACTGTAATGAGTCACCTAAAGGACTAAATAAAAATATTTTGGAAACATTCTTTGTGAATGGGGCTGACCTAATTTTTAACAACGCAAGTTATAACCTTTGTTGATTGCTGCCTGTTTCAGCATCTTTGGGGCAAGTTGCTTGTGCCGGAACTTGTTGAATTCATATTGCTCAGTAAAAGAAAAACAGTGCACCTTAACCTAATATTTGAAGCACCAATGCATGATTCTGGTAGTCCTGTCCACTGCAGTGACTTGATTTGCTCAGTCACTTATGTGCACCAAGGGGGAGAGTATTTTATTCAGCAGGGGTGATGCTCTCAACTGTTTTGACTGATGCACTCAAAACTTCAGAAATGAAAAGAATTATTAACTTCAAGTTAATTTCTCTGCCAGAGTTCCTGAGATCATACCCTGAAAGACCTTGCAAAAGGGCATCTTGCCAGTCTGCCTGGAAAAGCTTAAGCCTTCCTCCTTGTCCTCATCCTTTAATAGGACTAGACTTTCAGCAGAGCGGTACAAAATAATGCTAAGGCAGATCAGTTATTTCATTCCACTTTATCCAAGGTATAAAATTCTCCATAGAATTTCTCAATTCTTTCATTTTGAAAGTTTAACGGGATTCTTGGCTAAAAGTTTCTAGTTTCTTACTCTGCCCTAGGTGGTTCTGTGCTCTGTCCTCAGGGATGCTGAGGAGGCAGAAGAGCATACTTTAAAAGGTAGTTTAACAGAACATGTAAAAAGACACTTATCCCCTGCTTGCAGTTAAAATAGTGGTATTTACTCTTTCTTTTGATCTTGTGTACTTGCAAGCATCCTCCAGAGTATGTAGGAGGTTCATTCCGTTTTCCTAATGCTTTAAAACTGTTTTCTTCAGTAGTTCTTGAAAATATAAAGAACTGTTGAACTTTGAGATTTTATTTAATGTGGTGACAGTAGAACATTATTATAGTAAATAAAATTTTTATCTCAGACATTTGCACAGATGTTCTTCTGTGAATTAATATAATACTGGCTCAGACTTTTCATAACTTGTCTTGCAAATCATTGTTAAATTTGAGGAGGGAATTGTAATTTTAAGAAGAGAAATTGTGTTTAAAGTAATGTTTGATTAAAATATATTGACTGGTTTGTACTTTCTCCCTTTAAGAATCGTTAATAATGTTTGAACAAGAGCAAATTTTTACTGATCTTCACCAGTCTAGGCCAAAGATAGCTACTTGTCCAAACCAGGCTGCCAAGAGGGACCGTGGCAAACTTAACTTCTTCCTCCCTTTGTTCAGTAAAGCTGTATTTCCTTCCCGCCATCCCAGGTATCTCCTTCAACAGTTTTTGGTACCTCAAAGAAAAGCATCACTGCAAAAGGAGCCTGTTACATTCCAAGTGTGTTGGGAAGGGAGGTTGTTCATCCTGAAGAGTAAATAAAATGTCACTAAATAAAACCACACTCTAGGTCAACTTGTGCAGCCTGTGCCTGCCTCCTAAAGGGAGGAGATAGGACCTGCTTCAGTGACCCCATTTCAGCCTCAGCCACTGGATGAACTGGGTCAGTCTCTTACAGTGTGGAGTTGCAGCACTTTTAGAAGCTGCAGTCTCTTATCTTTCCTCCACACCCACAAACTGTCAACCCTTTGCTATGGAGCCAGAAAAGTAAGCTGTGTGTTTGTAATGGTGTGGCTGTGAAGAAAGCTCATCAAATGGGAACACAGTGTAACTGACAGGGAAGTACTTTGAATGTCTGGAGCAGCAATTCCCAGAACTGCAGACTGCCCCATTTATCTCTGCAAGATGTACTCATGGAGATGTAGTGGTGGTGGCTGAAGTATCAATATTGCTTATTATTTTGCTTTTCATGCAAGAGAAATGTGGGATATAGATTTGTAAAGAAGCTATGACAGCTTGCTTTCATGGTTCAGGTTGGAAATGCTCAATAGATGATGCTGGATTTTCTTTCTGCTGTAATGAGTCAAGTTGATATGCTTGGATCCTGCTGAGAAGGACACACTGCAGAGATCACACCTATTAATATCTTAAACTTTTCTCTGATTTGTTGTGCATGTGACTTACTCTTTTAACAAACCTTTGGGGAGAAGTATTTCCTGCATACTTTCCCTTCTGCCAGGCCTAAATCTGCTAGACTGAACTTCCTGTGACAAAGCCATGGTAAAATAGCTTCAATGTCACCTCATACTTAATTCAGTTCTTGAGAGCAGGACAACATTTTTTTTCTCAATACACTGGAATCGCCTTTATTTAAATGCATACCCGTGCCATGGGAATATTTTATATGCAGCAGTGGATAAATACAGTAAAGCTTTTGACAGTGATAGAACAAGCCTGCTTGTTTCTGAAAGAAATAGAGAAAATGGGATCATTCATGTTCTGAATAGCTCAAGTTACTTCTTTTGCTTGTATGCTACTCCTTAACCTCAGATACCGCTGTTGTCTCGCTGTTGCACTGACAGTGCTGCTGAAGTCAAATGACAGTTCGTGTCCTAGAAGATGGCAGGGACACCTGTGAAGCAGTGCCTCAAGGAACATCTGCGGGTGCCATGGGGAGGGATGCAGCTCGGGCGAGGAGGGGACCCGATACCTGCGCTGTGCGTCGCCGTGCCTCTCTTACATAATGGCAGCGCAGGGCTGCCTGCAGCAGAGAGCCCGGGGACAGCTCTGCCCGCTCGCCGTGCTGTGACTCCGCATCATGTGATGCAGGCAGACAGGAGCTACCTTCCATGCCTTGCACTTAATCAGTCTTTAGCTCAGAGAGGTCATTCAGAGGATGTCATAAATCGTGTCTGCAACTGCTGCAGTCTTGTGACTGCTGGGAACTTAGCTCCAGGGGAAATAATGTTCCGAGTTTTGCTAGTTTTGTATGGTAATTTTGCAGTCTTAAAAGCTGATACCTCTAAAACCTTAAGGTTTTACTCATTTGCTAGCAGCAGCCTGCCCTTCTTTTTTTTTCTTAGTTGCCCTGTGGAGACAAAACCTTGAAAATATCCCTTTTCTAATCATAGAAAATGGATTTCATTTGCTGGATTTTGAAATAATACTACTTGAAATAATGGGTTTTAATTTTGAAATAATACTGCTTGAAAGCATGGTGAAATTTTAGGTTTTAAAAAATAAACGGCAGAGTATATCTCACTGAGATTGAGTGATCTGTGTAGGAATTTCATGGTATTTCCTTCCCTAAATGTCTCACTGTTTTGAAGGAACCAATACAGATTATTTGCAGATCAGGACTTTCTCCCCTTTTTTAATATTCTAAAGAAGTATGAAAGAACAAGAGGCACTCCTTCTGGCTCAGAAACTGCCCCAAGGGCAAGGGCTGATCAATTTGAAAGTACTGCCTGAAATGTCATTCATAATTTTTTTTTTGTCAGATTAAAATCTTGCTTTAAAACCTGCTATCCTTTGATTACTTAAATAGTTCTGTGTTTCTGAGCTGCAGACTCAGCCCTTCAACGTACAAAAGAAGTCAGTCCAACTTTTGTAGGGGATTTCAGTGATAAAACAAGCCAAACTCTTCACAAACAAGCTGGGTGAGAACACTGCTAGTGTGATGGAATACTCTCACTTCTATACTGGGGATTGTTATCACTGCTTACACAGGGGAAAAAATTACCAGTTTCTAGTATTTTTAACAGAATCCAGTGATTCTAGAACAGGATGTAAAACACCTACTGACATAGGGACAAAATATACTAGACTTGCCTATTCTATCCTCCCTGGGGGAACCTCCTTGCTCCCCAAAGTTTGTGTAACTTTGTCTCACGTGGCTACAGATTTGCTGAGCTTCAGAAATAACCCCAAGTTCTAACACATGGCTGAAACATGAGAAACTTCACTGTTGTTTAGTGCTGAATTATATTAACACTCGTGAAACCTTGTTAAAATTTTGTCATAAAAACCTCAACTTCCATTTTAACCTTGCTCTAACAGCTATCTGGAATTTGAAGCCATATCAGATTTTCATCATTTTGACCATGTTCCTCATGCCCTCCTTCCTTGTGTGAAGTTTCATTAGGTACTATTCATGTGCAGTGTTAGGTATTTGATAGCCCCTGTGTAGCTAAGCAAGAATGTAGTATTCACTGTTAATTTTTAGCCCATAAATAATGTTTATATGTGTGGAATG
Source organism: Promerops cafer (assembly GCA_013398275.1). Classification (NCBI taxonomy): domain Eukaryota; kingdom Metazoa; phylum Chordata; class Aves; order Passeriformes; family Nectariniidae; genus Promerops; species Promerops cafer. The sequence continues at coordinate 1,227,583 of VZSE01015521.1, forward strand.
AAAAGGTGGAGGAATAGTTTGATTAACACCTTTTTTCTTCTCCCAGTTCCAAGGAAGTCTATTTTAGTCTATCGCTTTATTAGCTGAAATGATGTCATAATGGCATTCAATAGTTTGGTAGCCTCTAAATGAAACAAAAACGAGGAGAAAAATAAAACTTTAATATGGCTGTAGAAATACACTGCCAGATTATAGGCATGTAACTTGGAACAAATACTGGAGAAGTGTCTTTGGGGACTTTTGGTTTTTTAAACACGTTTTCCATGTTAATCTTTTTGTGTTATTGTTCATGAATGATCATGATTGCTGAGTACTGTTGGAATTGTGCTTGTTTTTAATTTCACTTAGTTACTTTAAAATTTAAAGGAAGGTTTATTGATGCTTTCTTTTTTTTGTTTGGGTTTTTTTTTGTCCTCTTGTAATTCAATACCTACATACTCAGTATCTCACTGGGATAGTAATAACCTGTAGGTACCTGTTAGCACCAGAAGTACTGTATCTCTATGCTTGCTGCAATAAATTATCATACTGGATAATGGGTTAGTGTAGAGTAGAAAAACTGAGATAACTTTGAAAACTCAGACTCAATATCTGATGTTATCAGAACCTTTGCATTCAGACATGTTTTGCATTCCATCTATATCACAAGGATAATTGCATTTAAAATAGGAATAGCTTGTAAAAAGCAATCTGTCTGCTGCGAACAGAAAAGACAGACAAGTAAAAATTATGCAGTGATTTATATCCTTGTCCCATGCATGCATGTTAACGCCAGACGTGTTAATCTGGAGAAGACTGATCTGGAGCCTGCTGGGAAAAGTACCTTCTAGGCCTAGCACCTGGCACTGGGGTTAATAAGCCAGGCTTTATGCACACCATAAAGCATTATGCACGCTAGTTTTGGCACCAGTGTTTTCATTGTGTGTTGCTTGGTAATGCATTGTATCTTCCCTGAGAATAGTGTCTTAGTCACACACACCTGCTTTTTCTCCCCCACTCCTGTTTTACCTTAGGCTCATAGTTTAATCTTTCATGCACTCATTTTGCATCAGATCAAACCAAACTTCTCTGCTTGCAATGAGTCAGTTGCTTGGCCAATGTTAAAAGACTGGAAAAAAGATTTGGCAAAACTCACTGTGCTCAGGGCACCTGTAGGAAGCCTGGAAAAGAAACCTGAAAAAGGACAAAGTGAACAAAACATGGAATCAAATCCTTCATCCAACCAACTTCAAAACAAGTCATCATTAAAGTAACCCATATTGCCCAGACTAATAGGATAGATAACTTCATCTGAGCTGCTTCTCTTCATTCCTTCTCTGTTGTTTAGGGACACTTACTGCCCTACCCTTTCTTTCTGTGAAGTTTTCTAATGTGCTTGGTTTATCTGCCTTCTGTCAGGTGAAAGTTCTCACACATTTTGTTAGGCCAGCGTGTCCCCATCACACTCCTAGTTCATTGCAGACCATGAAGAATAAAACATCTTATTTGAAAATCTTTGCAAAGCGATTTCTGTGGCTTCTGGCTGTAGTTTCAGTGATGGTGAATGGTTGAAAACTTGCCATATGGAAAACTGTTCTTTGCAATCTTTTAGGTCGTCTTTTGTGTTGGGGATAAAATAAATTTAGTCACTTAAAAAAGCTGACAAAGCAAAAGGGATTCCCTAAACTCAGTGGGGATCTTTTTGAACAGCCATGTCAACATCTTACACTTGTGAGATCTTATCCAGCTTAGATCTTTCCTTCAGCTTGATCAGACAGTCATCTTCTGTTGTTTCCTCTGCCACATCTGTGCTCTGCCTTACCTGCCAAGTTTTTAAGAACATTGTTGGTGATAGCATCCAGTCTTGATTTGGAAAAGTTGCTCATTTTAACAGATTTACAGCATCTGAGCGGTCTTCCTTCTGACTGTAAAGTTATGGGAAGAGATCTGTCTCTGCACTGTATTTGGAAGGAATTCTTCACCCTTCTCCTGACAACAGTGGTAGCTTTACTTCATGAAATCATTAACTCAGATACCCAAGTGATTTACTACCAGAAGAAGCTTTTATAGATAAATATTCTTAGGGTGATATGCCAGGCTGGTTGTGGCGGGGTTGGGCTTTTTTTGTTGTTTTGGTTAGTTGGTTGAGTTGTTGTTTTTTTGGTGGGTTTGGGTTTATGTTTGTTTGGTTTTGGGTTTTGGTATTTTACCTTTGGTAAAGTAGTTATCTGCTATGCAAGACAAGCTGGAATTCAGGTCTCTCATTTTTCTTGAGTGTACCCTGCTTGGTAACCCTGCCCGTTGCTTAAGCGGAAACTGTATGGTTCACCCGCCTTTGAACTGGATTTCTGGACTGCAATCCTAAGTTTTCAATAGACCTAAGTTGATTTTTCATCTATCATAGGAGTTTCTTAGTACTGGTATGGATTGGTGGGTACACATAAGCAACACTTAAATATTTTGCTTTGTTTTACTCCTGAACAAACAAAAATTATAAAAGATCTGCGCGGGTGGATCCCACACTTCTTCTTGCCTGCTTCTCTAAGTTTCCTTCATCCCAGCTCTATCTCCAGCTCCCTGTAGGAAATGATCCTCTCTAAATGCAGCAGACTTTGTCAGCAATACATTCTGGTTGCCTCTGGCCATTTAATCAACCACTCCTCCTTCTGTAGCATACTTGCGGTGTAAGATCCTTTTTGATGGTAAACTCAGCCTTGAGAAGTGTAAATCATTCTTACCTGATGGAGCCAAGGAGGATGTATTCCCCAAGTGATCCTTTCTTTATGCTGTTTCCTAAGGTACCTTGTTTTGCTGCTGTTTTGTTTTTTGTGGGTTTGCCCCTTTACATGCTGCTTTTAACTCCTGACATTCAAGATTAACATGGGGTAACCTGAGAGGTCATGTAATACTGATGAAAAACCAAGAAAACCGCCTGAAGGCAGCTTCCTTGTTCTATGTGCTGCAATGAGCAGCATTGTTTTAGGCAGCATGAGCTAGGGTACACCATTCATGGTGGGATTTCACGTGGGGCAGAAGTTTGCTATGGCTGCAGTCAAGACTTTTTCACTCAATCACCTCCTGAGAAGACAATATTTAGAAGTCTTGTCTCCCTAAAGCTATATTTCTGACAGGAGCAGGGTAAGCCTTGGGGCAAAATAAAACATGCCAAGGAAGACTCTTCAAGACCAAGGTACTTGTTGGGGTATTCAGAAAACAAATATATGTCAGTTCACTTGAAGTGAGGACTTAGTACAAGATGGGTAGGGCTGGCAAAAAGTCTTTTTACATCATGTTCTGGAGGACAAGACTGTTTATTTGTGGTTCATTTATGAACAGGTGCAGCTCTTTGGCCCATACCTAGACTAAAATTTGACAATTTAAAGACGTGATACTTACAAATGTGGTGAATGGAACTTATCTTTAGTAGTCAGTGCAACAGGAGAAAGTTATTTATCTATCCTGAGATTATTTAATGTCCCGAGGCATCGTAAACTGCAAGCAGGCTGATTAAACAGATGTTGGAAAGACTTAAGCAGAAATTTTAGAGTCAATCAGGTAATTGTACTGAGAGCAAATCTTGAATTACTGTGGAAAGGCATAGTCCCTAGCAATAAATCGCAAGATGGGAGGACAAGACATTTCATGGCCAGCTGGGCTAGTAGAATTTATCTAGTATGAATACCTATTTCACCCCAACACTTTCTGTCAGCAGTGTAAATATGGACTGAGAAAGCTGGTACACTGATAACAATAGTACAGGAATGGCTGTGGATGTTGATGCTTGGAAGTGAGGAGCTTTATTTCTCTGACTACTTGGCCTTTTTTGCAATGTGTAACTTTTCACTGGGAGACCTGAGGTCCAAACTTGACTTTGTCTGCAAGCAAGATACTTTAATTGGACATTGTATCAAACCTGTGTTATTTATACTTGGGATTTAATTTTTGGGTTTTTTTTTCAGAGCCATAACTTGTATTGGCACCCTGTATCATATAGCTCCAGCTAGGTTTCCCTTGTGGTTACTGAAGCTAAATCTCTCTACACAAGAAGTCCGTTTTCTTCAGTGTGCAGATGCTTCTGCCTTCTGTATTAATTAGCTACCTGGATTCAATTCTATTTAGGTAAACTATGACTACACAACACAGCCTTTTTTACTCCTGCTCACTTAAATGTATTTCTGTCACTACTATTTCAGTTTTTATCTTTATTTAACCAGAAGTATTTTTTCTCTACCATACACCAATTGTTATCTGTCTGAACAGGAAGCATCTAGCTATTTCTCAGAATTTTCTAAGCTCAGAATGTCCCACAAAAATTTGAATCCTGTTCTTCAAATGTGGGTTGGCTAAGAAACAATGAAACTTCTGCGGCCATCTCCTTCCATGTCAGCCTGGTGTTGCTACACAAGTATTACCACTTAGGCCTAATTCTGCAGGTATTTTTCTTGTGTGACTCTCCCTTTGTTTGTGTGCTCCCTCCCCTTATTTTTGTGTTTTAAGAAGAGGGGACACCAAAGACTGTAGACAATGTGTGTGCAGGAAGTCTTTCATGATGGATATCTGTTTATACATAGCTGTCTCAGTCCTGGACCAGCACTGATTGAGCAATGTGAGCGGGATGGGGAAAACAGGGATAAAGCTTGGGCTTTGAGTAGGAAATTGTAATGGGCTGCTATGTTGCAAGGGGTGAAGAGTGAGATGCTGAACAACATCACCACACCCCCCAACCCAGCAATTCATCAAGTACTTTATCAGTATTTGATGAAGTGTCACATTTGTTGTAGCTTGTTAACTTGCTTTGGAGAGGTTGAGTTTTTGTGTATTGTGGCTGGGAAGGTATTTGTGGATTGCTTAAGTTCTAGGTATTACCACATGAGTCGTGCAGTGGTGTTTGGGGTTATTGTATGTACAAAAAGTTACCACCTGTGCTTGTTTGATTAGCACAAGGGTATTGGGTTTTTTCAGCAGCATAAAAGAGAATTTGGATTTAAGTAATTCAGGGGAATTTTGATTTCATTTATTCACCTGCTTGACTTTGTGGTGGTGTGAATCCCGAAAGCCGCTTAGCTGTGGTACAAGTTGAAACATTGGATGTTAAATATCTTCCCTTTTACATCTGATCCAGAGGAGGTGGCTTATACTAGAGCAAAAAGAAATGTTTCTAGTTAGGAACCCACTGCTTCTTCACTACCCTGCTGAGGGTAGTGAAGTTCTACTTTTGGCTGTGAAGGCACAATCTTATAGGTGAACTAAGCTAATGGCTTCAGCTCTGCCTTGCTCAATTTGCTGACTGACCCTGTAGCTGTGAAAGCTGAGTGGCAAAGTAAGCATCAGCAGTGACAACTGAATGATGTTCCTCCTTCTGTTGGGAGCCCTGAGCGCTTAAGAATCATCTCTCCTTCAGAGTGTCTTTCTGCCTCAACTTTGGAGCAGCAGTGGATGGCTGACCTGGTCATCCAAGAATACCCCTAGAGAATCAAGAGTATTCATCTTGTGGCAGCCAGAATACTGAAAACCAGCTGTAATATCAAAGAAACTGCTGGCTCTCCTAATGCTTAGGATGGGCTGGGAAAGACAGGGTTTGCTTGCAGTCAATACCAGTTTGCAAAGACAATCACTGAGCTACATGAGAGAACCATTTCCTGTGCATAATGGTTTTCCTTCCATTCTAGTGTCTACTTCTCCCAAGGATATTAACCCCATATGAGAGGGCTGCCCATATTATTTGTATCAGATAGTTAAAAATATTTCTCTATTCCTCCTTCCTCCCGTGCCTGCTTTGCAGCAGAAAATTAAGAGAGATGATGGAGGGCAGGAGGAGTGGTAGAAAATACAGGTCTAGAGAGAACACATTTTAGGGAAAATCAGTGTGAAGAGGAGCAAAGCATAGTAAGAAACAGTCAGAAACAGAGAGGGAGAAAAACAGATGTGACAGAAGCCATAAAGATTTAGTTAATGAAGTCAGTAACATTTAATAAGTGTCTAATCACGTACACACATGCTTCCTGGCTGCCAAATAGTAAGGTACCTGTGGAAACGTGTAGGTCCTCCTTGACTCCTTGTGATATCAGCAAAGGTGATAGCAGTAAAAATGTAGAGTAAATTCTGCTATATGGATGAATTCATGCTCTACATGTGAACAAATATATTGGTTTCTAGATGTCTAGAGCTCTACATACTCCATTTAAAAACAAGCAGAGACAGTCTCTAGTACTTTACTAAGATAGTTTTTAGTAATCAGCTTCAAAATTGAATGAATGTGTAACAGATACATGGTAATACGTACTATTTAATAAAGTTTCATCAATATTTTTTAATGGCTGTTGTTTTACCAATTTTAGTGCCAACACTGTTCAAAAGGTATGTTTCAATTAAGTTTCAGTTGCGTTCCCAAAAGGGTTGACCTTTGTGGTGTCCTTCACTAGTAAGTTAGTTGTGATGGCAGCTTCCATGGACATTTAAGGTTTTAAATTTTAGAAAAAATATAGACATTTTGATAAGTTGTCATACTGAATTGGGTCAAGGTGTTTCTAGCCTGGTGTTCTGTTTCCAGTGAATGCCCAGAGAGAAGTAAAATACTGCAGCTATCAAGTGATATCTCCCAAAATATATTGATATCTCCATGATTTGTGACTTCAGGTTTCTTGCGCCTAGGGCTATATCTGCCTGTGTTTTAAAAGGAAAAACAAAAAGCATCAGCACATATTTTAATTGCCTTATCCAGAAGGTGTGCAGTGCACATGCTTTTGCAGTCCTCACTTTACAGACACTTTAATCACAGATACTGCCTATAATCCTAATCATGGCTGAGTTAGTGGCTTTCGCAATTATTGGATGTATTTTCAAAAGTTCTAAGAAAAGTTTTTAATTGGCAAAGCATGTGCAAAATTGCCAGAATGCCTGATTTTTAATCCTCTACTACCTATTTTGCTATAAATACAGAAATGCTGTAGAATTCATTTTCCAATAAACATAAAAGCAGAAGTTTAGGAGGAAAAATTACTGTCAACCCAAAGTTAAAACAGTAGTAACCAGGACAGAGGAGAAGAGGAAGAAGTACTTGAGCAGACTCAGGAGGGAAATACTATGCTCTTTTGCAAGATTTCATCTTTGACACCAGTCTTTGGCTAGTGAGTACTTGTTCAAGTAGCTGGGAAGGTGGAGGAGTGTTTACCTCCTATTAGGTGCAGTGCACTTGGATGTGGGGGTGTGGTATTTGTGTATGTACCCATATGTGAGTGAAATGGAAAAATGTGGCTTATTTCCTCTTCCCACTTCCATTTAGGTAATACACTGTTTTAAATGTTTTAATCATAACATTGATGAAGTTTTAAGCTGCTTTACTTTTTCTTTTGGTTTGTATGTTTTGTTGTTTGTTTGGGTTTTTTGAAGGGAAAAATTATAAAGTAAAATATATCTGCTGAATCATTCTGCTGCAGGAAAAGATGAAAACAAAAAACCTCTTCAAACTGCAGTGGTTCTCTGCAAAATGATATACAGATTTTTCTGTATCAGACATGTTTAAAAGTCATTGTTAAATGGCCCTTAAAGTGACTTCCATCTGATACAGGCCAGTGTTGGTGTAGGAGAGTGCTGTATAAAACAAGTACAGAACAAATTCTGACCAGATCCAGGTCTAACAGGATTATTCACTCCTTTTTCTTTGTCTGAGATTGATGATCCGAATCACCTAAAATGGTCAAAAGGTAGTCAGATCCAAGGTATCATAAGTCTGTGCAGGATTGGTTTTGGTGTCATCACTCTACGTGTGTATTTAATTATAAGCTTAATTATATGGGTTTGGAGTATGTTAATGTGCAAGTTACACATGGGCATTTGCAGCACTTGGTTTTTTTTACTCATAACCTTCAGCATTTATGCACAAGAGCCTTAGGTAGGATTCATGAGGTTTACACAAGTAGGGAATGCTGCTTCCTCGTTATTCCAGAGGAAGAGGAGCACTGAGACCTGTTAATGTAACCTTTTCTGCAGGGGTGGCAGGCGTGCACCGTGTTTCTGTGCCAGCCGTCATTCGCACCAGCTCCCTGTGGCATGACTGGGCAAAGCCCAGTGTGTGCCTGGTGGCTCATCCCAGCTGGAAAGCCTGGGGTGAAGCCAGGGAGGGTGGCAAGCTGTTTGCCAGGGACTTGTGCAGTAGGGCCAGTACTGGCAAGAGCGAGAGTGCAGGGAATACTGGAGGGAAAATAAAAGGAGTGTCAGACACTTACACAGGGCTGGTGGGAGATACAAATGTTTGAATTGGCATCATGCCCTAATGTTAGCCAAAAGGTGCAGAACCTTGTTAAATTGCTCAGTGGGAGTTCAGACCCAAGCATTGTGCAGTCTGGGGAGTGCAGGATAAGCCAGACACACAATAGAGAACGATGGGAAAGCTGTTCACAGGAATGCTTTCTTTTATAAATTGTATTTTATCAGACAGCTTTTTAATTTCTGTTATCAAAGCTTGACTAAATGCTTCCCTCTCGAGAGTGCTTGAGGGAGTGAGACTGGGATTTAATTCACTAGAGATATCTTAGCCCCTTTTTGGTTTGGGTAGCAGCTGGTGATCTGATAAAGGGACTCTGTGGGAAAAGTTGCTTTTATTAAGTATGCTCTGTAAGTGCTTGGATTATTAATGGTGCTGCTTCCTACAACCTGACTGTGAGAACTGCTCAGAGGAGTTCTTGTAAAGTTGTGCAAAGAGATGGTCTAGGAGGATGAAGTCTGACAGCATCAGACAAAGGTTGATATCTCTGTAGCCAGACAATGCCTGGAGAGTATTTGCCTCTTGGTCAGATATTAGAATACCTTTGTATTAAAAAACCCCCCAAACAACCAAATACCAAAATCCGACTTCAAGGAAGTATTTATCCTTAGCACCCTCTTCTGGGCAAGTTGACAGGTAAGAGTTCTTAAAATCTTTTGTATTGTTTTAAATTACCTTGTCTCCTTAGTATCTCTACTGTTCTGAGAAGCTTGCAGTTTTAGATTGAACAACAGGAGTTTACTGTGCATAAAATACATTTTAAAATTTTCTTTGTTGTGGTGGATGTATATTGTTTATTATTTTGTTTTGAATATTTTTCTTTATAATAGTTCACTTCATGGTAGATATTTTTCACATCTCCATGAAGGTGCTACACACGTGTCATTATACAGTATTTTTAGCATAACCAATGGATATAGTGGAGACTGAAATAAGCACTGTTTTAGAAACTCAAGCACCTGCAAGACAGCTGGCTGTCATTTAATGGAAACAATGTAGACCTAATTTCCTTTTACTTTCTTGCTGCCATGGTAGCTTTCTAGTTGTCTGTCATTCTCTGTGTTTGGAATGCCAGTGGTGATGGAGCCACAGGAGAGAACAGCCTAGAGCTGCTGGTTTCTCAGTCATAGCTGCAAAAGGTACTCTCCATAAGCAGTCACTCGAGGTGCCTTTTGGCAACGAAGGGGAGGCTTTTCCCAGGAAACCATGGAAACTTGAACATGTAGACTTCACTTTGCCAAGTGTGCACCATTCTGATCTGCCAGTTTGGTTACTACGTGGTCTCGTGTTGGGAGTACCCTGTGGACTGTGTGAGACTGTGTCTAAGAGGGACTTCTAATCTGCGTCTGGCAAACAGGGCCTTATGTGATCTTCTGTTTTCCTTCATGCTAGGACTGAATTCTGCATCCCACATTCTGGCTAAGAGAAGTGTCCAAGAGAGAAGGTTTTTATTAAAAATAATATGTTTTCCCAGAAACTTCTTAGTGAAAGCCAACTCTTTTGCATTCCTTGGAATTTACTTTTTCCTCCTTTGTTCTGGGACTTGGTAATGCTGCAAAAAATTCAGTGTCTCCAGGCGTCATTGGAGCCATACAGCAATGATCTTTCCTTCATGGAAATCTCACATTTCTACAGTTAACAGTTTCATACTTTGCACTGAGAAGAAGGTGGATGGGATGTAGAACATGCTGGTGTGGTGAGAAGAGGTTGAAAGTGTGAAATATGAGTTGCCAGCAAGGCTGGTCAAAGAAAGCCAGATGTACAGAAGCGAGGTGAGTAGGAGAGCAGAAAAATCAAATGACAGGCTAAGTGTTTAGAAGCTAGGAAGAACTTTACCTAAAGATTTATCTACAGTGCCTTGTCAGAGAAATGTTATCTTCAGGCTTGAACTTAACCTCCATGTTGAAGACTGAGCATGGGTTCTCATCATGCATATTCAGTCAGTTGGTATGTCACTGATCCTTACCTTTCTGTAGGACAAAAAAACTTCTTCTGAATAAAGAACGTTTTGCTTGTAGTAGTCTGATTCTTAACCATTTCACTTTGTCCTCTTTCCTCAGAGGATGTGCTGAGTAAAGATGCTGGGGAGTGTGCAATATGCCTGGAAGAGCTGCAGCAAGGAGATACTATAGCACGGCTGCCTTGCCTCTGCATATATCACAAAGGGCAAGTATTCCTTAGGATGGATATAAAATCTCAGAAGGTTGCATTTATGGGGTAACTCTTCTTAAGGGGTGCTTAAAGAAGTGCTTAAACTTAGTTGCTTTTTGCACTTAAAAACAACAAAGAAACAGCAGTAGCAACCTTAAAGATGTTTTTTAAATGACATCTTTCTGCATCTCCAGCAAATGTATTTGAAGTCAGTTTGCCCTGCCACAAGCTTCTCATTGTTGGAAAATCACCTGGATGGGGAAGGAATGTGTATCATGGCTGAGGAGCTTAGGTCGTGGGCTTAAGTTTTGTCAAATGCTAATAGAGTTGGGCAGGAAGAGAGGGGAATGTTTCTTTAACCTGTTTCATATTTTCTTTTTTCAAAAGTTGCAGAAAGTTTACAGAAAGTAAAATGTCAGTGAATGATATAAGCAAGATGATAATGTTAGTAGCAAATTAACCTGTGTATAAAATGTGTAACTTGTAAAGTGCTTCCTTAGAAAATTTTACCACTTAAGAAATTTAGTTTTTCAGCAGTGTAATACCCAAATATTACTGTGATTTGGGGTTATTAATTTTTTCAGTGATGTATATACATGCATATACTTCTTTGTATAATACAAAGTTCTACTAGTCATTGAAATTGAGAAACCAATTTATATTCATATCCTACTGCTAAATGTTACTGGTATTCATGTCAATTGTTTTCATTTTTTGTCTTGTATCCAACAGCTGCATAGATGAATGGTTTGAAGTAAATAGATCTTGCCCTGAGCATCCATCAGATTAAGACAAGATTCATATTTTTAGGTAATGTTTATTTATGTTCCAACAATAAGTATCTTGATTATCTGAAATAACTGTACTATTTCTTTTTAATTGTGAATTTACTACTGTGTCTCAGAACTACAATATTAATCAGTAAGGATTGATGTATTTTGCAATATAGGCAAAAGGTTTCTACATCCTTACATGGTGTGGTCTTTCCAGTTTTAGTACTGTAAAGTGGCAAGTCAGTGTCAGGAAACCTTTAGCATTAACTTTCTAAGAGTATTTTTCCATAGAAATTAAACAAAATTAAAATAATACAATTGTGTAATTTTGGATTGTTCTGTGAGTACTGGCATGTGTTTCTGACAGAAGGCTTTTGGAATCATATGAAAAGGTTGAAGCTAGGTATTTTCAAAACTACTTTAATGTTAATGCATTCCAGAATGTTTAAAGCATATAAATAAAAAAAAATGTTGACATGTTTCTATCCATGCCATCTCACAGAAGTTCACATTTTTCCAGCTTATGTTTTGTGTTAACGATTGCAGATCTGCAATCTGTGTTAAAAGTTCAAAGGATAGTTTTATTCTTTAGTTGACTAACTCAGAAATTTTACCTTACATTAAACAATTGCCCCTAAGCATTGCAAAGCACACCGATAATCATCATAATTCTTAGAGAAATAGAGATATCTGAAATGCTGTCTGGTAGCTGAGAGTTTGGTTTTGTTGTTCTGAGGGAAATTTAAAAAAAAACCTGAAGTATTCATGACTGGCATTTATTTCTGCATTTGTTTCATGTTGCTTCATGTGTCTGTGTTGTAGGGGTAGCGAAGAAAACCTCAAGGAAAATATCTTGCTATGGAGATAATTGTTTTTAACCTCAGGGCAGTGCTAGCCAAAATTAATAAACAAACACACTCCCTATATAGCCGTCAATCTCTGGTTATGGCAGAAGGCTGCGTGCTGTTCGTGAACACCTCTGTCTCTGGACATGCTCATGGCTGCCCAGCCTCATGTTAAATTCTGTTTGCTTTTTCCACAGCAGGGATGGTGATAACTGGGGGCTTAGGAAAAAAGGGGAAGGAATACTCAGTGGTTGTGCTCATGCTTTTTGAGTGGTTTCTGTACTGAAATAATGGTATTTTGTCTTCTGCTTTTTCAACAGCTGCTTCCACTGATCAGAAAACATAGGAGATGTGAGGTTCCCTTGCTGAACACAGCGTGCCTGGCTTGAGACTTAGTTCTTTGTGGCTGAAAAAGGCAAAGATGGACAGTGACACGGAGAAAGCGTTGCAGACACCGTTACTTGACAGTAGTGCTCGGTATACCAAACACTCATGCAAAGGACACACAGGGATTTTGAAAATGCTGCACATCCTGTAACAATCGACTCCCCAGAGACGTTACTGACACTATTTTGTATCGAAGGCCAAAGTTCCTAATTTCAGCCTAACTTCTGGTTCTGTGAAGAAGCGAGTTATTGGACATGTTTCCAACTGCCTCCAGTGGAAGCGGAGACGTTCGATACGTGCTATCTGAGACCCTTGCAGGGGGACGGCCCCGGATTCGAGTGAGAACGTTTTCACCTTCTCATTGGCTGAAGAACAGTAAATGGCAAACTAAATAAAATCTAACAGTGTGACCTTAATTTACTGAATTCACACCCTGTTTTACGTTCTTCACTTTTTTCAAGAACAGAAAACATAAACCGCTCTGTGTAGGAATACTGTATTTCAAAGTTTTGTAACTAAACCTTTGTCACAATGCAGTCCAAAGAGTAAAACCAAGACAGGTAACTAATTTATATTGATCAAGCTATAGAGATTGTTGAAACCTGCACATTATATTGCTATTTAAGTAACTAAAACATCTCTTTTACTGCTTGTGAGTCAAAACGACAGAAAGAAATGCAGCAAAGCAAAATCTTACAGCTATGCAACTTTTTTTAAAATAGGAAAAAGAAAAGAATTACCAATTTTAAGTGCTGCCAGTTAAGGTAATTTGTTTAACGGGTATTTTTTTAAAGATGTTTCAGGTAATTATTTTATTGTACTACTCTCATCTCCAGGCTGCCTCCTGAGGTGTAAATGAATAACTGCAAGTGTGGCCACAGCAACAGGTTTTTATAGGCATGGGCGAGATAACGTCGAGGTGGGATTTGTGTTTATTTTTCGAACATGCACAAGTTCATGTTTCCTTGTTTGAATGTTTTTTTGGTGGCAAGATCTGTAGTACTTTACATCTAAAACCCTTGGTGTCTGCTTGCTGTGGAGACCAGCATTTGACAGTGTGGGTTTTCGTTTAGTTTGCATTTTTTCTTTTTTTTTCCTCATTCCTCTGCATTTGTTTAATTTATTATTATTTTACTGTATTATATTGGTATTCCAGAGCTCCACAAAACACAGGATGTCTCTGGGTGGGTACACCGAGTAAAACTGTGGATATGTATTAGTTCCCACAAAGTATCACAGTTAAAATAAATAATTTTTTTTAAAAGACAATTAACTGGAACAGGTATCAGGGTTTAGAAGCATACTTTTTATATCGAGAATTAATTGTAGAAGTTTCTGAATTTCCTAACACAGGGAAGAGTTTATGAATATTTATTAGCAGCAGTATTCTTAGCGAGTTTCAATAGTTAAAATAAGTTGCACAACACTTCAGATTTCTTTCTTGTACATACATAATTCTGGTTGGGGTTTTTTTTTGTTTTTTTTGGTTTTTTTGTTGTTGTTTAAGTACACATTACTCTCTATTGCTGCTGTGATTTATATCAAAAAGGGCAAAGAATAGGAGCAACTGCTGCTATCTGGAGAACAAGTGCAGTGCATGTTCCTAAACTCTCCCATCTTGTTTGAAGAGAAGTTCTTCCCTGGATAACATTTTCTACTGAATGTTGCTCTGTAAAATGCCTTTGTTACGCTGCAAATCTAAAGGAGTCCAAACTAGATAATTGTCGTAATTGCCAGTGCAGTTTCTACACTTCTGGGCTTGCATCACTGGTTTCAGCTGAACCTGTAAGCTATGGGGCCCTGTTGAGTTCTCTTTTTCAGTGGGAGCAGAATCATTTTTGTCACACGTTCGATTCTGTAGTCACATCAAATGTACAGTTATTCCCTGTACGGAGTCCTTTTTCAATGAGAGTATTTGTGTTGCCTTGTATTATCTTGGGGGAGGGAGGGAGGGAAGGGATGAGGAATTATAGCACCTGTAATACTCAAATAGTGGTGTTGCCTGCAGGCCCATTTTCCCAATGTTTTAAACTCCTGGTATCTTCTGAAAGTAAAACTTCCATTTGCATTGATTTAATGTTTACTGTTGGCTTCATGCCTACAGAAACTCACCTGTAGTCATGTAAAGGGGGTAGGTCAGTGTTTTGATGTCCTGTACTCTGAGGTCATAGATAGTCTTTGGCTTGAGGGTTAAGTAGGTAAATACAACAAACATAGATCTGTGTACAACTTGAGCTCAGTTTTGGTAGTTCATACTTCTAGTTCACTTACTGTTTCCTCAAAACCCTTCATTTTCTGTATTCAGATGGAAGAAGTCGATTTAAACACCCAGCAGTTAGGACTATTGTGCCATGTTTAGGAACAGTGTTGGAAAAGCAAGTCCCTAGCCATTGCACTGGTGATGCTTTTGCAGGCAAGAGTCCATTGCTGTTTCCATCAGCACAGTAGAGTAGCCATTCCTTGGATTATTTGAGGAACTGATACAAGGTCAACCTTAGTTTGATGTTCTTGGTATCCATAAATCTCTTCTGAAAGACTATGGGAGGTTTTCTTGTATTGAAACCTGTAGCATAGACCAAGCCTGGAATGACCCTGGAAGCATGAGAGTGATGCTTGGGTTTGAGAACACCTGTGGAAACTCACCTAGGTAAGCTTTCTGTCACCATCGGCTGGTGATGACCATGCTGTAGGCACAGCTCTAGTCACAGACAACACCTTCATTTTGAAAACGTCCTCACAGGGGTGTCAACTCATTGTGCTTCAGAAGGGAAAAATAAACACCAAACAAGTCCTGTGTCTCAAACAAGGAACACCACACTTGTCCACAAGAAGCAATAACTTGAATTTCAGTGCGATACGCTTCTTTGCCTGTAAATATCTTGAGATTGCCAATTCTGTGCTGTTTCTTAGTATTTTCTGTCATCTGACCTATATCTTCCCTAAGTATGTAAGGGTGTGAAGTAATTCCCATACTCAGGTCTGCCATAAACATGCTGCTTGCCAGCAGGGGAAGAGTAGATTTGACACTGTCTTGAAATGTGCGATTTTTCTGAATTTGTAACATACCCGTGTCTCTTCAGTAGCAACTCTTGTTTTGAGGTTCATAGTGGAGGTGGCTGTGAGTTGGATTGTATATAACCATACCCCGTACAATAACAAGAGAGTCAAGACTGCTGTCAGCACAGGGCACCCTTTGTCCTGGCTCTTATCAGTCACTGTATCTATAATAATGCTTCCCTTTGGAAGGAGGTAGCTCAGTGTGTACATTCAGCAATGAGTTGAGTGGGATGTAAAAGCAAAAATACAAAGCACACCACAAATTATTGGTATTTTATTTTTGGGAGGGATAAAGCCAAAACCAGATGGTCTTATTTGTAGTCAAGTTAGCTGTCATAATCAAGGGTAAGTGTACTGGGGTATTTTGGAACAGAAAACATGTAGGCGATGTACAAAAATGTGGGTGGATACTTGTGACCTTGGTTTTTTCCCTGCTTCCCCCCTTACAATGTAAAGGGGTTTATGACTGAATCTCAAGATTTATACGTTTATCCTACTTCTTAATTTTAGGAGCACTGGGTTTTTAATTAAGCCTTGCTGAAAGGCTGGAGAGCTGGTAAAACAGATTCCTAGGAGACTGAAATCTCAGCAAATATGGGAAAGATAATTTTTATTCAGAAGTGTGGATCATTGGTGTTTCTGGAGGGATATGTCTAATACCCGAGATGTGCTTCAGAACACTTTTAGTACACTGCCTTTTCTATATGAGGGCTTTAGAGACTTGCTCCATTTCTTGTGTTCCACCAAAAGCAAGGAACTTGGCACTAGAATGTTATTATTCTCTCCTTGTAAATGGTAGCAAAACATGTTGGTTTTGATACAGGCAGTGATCTCTCTGAGTTTCTTGTGGCTTTTAGTTGCTTTCCTGTGTTGAAATTTATGTGCAAATTTGGTACTAATTCTGCTATGCAGTTGGAAGTTTCCTGCTGAGAGGCTACCACACACCTGGGAGTGCAGAAGTGCTACTATGGGATCTCCCAGCTCACCTTTGCCAGTGGAGGATTATCTCTTTTTTTGATGAGTGCTATATTTGATGATTCAATTTCCACCCTTCCAAGCTTAAAAGTCATTTTAGTATCAATTTCTTCTCCGTCTAGCTGAAGATGAGATATATATGTTCGGCCATATTCCCATATGAATAGGCTTTCTATTGGCATCAGCAAAAGTGATGTAAGAGGTTGTAACTGTAAGAGACGGCTTCTTATGGGTTTCCTACAATCCAGCCAAATGTGTTTTTTTTTCATGTAGCTCCTACCACTTAACTTTTTGTCATTCAAAACACTCTGTGTGAGAAATTCGCAACAGAACTACGTCCAGGATTTGTTTCCTGAATGTGTGAATCTGTGATGTTTCTGTTTCTCCACATAAGTAACCTGCTTCTAAAATCAAGTTGGAGATGTTTTAGCCTGTTGGGGGTTAAAAAAATCAACCCAGTCCATAATCTCAAATTACATTTGGTTATCTTACTCCACAATTGTAGGCTGGCTTCCCAAGCTGCTTGTGTTCTGTAAAGTCACGTCTCAATTAGTACATCAGAGCTGATGATGGGATAAGCTGTAAAATGACCTCTCTGTGGGGCATTATTAGTTGAAGACCTGCTCAGGTAAACCACCATAGGAATATCTTGCACCTGAAAAAGGCTGGACTTGGTTCTGTCTTGGATCTAGTAAGTTGCCAGTGTACAAGAAGTAGAGGGCAGCCAGCCCACTCACTGATCTTTCTGGCAGCTTTTAATCTATGCGTGTTTGTTTGAGAGACTTTTGCCCTTGGGTGTGCTTTGGCAAAGATTTTGCAACGATAAATAGGATTTGCTCGATTTTGGCAGAGTTTCAAGTGTAAGTAACCCAACGTTGCAAGAACATAATCTGTTGCTAAATCCTGTTCCTCTTGTTTTCCCTCAAATCTGTCCCTTTTAATGCTGATACGTTATATTTCGTAGTAAACACTTCCCAACATGACTGGTCACAAGCTCTCAAGGTGTGAAATTATAAGAGGAAGAGACATCAAAGCTTGATTCTGTGCTCTTGTATATATTAAGATGAAGCTGGAATATTCGTTACCATACAGTGAAGAATTCTCCCCTAGCTGATATTGCCAAAGCACTATAACTTTCAAGGAAGAAGGGAGGTGGCTTAGCTGTAGAGGGGATGCTTTAGAGAATGATGTAAAAACTACTTGTAACAAATTTTAAGAGCTGCAGTGTGGCACTGAATGAGTGGTGATCCAGCGTTAACCTTTATCCCTTGATTACAAATCTCATTCTGGCTCTTCCTACCCTTTGGCAGATACCTGCTGGTAGGGAGCAGAGTGTGTACTCCCTTTTTTTATATACATCTTCCTACAGAGCTAACCTTGCCCACAGTGAGTTAGAGGGAAGTCCATGTTAGCCTCTGAAATGCCACCTGTACGTGCAGTGGTAATGGAAGAGATACCTTTCTTCATTACCCGGAGCAGAAATCGGAATGTAATTTTCAATGTCTAATGTAAATGTAAAACATACTTGTTTGTTTTGTTGTTGGTTTCTTTTTTTTTTAATTGAGCAGTATGATTGCAAGTTGACTTAAGTTGTTCTAAGGTACTCTTTTCAGTGGTTTGCCAGTACATAATCACGAATGAAAATATTTTTTTATTGATTTTTAGGTTGTATGTTTAACATTCCATTCATGTAAAATATGTACAAATATATGTAATAAATCTTTTGAAGCACAGTTTTCCTCACACTTCCAGGTGATTTTTTTTTTTTTTCCTTAAGTATTGGTGAAAGAGGCATTGCTGTGGGACAGAACTTCTGTATGTCTGTGCTGCAGTCTGAGCTGGAGCAGAGGAAGGAAGAGCAGTGCATGGTTTAGAATCAAGCCGGAAAAGCAGCTTGGCATCTCACCTGTCTGCAGTCCTGCAGGTGGGAGTGCAACCCTCTGGGCCAGCCTCTGGCCCCTCTGAGTCCCTCTCACTCTTCACCTGTCCCACAAGCAGTGATGTGACAGGCTTGTATCCGTCTGGCAGGTCTCAGCAGACGAGAGATATGTAGCTGCTGTTTTGTGGGGGTGGCTGGAGGTGAGATGTCTCTGGTTAATGCATCTTCTGTAGATCTTCAGCAGCCATGATGGCCTTCAAGGTTATCATAAGTTAGAGCTGCCAGGTCAGGAGGTAGGGAAACTCATGGGTGGTTTCAAAAGAAAAAAAAAGGGAATATGGGGCTAAGATGGTAGCAAACAGTCCTTTCTCATCACTTGGAGTCTGGGAACCTCCATCAGAGGATCAAGGTAACTCAATAGCTGCTCTTTCCTTCAGTTCCCTCAAACTCAAATACCACTTTAGCTTCCTCCCAAAACACTTCATGGTTGCCTCTTTGAAACTGATTTCCTGACAGCATACCTGTGGCTGGGCAGGGCATGGATTTCTTTGTCCACAATGGTTGCCAGCACTCTCTGTCCATAAACAGCTGGCAGGAGGCTACTATAACAGGCTTCTGCAGAGACATGTTGCTGGAGGAGGGAATTTCTGCCCAGAGCCACTGAGGGTGTTAAATTGTTCTCCAGTGGAGCATCCTGGCAAAGGCAGAGCACTGTGATGCCAACTGCCTGGAAGCTTTCTCCTCGGGCAGTGGCTGCAGCTCTGCAAGTCAGGTCACCTGCAGCAGGTAGCTATGTGTGAGAGACCTGGCTGGCTGTGTTGCCACTCCAAACCTTCCTGCCTGGCCTGGCAGCAGCTGGGGAGCTGTAGCCCTTCTGCTGAATGTAAAGTGAGATGAGGACAGGAGCACAGATGAGCCGTGTGGTTTTGGATAGTGTATGGGGTAAGTCTGCTGCGGGGAAGGTGTGATTTTACACCTCTCCCCCTACGCCCGTTGGGAGTGGAGCTGTGGGTGCTCTGAGTAAAACCAAGTGCATTTCACCAAGGTTATGTGGAGGATGTGGAGGAAAACTAAAGGAGTTCCCTCTCCAGGCAGGAGATGCTCCTTAGGTGCTGCTCCCAGCCAGGGGGACTTGTGCAGGCTGGTAATGCCCGCTGACAGAATGTGATGCATGGATTTATGGCACAGGTTCCCCCACAGCTGTGCGTCCATCCTTGCTTGCTCCACTTTTGAGATAAGCCTTTTGGTGTGACTGGGGGGTAGCTGAACCCACTGCTAAAGCACAGTGACAACTGGACCATCACAATTCTCTCTGTGGGAGATGATAGTTTTAATGCATATATTATTCAAGTCTGCACCCAGAAACAGTTGGATGTAATAACCAAGGAACATGTTCCTACCATTTGTTAGAGTAGCTTCTTTTCCACCACCCCTCCCCACTTCCCCAACTGCTCCTCCCAGTTGCCTTCTGGAAAGCCTGAATTCCTTAACTGCCGGTTATTTCTGTGTTTTCCTCCTCAGTCTTGAGCTGTGTTATGGAAGCAATCGATAACTAGTTAGAGCAGAGTTTGGCTTTGCATCAGAAAAATCTGCTGGAAATCATTCCAGTTCAGTACGTACAGGATTTCATGTGTGAAATTTAAATTAGTGGCATCTGTTGGTATCACATCCTACCTTCCTCCCTTATGGCTGGGACATGGGACATGCCAAATCTGCCCCAAGTTGCTTGTCCTGTAGGGTGAACTGGGATGCTGTGCTGGCCCCAGGGTGTTCCTGGGAACTGTCAGCAATAGATGATGATGTTGACTCGTGTGTGTGTGTGTGTGTGTGTGTGTGTGTGTGTGTGTGTGTGTGTGTCTGGCCCTGCTACCACATGCTGTTGTTTGGTACAGCCGGTGGTCCACGTCCACTTCTGGATGCTGTGTTGTTTTTAGCAGAGAGAGGGAAACAACACACAGTCTGCAGCAAAGAGAGCAGGAAGGTGGGAAGAGTCCCCAGCAGCAGCAGGAGCTAAACAGGAGAGTTCCTCCCCTGGCTTTTGAGTGCCCTGTTCTGTAAAGTCTCCTTCTCCTTCTGAGGCTAGGACACCTGGGCAATGTCTGTGCCCGGGGGGGTGCAGGCTGGAGCCTGCTGGTGTCTGCAAGCATCCCCAGCGTGTTTGTTCACTAGAGGAGGCTCCCAGCTCCATGCCACCCTGCAGGGAGAGGGGTGCTGGTGTCCAAAAAGCAAACAAGGCCATAGAGCACACTGCCTCTGAGACGCCGTGCAGCTCATCCCTACTGTCTCCTTGCCAGCCAGCCACTGGGAAACAAGGAGCCTCAGCAAAAGCCTAGTGAGATGGAGTTTTCCAGCCCTCATGTAATAAAGCATCTGTTTTCTGAGGGGGATGAGATCAGGGATGCATGGTGGCAGGGAGGAGGGTTTGACATAAATAAATAATTGCATAAAGCCCATCCTCAGTTGACGCAAGATGACTCACTCCTAGCAAAGGCAAGAGCGTAGAGGAGGCAGATCCGAGGCGCAGGGACGCGGCCTCAGCTGAGCCCGCGGGAAACCGCAGGTGCTTTGTGCCTCTGCATTCGGCCCCTTATCTTTGGAGTCATGTTTTGTGTCGAGCTTCTGCCCGACTTTCGTTTCTTCCTGTTTACAGATTGCTTTGTTTGAACATGCGTTTACATTTTAACAACCCCCCCCCCCTTCCCTCCTAGTTGTTTCTTTAAGGAAGGAAGAGGAGGCTGCCAGGCCTCTCCCCGAGCCCCGTCGGCCTTTGGCGCCGAGGCGAATGCCACCGTGGGGCTGTTCCCACCCCGCCGGGCAGCGGGGTCTCCTCACCCGCTCCCTCCCCCCGCGGACCCGGGCGACTTCTCAAGCGAGCAGCTTTCCTCCTCACAAGTCACTCGGGCCAGGATTAACATCTAAACTCAGGATTAAAGTGTCTGGCAGGTAATGGGACCATGAAAGCTTGACAGCTTCATTTGCTCCGGTCTGTGAGGTCCAAGTCTCCTGGCTGGCGAGGCTTTAGCAGCTGATTACATTGCTGCCGTCGGTGCTCAAGGGGAATCCCCAGACAGGAGAGGCTGGCCGTAATTTCGTGTGGTTGCAGGGGGCTTGCTGGAGCTGGAGCTCTGGCTCCCTGCCCCACGGGAGCAAGGGGGACACTTCTGCCCCAGGGCTGGTTTGCTGTCGGGCACAGCCGCTCGCCGCAGTGATGGAAGTGGCCCTTCAGCCGTGTCACTAGCAGCCACCTCCTGAGCCAGCTGCCTGTGTGGGGGGCTGGCATGGGCAAGCATGGCACCTTTCTCAGACCAGCACTGCACATGGGCAGCCTCCTGGGGCTGTTGGGGGCCCCCCTGCCAGCAGCCCTGGTGCCAGCAGCAGCTGCCGGCCCTGTGTGTGGCAGGAATTTATGTATTGCCACCCTAAAGGGTTGCTTGAGCCCTGCAGGTGCTGACCTCGAGTGGGTGAGGTGGCATCAGCACTGCCCAAAACCTGCTGTTTTCCAGTGTGTCACCCAGAGACTCCCTGTCTGCAAAAGGCACAGGACATTTCTTGCTTTCCTAGTATAAAGCAGTGACTGTAGTTTTGCCCCTGGCTGAGTAAGATCAGTTTTTATTCCTTAACCCACCTGCTGTGACCTCTCATGCCTTGATGCTCCTGAAGCTGAAGCTGCTGTTTCCTCTGAAACATCATCCCTGTTTTCACATACCCCTATGTACCTGAGGGCAGCTATTTCAAACGTCTGCAGCTCATGCCATCAGCTCTCATTTACCTCTGGGAGTGGAGAATGAACACTGGCTGACCTCAGCCCTGTCGAGATTCGCAGGGAATTCAATCAGCAATTTCCCAGGATTAAAGAGGGGCTCCCCTAACACCTGTGGCACTCCCTGCATCCTCTCACCTTTTGTTCCCACTCCAGCAAGTGAGGAAGGATTTGTCCCAGTTGCTCCGCTGTTTTCAGACAGCTGACCTATCCCACAGAGCAACTGAGAGCCTCCAGCAAGCAAGGAGAAACCTCCTCCTGTGAGTAAATTTGGAGTCCCTGAGTGCAGCTGGCAGCTCCCAGCCTGGCCTCCATTTTCATCTAGCACAATCCTGCTGTTTTGTTTCTACCTACGAAAGCAGCAGTTAAGGCCTTTGTGTACAGCTGCAGCTTTTTCGTGCCAGGATTACTCGTTCCATCAGTTGAAAACCGAGCGGTTTCTGCAGTGACCTGTCCTTCCTCATGGCAAACCCATCCCTCGCTGCTGTTCACCTGGCTCTGATGCAGCCTGACTGCAGCCATTTGTACAGCTTTGCAGCGAGCTCCTCTTTTTGTCTGCTGAAACAAGCTAAGGGAGCAGAATGAAGCTGCAGAAAAGCAGGCATGGGTGTCTGTGGTGGCAAACAGCAGGCCCGTATAAGGCCTCACAGGCTGGATCCTCACTTGGTCTGACACAGCCGTGAGAAAGCTAACATCTCTTCCTGAAAACAGAAGCCTGCAACAGCAAAAAACAACATGTTTCTCTGCAAAGGAATTCTACAAATCAGGACTATTTTCTTGCACCTGTTTCAACAATCCCAACTATCTCAGCTTTAAGAATGAAAGCAGTATCTCACAAACAACCCTTTCTTGCACGTAGACACCTTGTCCAAGACTGACCAATTACCACGGGGTAACAGCTTGCTACTGACCAACAGGAGATAGACATGAGAGGGTTTATAAAACTCTGTATAAAGGGATGTAAAAAATAAAGCTTTAGCTTTTTTCTCTCCTGTAAAGAGTGTGTCTCATCTCTCTGAAACAAGGTCAACAGCTACAGGCGTCTCTGTGTTTCGGCATCAGTACTGCTCCCTTGGCATGGGATGGTGGGATTGGGATCCTGCACTGGCTGTGGTTGAAGAGCAAAGGCTGCACGGCCTTGCACCACCCTGCAAGTCATAAACTGCAGTCTGGCACCTGGAGACACGTGTGACACCAAGTGAGCCACACCAGGCTCAGACAAACACCCCTTCCTGAGGACCTGGCAGTGTGTGACTGGAGCAGAACTGCACTGCATCGTGGCAGGGCTTCCTTGAGGGCTGCAGTGTCATCTGGCACCAGTAAACACACACAGCCAAATACAGATGGTGACACCTCAAGCCAGCAAGTCTTTGCCCCCAGCAGCAGCAGGTGGAAATGCAAAGAGCTCCTGCAGTCAGTGTGGCAGGAGGACTACAGGGGTGCAGCACGGCTGCAGCACATCCCTGAGGCACCACTGTGCTTTCCCTCGCTGCCCCTAACTGGATTGGCACCTGCTGCTGGAAGGGCCCCTCGTGGGCAGTGGCCTTCTCCAGCTGTGGCAGCTCCTCTCTCTTGTCTGCAGCCAGAATTAGTTGGGATGTCACTGTCCCATCTTGATCCAGCCAAGTGTCTGCTTGACAGGGCTCCAGCAAAGCCCAAGCACTTGCAGGCAGCTTGTTTTTTAAAAAGCTGTTTATTATCACAGTGGATGAGTGGAAAAACATGACACAGTGTACAGAGAACACTTCAGCAAATTACAAACAAGTCTGAAAAAAGTTCCAGTTGTCTCTGAGTAAACAAGGCTCTCCCTGCAAGCTGCAGAAGTGTTGCTCCAATGCCCCTTACAAACAGGCCAGTAAGACTAGGAAGAGCTTCAGCCAGAAATGCTGTGCAGATAAACAAGGGATGTCTGGCTGCTCCCGGAGCAGCAACCAGTTTGCCCAGCATGACTCCCAGAGCTGTGATGTGCTCTGTGAAGCTGACCCGCTGCTCTGGGTGAGCTGGGAGCAGGATGCTATGAAACCCCTTGGTTTTGTCAAACCCAGAGTGAGCAGACCTTCGGCCCACTCCAAACAAGCATTTGCTGCCCAAAATCACTTCTGGAAGGAGTGGCTGTGACTGGCTCTGTCTCTGGCACTGTAATCTTGTTCAGTGCCAAACTCTGTCCTACATGGAGCTGGGCTTGATCCTGCCACCACTTACCCTGAGGCTGCATTTAGCTGCTGCAGATCCATAAATGCTGCTATCCCTGAAAACAACCCCTGGATGCCCAGCTTCTAACAGCCACGTGTGGAACAAGATTTGCAACAGGGCTGAGCTTGTCACTACAAACGATGCCAAAGGCTGCTCTAGCCCAAAAAAGGGGCAGATGTGATTGCACTGGAAAGCTTGGGGGCAGCTATTTTAGTCCATTAGTGAAATGAGGACAGGAACTGTACTTTTAAACATATTTTCTACCTGGTAAATGAGCAAATAATTCTGTGATTAGAGCAAAGTAGGACCACACTTCCTCAAACACAGGGAAATTACACCTCTGGTGAAGGCCCTTCCTTACACCAGTGTCTTCTCCCTTCCATCAAAGTAGGCTGGCAAAACACACTTTGACAAGGTGCACAAGTCTCTGATTTGTTAAAGTCACTGAGAAGTCTTTAAAGGCTTTGCTTTGGCAGATGTTTTGGCAACTGAAATCCAGCTCATCTGTAACTGTGTGCCCTTTTGCTCCAGTAAACAAATGGCTCAGGTGCAGAAATCATTCAAGTAAGTAGAGTTCCCTCTGGCATGGTTGAAAAACCTCATCTGTCTCCATGTGAAAAATCAGTGTTGATACCACAGGCACAGAGGAAAAGCCACTGAAAAATAACTAAGTTGGTTTTCTTCCTTTTTTTTTCCTTTATAAATGCAGGTTTTGTGAGAAGCCCTATGAGTATTTTAAAATGTGTTAGGGAGCTGAAGGGAGTAGACAGAATTGAGGGCTGGGAAAGGTTTGCTACCACATAGGAAATGGAGAAGCTCTGACCTGCAAAGCAAGCATTTTCTTTGCTTCATGGGGCAGATCTGGGAGATGGGGAGGTGAGGGCTCATTGGTTTGGCATTTTAACTGGAGATTCTTCTTCCAGTCTACCAAGGTTTTGTGGGTTAGTCAGCAACTGGGGAATTGTTTCTCAAAGTTTGGGGGGAGGTGGGGATAGTAACATGGGAGAAGGAAGGAAAATGGCTCACACTTCCATTTTAGGTTTATAAACTCAAACTCTACCCCCTACACTGCAGGGTAGAGTTTGAATTTATGAAGCTCCCACAAATAATCAATTACTCCACTCCTTTGCCAACTGATTTCTTTTAAAGCCTCTAAAGTTACACTCCCTAAACAATAATCATTTGGGGGAGGCTAATGTTTTCTTGCTGGTCCTTATTATTACTACTGCCCCTTGCCTTACTTTGTCCACTGTTTCAAGCATAGACTAAAAGCTTTCCAAGCCAATCCCAATCCTCCTGTGTGCTTGCCTGTTGCTGGGAGAAGGGATTTCTACCTGACGCAGTTGATTTTCAATAGTCCTTTCTCCCCACTGATGCTGGGCAACGTGATATGGGTGTAGTGCCACCAGCACGGTGCCTAGGCCAGGAGCCAAGGCAATCAACAGCCTGCTAATTAATTGTTCACATTTCTCTCCAGACCCCCTCCCCAAAACAAACACTGTGGAAACAGGAGGCAGCTGTTTCTGCGCAGCCCTCTGGAAATTTGAAGCAGAAGTGGTTTGCTGTGTGTGTTATGGTTTTCCAGTGATGGCAGTAAGGACTTCTGGTTGCATGAAAGAAAATGGATTCGCTTCGATATGGGAAAAAGAGATTACTGAAAGTAATCTGAGCCTGATGTATCCATTTCTACCCATCCAAAAAAACAATAAAACAATAAAAAAGCAGTGTCTACGATGCTGCCTGTAGTCAGTGGAGAAATAGGGACCTAATTTCTAGGCAGGAAGAAGGAATTCATGTTCAAAACATGCACACCAAGCAACTACTACAGATACCATTTCTGGTAAAGCTGTGTATATATTCATTTTCAGTTCAGAGGCAGATAATACTCAGAGCTGGTGGAGTTTATGCATCTTGCACCCTTTCTTGCATATGTATACTTGTGTGTCTTTATTTACGTATATAAATAAGTTAAGAGATTATTTACATCACTGTACAGAATAGATCTAAACTCAGTTATCAAAATGCATACACCTGCCAGTGGATTTAGTCTGTTAACACTTTGCATTTCATCTTCAAAGCACCAAACAAACATTAATTATTTACCCAGGCAACTTCCCACTCACCAAAAGGATTAAGAATAACAGGCAGGGTAAGGGATGGAGCTGAGGGAGTGCAGTGTGTTCATAAAAAGGCAGCTTATTGTGTATGTCTCTCCTTCCACGAGCACTGTAGATTTATTCCTTTATAAACTCTGCAGTCCAAGTGTAGGAGTAACCTTTGTTAACACCAACTTGGCAAAGTGGGAAAGTCCTCATTCAAAAGCAAATGATCCGCTCTTCATTTTCAAAAGCTTTGGCCTCTTCTTGGCTTATCAGGTTCCCGTTCAAGCTGGAGGAGTACAACAAAAGGGATGTGAGCAAAAGTAAGGTAGTGACTGTTGCCCATCTTCTATTTTTCCAAGGCTTTGGTGCAGAGGTTTGCAATGCCACGTGGGCTGCACGCTTCTCCACTGGGAATGGGTGTTAGGCTGGATACAGCACTGCTCTTCCCACTGCACATCCGAGGAACAAGGCTTCTCCCTCAGAAATAAACCCTGAACACACACCTAAGCTCCAGTAACTGGACTTGGCTGTGGAAACCCAGCTGTTTGCCTTTCAGCAAGCAGCACATAATGACAAAGGTTCTTACCGTGCGGTGGGCTGGTTTAAAGACTCTTAAAGTCTCCCAGAGCATTTTGTGTCTTCCATGACAACATGGGAAGAAAATTCTGTGAAGTACTCAGACATTATAAAGGTGAAATGACCGATGGCAAAATTTTCAATTCTGGCTATGTAAAGATAATCTACATTGATACTTACACCCCTGAAAATGAGCAGCCTGGTTAAGTGCTGCTCTCAGAAATGTTGAAATCCATTAAACCTTTCAGATTTATGAAATTACTTGGGTTAATGAATGCCTCTGAACATTCAGGCCAGAATCAAAACACAGATTTCTATCTGAAGATTCAGACTGATCTGAGGGGGAATTGATGCCTCTTCTGTAGACGAAAGCTGACAGTGGCTTTTGAAAAAAGTACCTCTTCCACATCTCCAGGGAACACACTAGTCAGACAGTGAGTCATTGTCCTTCTAAGCAAGAATTCATTGTCCTTTCACTAAAACAAATATATATATTTAAAAATAAATTTCATGTTCAATAATAAAGCAGCAGTGCTAAAACCAGCTCAGTTCTATTGACTCCTGATATTCCCTGAGCTGAGGGAAGGAATGTGGTATTTGGCTTTCTGCCTTAAATGTACACGTGTGACTATGTGATGCCCACCTAATCTAAAACAAACAAATTCTACAAAAAGTTAATCTCCTTGTAGCTTAGCACTTTCAGTATGTTTGGGGCACCGCTCAAAAAAATCCAAGCACAAATTCTGCGAATCAGACTAGTAACACTGATTAAAGGTAACCATCTCCTGCTTGATTAGCATTTAGGTCCTGAAAAGCATGAACATGTTCAGAAGCTTAAAAATAAAAACAACAAGCAAAACTTGGTCTATAAATTCAGGCCTTGATTCTGCAAACACACATGTTCTGCAAATCAGATGTACAGACAGATGTAAACCAAGAAAACCGCCTCACATTCGTAACACACAAGGAGATGTTTCAATGGCAGTGGCTTTTTACCTGTTTGAAATCCACAGCTGGAACTACAACCCTTGCCTCACATTAACTCGCTCTGAATTTTTTAGACTGGGAAGTAGTAAGGCCAGTAGGGTTTTAAAGGGAAAGAAAGTTTACAAAGTGAGCCTTTGAGAAAGGGACCTTTACCAGATTTCTTGAATAGTCGTGTTCTCCTTGAGAGCTTCGCTGAGGCACCTCACCCCTTTGGCTGTAATTTGATTCTGGATAAGCCTAAAAAAAAAAGCATTTCAAGTCAATCTAACATACAAACTAATTTGCAGCACATGCACAACCTACACCCAGCTTGACATCAAGGAGCAAAGCTGTCTGTCACAAGAAAATGACTGTGATTTAATCTGTGAGAATGGTACACAGTATTGGTCAAATGCCCCACATGCACTTTCAGAAACAGAGCTCAGAGTATTAATCTTTTCCTTTTAATCTTGCATGTGATTGCATTCTGGAGATACTGAGCAATTTTAATTACACAGCTGACAAATTTCTGCTATGAACTGTTCACTAGTGGTATGGGATTGTGGTATGGACTGAGACAGACAAACCTCTCAGCTCTGCTTTCTTACTAAGAAGACTGTGAGACATTTTTAAGTGATGTACAGAAAATTCTGGGTACAGACCCTGTGTAGGCCTAGTATTTTAGCAGTTATGATCTAGAAGCTTCCAAATCCTCCAGTCTTGCTTATCAGACCAACAAGATCTTTGAAAAATAAAGCACTGATTTTGACTCTGGTATGAGCAGGTGCAAGTCCCAGTGAAGCCAACTTAGCAGCTATAAATAATGTCTCATCTGAGCTTAGGGAAGAAAAAAAACATATATAAGATCCTCAAGCAGTGAAACTGATGAAGCAGTAGGTAACTCTTATTAACCACTGTAGTCCATCCCACTAGCTAAAGATGAACAAAGGCCACTCATCTGCATGAGTACAAAAATACTCATCAGCCTAGCTTAATTCAATACTCACCTTTCAGTCTACCATGGTGAGCCCCATAGCTGAACCATTCCATGTGACTGGTTGAATGAATCCCTCAGGATTCAGGAGGAGGCTGAAAATTGGAGTGTATTGAACAATTTCTTAGGAAGGGAGGGAAGGAGGCATTCCCATTTAAGGAGTTTCTGCACTTGGTATATGAATCAAAATGCAAAGGGATCCAGTAGAATCTTTCAGCTACAGGAAAAAGATTTTAACTTGGCCTCAAGTTCAACTATCTCTGTAGGTCACCACCTTTTGGAGTATCCTCTGGTGTAATAAACAAAGCAGGATATAAATGTGTCCACTGGCAGACACCCTTGGACAATACTGAGCCATGACAAAGGCATTTATCTCGATTACTATGCCTGCTTTGGCTGGGGTAAGTTTTATTATGAATTCAACCCAAACTGCTCAGTGAATTATATCTGCAGCTGTGCACAAAGAAATCAAGCACTGCCTTTTAATTTTCAGGGTGATGGGCACCACAGCTTCTGCTCCTTTCAAAAGAGGCTACGAGTACTTGGCACCCATGACAGACAGCATGCTTCCTAAGGGGCTGGAACTAGGATTAATGCAGGGAGTGTGCTAGAGTGTGGTCAGCCAAGTCTTTGTAAAGCATATAAAGGGACTCCATGCCTGATGTTCCCTTCATCACTTGAAATGAATGGATGGCTATTTTTTTTACAGCTCACATCTGCCCAACCCCATCCATTGGCAACCTCTGGATTAGAAAAACCAATGCTGCGTTTTCTTAGAAGTGTAAGAAGTCTCACTGTGATTGCTAGAAATAATCCCTGGTTTCCTGGGAATTGATGCCTTGGAGATGAGTGTCTTGCATCAGTGTATTGCTAGCCCGAAAAGAAAGCATCAGGCAAATGAGACATGTATCTAAGTGTCTGTCAGGTGGGCTCTTGGTTGAAGAGTTACTTTCATAGCATGATGATAAACAGAAAGAACTGTAATAACCTTATTCTATTCTAGCTGTCTGCCTGGGGTTTTGTTTGTTTGTTGTTTTTTTTTTTGAAACTTTTGATTTTGAGGCTGGTACTGTTCCCCTAACGAGAGATGAAATCAATCATTAGTTTGAAAGTTACCAGAAACAGCTTGAACTTTTCCCTGTATGAAAGCAGGTTCCAAATGCTAGACAGCAGCTTTATTAACTTCCCGTTAGAACTGTCTACAAGCAGTCAGCTGCATCCAGACCATGCACAGAAGCTGTTACTGTGACCTACATAGACTTGGAAGGTGAAGCTTTAATGTAGTGACTGCCAAAGAGCCTGTGCCACTGTGGAATGTAACTCACCATAAATGCACCAGTTTCTTGTTGACCTTCAGCATCTCTGCAAAACTCATTGCTGCCTCATCATCCAGCTCGTTTTTAGTCAACCTAAGTGGGAGAGAAAATGTTTACTTGGGCTGTTGACATTATTTTTCAGCCCCTTGTTTTTGCAGCTTGTCTGTCACTTAGCTTTAGACAGCCAAAGGGGGATGTGCTGTTCCTGCCCTGAGCAATTTGTAAAGGCTGGACACAAAGAGATATTGAAGAGAAGCCCTGGAGGTAAAAGAGACAAGAGTATCAGATCTTTATTTCTCTGAGCAATGTTCTAGTGATACTTTCTCATGATGCTTTAGTGTCTAAAAGGTGAATGAGGTGTAGTGGGAAAAGGTACACACGACACTGAAGAGGTGCAAAAACTGAGGACAAAGAACTTAACTTCAGATGACAGAAAGGAGAGAAGATGGGGAAAGCAAGATGGAGGGAGCAGAGTGAGGCATGACACTGGGTCATTGCAATGTATCCCAAAGGAGACGTGCTGCTGATCCATTACTCATGTCCACATTCTTCCAAAGGGATACCTTATAAATTGCTGATAGGGAAAGCATAGGGGATGAGGGGAGGGAGAGAAGGAGGAGGGGAGAGTAGGAAGGGCAATGGGATTGGAGGAAATAAAAGAGCATTTTGCCCTGAAAAAGGAAGCAGAGGAGAAAGAGACCATACTGTCAATTACCAGAATATCCTCACGGAGTTGTTGTGTTGCATGGCTTCAGCAATACTTTTGCCTCCCTCTGTTGTGATGCCATTGAATGCAAGACTGTGAAGTAAAGATACAAATGTCTAAGAAGCAGCACCACTTGGCTCTCCCACTGCCAAATACAAGGGAATATCATGGATGATCTGCTTCCCAGCTGTACAGCTCAGCATTTGTGTGTTTAAAAGCTTACATACTTCATAAACCACTGAGCCCTTACAACTTTTAGAAATGAGAGCAGTTCACAGGCTGCAGCCTGAGTGCAGGTCTTTCATACAAGATTTGCTGTCAGTGAGTTGTGCTCTTGGGGCTGACAGCAGAGTTGCACCCAGTAATTTTGAGAGCTGAGGCTTTTAACAAGGACAAAGAGTTGTACTTAGCAGTACACAGGTTTTTACATGCATTTGTCATCCCTGTAGGAACTGGGCACTTTGTCCTTTAAGTCCTTCAGGCATCCAAATACTTCACTCTTCTTCCAAATATAACACCTTCTGTTGTGTATGGAGAGATGAGCTTGTAAATGCTTCCCCTTACAAACCACAAACATTTTTTAGTCTGCTCTTCATTCTTTGAATAGACATTGGCAAAATCATCCAGTTAAAGTTAAGCTCTGGGCTTTTGGAGTTCAAAAAGCATCTCCCACCTCAAAATAATGCAAGGCCTCAAAAAAGGTAGAGAGGGGAACCAAGAAGAGCAATGACCCAAGTATGTATTGGCATGAGTGCCTCCTAGCTTCAGCTTAAACTGCATATTCTCAGTCCATCATGACTGGGCCTAAAAATGGCAATTAAAGTAAACTGATGTAGTAGGGATTACCCTCCTTCACATAAAGCTACCACAGGTGCTTACTATGAATTCTAATCAATGGAGCAAGATTAGCCAGTGGGAGATAAGAAATGAAGCCAAGAGCAAGTACACTGCAGAGCAGAGGATTCACCTTGCACAAGTGCCAGCAAACCCAAGCTCGAGACAGCACAGTTACTCCTCTTTATTTCTGCAAACACATTCATCAGCATATCTGCTCTCATCTGAGAATCCCTGAGCTCTGATTCAAGTTCAGAATGTTTTCTTTCAAGTCTGATGCATCTGGATGGATTGTGCAACTACGGGAAGATGGCTATTTCAGACGGCTTTTAAGTTTAAATATATCTAGGTCACTGCACCTGTTCAGCTTTTAATTTTTAAGCTTGACTACCCGCTTGCAGAAAAGAGGACAAGGCACCAGCTCTGAAATCCCTGGATCTGAAGCGGCAGCAAAAAACTCTCCAGAGATCCCCAAACTCCCAGAGTATTTCTGAAGAAACTAGTGCCATGTGCCACCTTGTGGGGAAACTAAGGAGCCTTGCCTGCTCCCTCACGGTGGAGGCCAGTGGCACTGGGAGACAAATGGAAAGGGTCATGATGAACCCAGTGCTCCAGCTGAGTGGAGGGACTACAAAACATCTTTAGATCTTTAAATCCCCAGCCAGCATTTGAAAGTCTAGCAGGGAACGGGCTGTTTAGCACTGCTGGTTTCTGCTGTGCTTCCAACCTCACCTGTGTTATGGCTTCCAAAAGGCTGGTTTGAGATCCATCCCTGAACTCCAGTGAGAACAACATCTCACTAGCACTGAATGTGTGGTGGTGTAGCTCCACCGAAGCACAGAATGAGACAAAATGTAATAATGTCCCAGCCCCATCCTAAACATATTATGGCCTAAAAAGTACTTTGGTAAAAGCTGCTGCACTTCCACAATAGAAACTGTTAATACTGAGCTCACTGGGAACCCAGTTCTGTGACAGCCGGTGCCTCCTTCTGCTAATGCTCCCAGATCAAAATGGCACCCACTGACCATGTGTCTTCACAAATGCCAGAACTCTGTGCAGCATGAGGGGAGGAGGTGCACACAGAGGAAAGGATGCCAGTCATGTGGGATTTTTAACTTGCCTAAAGGCTGCACAGGGCTTTTTGACAGAGTCTGGCCTCTCGCTTGTACCAGGGACCTCTTGGCAGCACAGCAAAGGCTGCAATACCAGATGGCATTCCAAGCCAACACTTGGTGGGAAGAGTCATTGCTTCACAGCAGGATGGAAAAGCCAGCACTACACCGAGCTGCCTGCCTCTGCCAGTGTTTACCTCACGTTTGTTAACCTGGGGTGGTTCCTCAGGGCCTCTGCAAATGCCTTTGCTCCTTCGTCTCCAACTTGATTACCCCACATCCTAGTGAAGAGAGGAGAACATGAGATATCAGTTGTGCTGCCCTACTGACTCTTGGCAATGCATTCTCCCTGTTTCTCTTCCCTCCCCTCAATCCTGGTTACTTCACAGTCTTTCAGGCTTGTGAGAAACCTGGCAGGTACCCTCCCCACGGAGGCAGGTACGTTCCACTCCCTGCACATCGCACCAGTGACCTCTGCTGACTCACCAGCACCCTCAGGCCACAGCACAGAGGCAGCTCCAGGAGACAGCCTGCTGCAGCAGGAGTGCTTTTGGGATCACCTTGCTGCACACTGGTCAGAAATAGTATTTCCAATGGCAAAACAATCCTTGATTGCACAAAAGGGTTATTTTGTGAGAGAAGGTAACATGGTACAAGCTGGAGAGATTTGATCAGAATCTAGGAGTACCTGGTCAAATCCTTTCTATGCAGACTAACCACTTTGAAAATTCACCCTGTATTATGAGGTTTGAAAACACCTCTGCTGAGGTCTAAGTTGTCGGGTTTTTTACAGGGATCCTGGCTTGATGACTCAGAGCCACACTCAGCTTATGGGTAATTAGTTGGCAGCTCTTTTAAAATCAATTGAGCTCTGTGGTATCTAAACACATGGACTTCCAGTAAGTTCCCCAGAATTTCCTTGTCCTTCAGAGGCAGTGCAGTTTGCTATTTAAACATTACTGTCCAAGCTATCCTAAGTCCATTTGGAGTGATCATTTCCTCCCCAGGAGAAAATAAGAGTCCTTAACTGAAATTATAGCAAGTACAGCACAGTAGACCCAGCTATATGGAAGTGTGCAGGCTGCTCACTGTATTTGTGAAATGTTGTAGAACAACAAAATTAGAGGCCAAAAATCTGACTGTACAAATCCAATTTTCACGTTTCACAGCTACTCTGATTTTCGCAATGGCCAAGCAGAGGTTTTAATTCTATGTATTCAAGTACTAAATTTTAAGAAATGTGTTCTCCTGTAGAGTGAAAAGAGAAACTGGGATTTGCCAGAAGAGGGGAGGAAATAAATAAAATAAATCAAACCTAGCACCTTTCCTGAGAAACATGGCAGGAACTAAAGGTTTGGAATACATTCAGACCTCTCTCCAATAACAGCACTTTGCAGTTAGGGACAGCCTAAGAGGAAAAGGTCGATGTGAATTCCCTTTTATTGTCCCAGCTCACAACTTTATCATGATGTGATGCAGAAGGTTTGACAGGTGTAAAAATGACACTCAATAACTAGATGCAGTGCCAATTGTCATAAAACCACACAGACTTAAAAATAACCAAGTATCTCTAGAGGAGTTGTGCTGCCATAAAGGAAGTGTCTAGTTCTACATACTGTCCTCCTGTTTGTTTCTCCTTTAAGGTTCAGTCAGAACAGTGAAAAAGAAAAAAACAGATGCCAAAACCAAAACCAAACATTGTGTGAACTGAAGAACAACAAAGCAGCCCTCCTTTTCCATGGAAAGTGTGGCTATGCCTCTACACTCGTTTGTTCTAATGCTGCTGTTGAGGAGGGGAGGAATAGAAGGAGGAGAGAAGGTAAGCATGAAATAAAGGAATCCTAAGGGATTTACAGGTGCCTAGCCAAGATCAAGCCCCAATTTTTGCTCTTTAGCATTGAACTTACCCAATTTCAAACATTGTCTTGCTCTTCTGGATGGCCTGGGCAAGGCACTTCCCTCCTTCACTCGTTATTTTGTTTGCTCCTATTCTGCACAAGGTATATAAATTGATGAGGTGCATCACTTACAACTGTGCAGGTATCAGAACACCAGTTCAGAAAGCCACACGAGTATTTAAGGCTAATTAACTGTGGAGGCTACCTGCAGTTATCAAAGATTAACCCAGAGTGAAAAAATACTGCAGGCACTTGACCTTTGACTAAAAGACATAATTTTATGTTGTCTTTTGCATATTTTGCATGTCAGCCCTCCAAATCAGATGTATTGCAGTAGAGTGTTGGGTTTGGTGCTCAGTATGTTAGAAATTAGCTTTAGGAACTGATCCTCAGGGCAAGGACCCCAGCCTTGTTTTTAATATAATTCATACTATCAGCAATTGCTACAGAGCTCATGAATTACATGCAGCATGTTTCATGATGCCACAGGGAACAGAATATTTCTTGACTGTGTGTTTCCAGAGGAGACTGCAGCTGATAAGCACAGACTGCAGTAATTCCAATTCTTTCTGTTGTAAGCACAGGCTCTAGGCAGTGGCATAGGTCAGTGCAGCAGTCAGTCTCTGGCTCGCATTTCACACAAGGCCTTTTCTATTTTTGGCCTATGTGGATATCAAATGGCTGGAGTTCAAGGGAGAGATAATTGCATATAGATTGATTTAAAGAACAGACCAAATCCCCAACCCTCCCCCCCCACCCACAAGCCACTACATTTACATAAAACTGTCTTGTTTGGCTGACTTTGGGCACATGAATGTGCACTCTATCTGAAGAAAATCTCTAGGGTTATTACGTAGCCTGAAAGCAACCATCTTTCAACAGGCATTTTTTGTGAAAGCTACATTAAATAAGCAAAGCACTGCCAAAGCAGTGAAAGAACTAAGTGCTCCTGGGTTTCAAAATTCTGCAAAAATTTCAAGTAGGAAAGATGTGGCTAGAGTGGGGTTTCAGACCAAGTCAGTGGTAGAACAAGGACTAGAACCCAAGAGTCCCTGGCTGACAGTTCCTACATTCCCTCCAAAAGCTGACATTGCTGCACTTACCTCTGGTTTCTGCTATGGTCACAATTAAACCACTGGTTAATGATCTACCTTTATGTCCAACCAACGTGCATGGCCAGACACTCTTATCTGGGGAAGTTCCAGGAATTAAAGGGAACAACTCACCAAGCGAATTTGGGGAATTCCAGAGTTGAGGTATGACACCAGCACACCCTGACCCCAGTGGCCCATAAAAGATCAGACACTAAAAAGCTTGGTACTAAATCCAAGGGAATTTGCCTGCTGGAAGCAGCAGCAAGGTCCATGCACAATTTAAGCGTTGCTCAGGGTGCTCAGACTGGATTTAGGTAAAGAACAGGTCTCATGCACTCCTTTAACTCACTACTATATTCTAGAAAAGACTATGGATTCAAGAGTTTCACCTGCTGCCATCCACTGCTAGACTACTGCAAAACAAATATACAACTGCAACCTAAATTGTATTTTATTTCAAGTACAATTTTTGTCTTTTTTTGTACTCTTCCTCCCCTTTCAAGTTGCTTAACCTTAATTAGGATAGTGTAGAAAGGAAAAACAATCCAACATACTTAACATATTCCAGGCTTGAACACTCTTCAATTAGTTTTGCAACATATTTGGCTCCAACATCAGTGATTTGGTTGTTGTATAAGCTTGAAGAAAAATCACATTGGTAAAAATAGGTTATTACTGCTGTTAAATATTTACAACCTGAATGTTTTATGATGCACACATAGCATCCATCTTTTCTGTACGGCTTTGTACATATTCACAGTTGCTTGTATTTCTATTTTGATATATAATTCATATTGTGATGGGCTAGATATAAAATATAAGGAGATCAGACATCAAATCATGAATATTTATATAATTTTTCAAATAAATGGTTTCCACAAGCAAACAAAGCTTCCCTTTATTCCTGTGCTAGTACAGAAGTAATATTGCTAGAAGGTAAGTCAAAAGACAAAACACCATAATGTACTTTTGGTCTTTTAAAAGTCATAAAATCCCCTTGCAAATATTACTGAAGAGCGATACCTGAGCAGTTGTACTTACGTTAGGGCACTGGAGGAAAAAAGCTATTCTTGGTATTCATATTCACCTTTCGAAAAGTCATTTTTATGTAGCTACTTAACCAAGAGCAGGAAGCCAGAGCTAATGTGCCTTCCAGCTTCAACTTCATTAAGAACTAATTAAGCTCTTGAAATAAACTGGTATCATGAACATGACACTTGAAACTGCATGTTCCTGACACCAGTCTCTACCAAGCTGTATCTGCTTTGCATAGTTGAAATAAATCAGTTTACAGTAGAGAAAACAGCAGGCTATAACTACACATGCTCTCTTGATTGCAGTCTATCCCTTCCACAGCAGAAGGCTTTTGGTATAAAAATTAGGATGCTCACACAGTTCAATAACCTCACAGTGGTCCACACTGCATCACAGAAGGGTGTGATGCCAGCAGGAGGCTGTGAGGGAGTGTGATGGGAGAGGAAGCTGTGGTCCTTGTCCCAGTGAACAGTTACGGAATCATTTCTGACACAAAAAGCTGCTTTGCTTAAATGAGGAGGTAGCTGTAGTTTCCACCCCACCTCTGCTGTGTCAGTACTGACAGCATTAGAGTTTTATTTTCTAGTGTTAGTGCTGAGTGTTTTGCTCCCAACTGGGTACATACCCCAAGAAAGACACAATTTGGTACTTGGAGAGTTCTTCATACAAGATCCTTACACCGTGATCTGTGACCTGATTTACACTGAGCCTGGAAAGAAGGGAATGAAAAGCCTGAATCAATACATATTACAAATGTTCATAACCCGTGAGTTAACAAACTACTGGAGGCCTATGCATTTTCCTTTGATATTTTAACAGGTCCTTATGCCACATATTAAAAGCTGTTAAGGGAAATGTGAGCTCAGCTTCACGTGGCTCACTCCAAAACCGATAAAAATCAGAAAGCCCCAGATCTCCTAGGTAATGCTCTGGAAGCTCTCCACAGAACTGAAAACAATAAAATGTAGGAAGTCAGACTCCAGATAAACATCTCACCCTCCTCCTGTGCTTACTGTGATTTCAGGAAGAAAGCTGCTTAACACCCTAGCAAAAGCAAGCTGTCCAAACTACTAGTCTTGCAGTCTTCTCTCTGAGTATGTAGTGAAAGCCAGGCATCTTGAAAGTCACAACACACATTCAGGCTTCACCAAATAAAGGTTGTGAAAAGCCCTGGCCAGAAAACAGAACTGCGTTCCCATGGGTGTGCTAGGTTTCTAATTTTATTGTCCCAGCCAGACATGAAACAAATCAATGTCAGTCATTCACAGAATAAAAATGCTTCTTCTCACAGTTGTTCTGGGGTGGGGTTTATGTTGTTGTTGTTGTT
Organism: Promerops cafer; assembly: GCA_013398275.1. Lineage (NCBI taxonomy): Eukaryota > Metazoa > Chordata > Aves > Passeriformes > Nectariniidae > Promerops > Promerops cafer. The sequence continues at coordinate 1,265,808 of VZSE01015521.1, forward strand.
TGGGGGGGTTTCTTTTGTAACTTCTCAAGCTTTTTCACCTTCACTAAATGGACAGGTTCAAGTGAAGCTTTCCACTTGCCATGAATCACATTTTCTGGGTAAAGCTGTCCCTATGAAAACATTTTGACCACATTTAGTTTGCACACAAACTCAGTAGCTGAAGATTTCCTGCTGAGAGTCCCTTATCACCAACAGCCTCCCTAGCCTTTGCTAGTCAGCAACCTGGTCCCTTTGGAGTGCACCAGCACGCAGGAGAGATCAGGCAATTTCTACAGACCAGAAGAGTCTGCTTCTTTGCAAGGGAAAGTTAAGCTGGCGGAAACAACATTTCCTGACCTGCAGAAACTGCTCATTAGAAATAGAAGTTCTGACATCTGGAGATCCATAAAGACAAAAGGGCAAGCTAAAAGACTGTTTTGGTGCTGGGGATGGTGTTAGGATCACACTGTGTATGGCATGATCACATGATAGGCACAAAGAATGAAAGGCTGGCCTTTTCTTCTTTGTTTTGCCTTATGTACCTCTGCATTTTCCCCAGGAGTTTCCTTATTGCTTTCTCTTGGGAGGTCAGTCAATTTGCAAATAACTGGGAAAAAACCAAGAGTCACTAGCTTTGATTTATTCCTAGAGGAAAACAAAGCAAGGCACGGCCAAACAGGAGGAATAAATCCAGTTGTTAAAAACAAATTCTCATGAGGCTGAAGGAGCTTTAAAATATATATATATGAAGTTCCTAATTTTCTGCACCTAAATATTTGGACAAATAAGACACAGCTATGTGGTACAAGCTCAAAGGGCTGCAGGTGAAACAGTCTGCCCTGTGATGTTAGAGATGGAGTTAGTTGTCCCTGTTCACACCAAGCCATGTCCTCCCTTCACATCACCTCAGGGAAACACCACCTCTGAAGGCATCAACTACATCCTTTCATGATGTATATGACAGCTTTTGTCCTATGAAAGCCAGACATTTTGACAGGATGCAAAAGCAAGAAATTCAGAGCTTCTGATCGAGGGTTATTGTGAATAGGAGAACCTCCCTTACACCTTATGACCAAGGGCAGAGATGGTCTCAGGCAATCTTCAGATAATGGAGGATGCCCTTATGTTTCCTTTTTCCCTTAAGCACCTTCTCTCATAAAAATCCTCTTCTGAGACACAACAATTTGAGATGGAGCTAACTAAACCTACAGGTTTAAACAGGATTCTGAGGACTTCTTACTGCCCTTTCCATTTTGGTTTCCAAATTCGCAGCTTATCCTCGCTCCTGTGACTAAATGAACAAAGATTTCAGAAGATCTGAAACATTAATTTCAAGCAGCACTAATCCTCATCTTTCTCCACTTGCGAGATCAATTCCTTCCACCCACCAGTTTGTGGAATAAATGATGAATAAGCAAGGACCTTCTTACATATAGAAACTCCTACCTGATCACTGCAAGCTTGCTGAAACAAGGTTGCAGCTGCTTTATTCCATAGTCATTGATGTTGTTGTTGTCCAAATCCAGAGCCAGGTGCTTCTGGAAGTGGTGCACAACAAAGGAGATGGCGCTGCAGTCGGCAGAGCAGGCGTTGCAGTAGGCCAGCTTGATGTAGTTGGCGTGCATGCGGCGGGCTGCCATCCTCCCCACCTTCTCACTCTGCGTCTCATACAGGCACCTCAGCATCCACACAAAGTTGGGCTGCACCTGCACCTGATTGTAGCTTGTAAGCCTGGACCGAGTGAAGCCTTTCAGGTGGGATTTCATGCTCTCCCCAAGGTACGAGATGAGTGTTTTTCTCTTCCTCTTAATGACCGCAGGCGAAACTAAATGTCTGAAGAGCTTCTGCCTGGATCCAGAAAGTAGGCCACAAAGAAACATGTTAGTAAAATTAAAGTGTTCTTTATTTTGGAAAGGATCCTCCCCTGCTAGCTGTTTCTTCGACCAGGGGATACGAAGGCAAGTAGGCTGGGCAGTCTCCATGGAAGAACATTCATTGAAAAACTCTAGTAAATCCTTGGTACCCACCTTCTCCTCCATAACCAAGAACAAAGCTGTGAAAAAAGACTGAAGGGTCAAGTGCAAGAACTCGTAAGTGGCCTGACTGTCACAGCCACTGTAACCTTTAACTGTCCTGAGAAAGCCCAATTGCAAATCTTCTTCAGAGATGTTTGCCGATGAGACTTCCTCCTGCTCAAAGATAAAGGAAGAGCTCTCCATCCCTTTGTATGCCATTTTACCCAAAGCTAGAAGACTTTCCCTTCTTGATTTGAACATCTCTGCTTGGCTCCTGATATTGTTCTTCAGCAAACTTGTTTTCACAGATCGGTTCAGGTGGACTTCAATCATGAGCAAAAATACATCTGTTAATGTAACAGAACTGTCTGGAAGCTCATGGCTGTCAAACATGGAGTGGAAGTGCTCAAAGCACTTAAAGATAATCCAGCAAAACAAAGGCACTGAACACAAACTGCAGAGATTTGGGTTAGCTTCCAACTGGTTTGATACCAGTGCTCGTCGCCGCTCATCTTTGAAAAACATAGCTGTGTATTCCTTCAGGTTATTCCTGGAGAAACCACGGAGCAACACTTTCTTCCTAATGATGTTTTTTTGGATCTCAGTTCCTGTCCTGGCTGTAAGAATTTTCTTGGACCCCTTAAGAAGCTTTCCTCTGAGAAGGCTTACGAGCAGTGCCAGGGGGTGGATGGGTTCATTGGGTGAGCATATCTCAGGTACGCTGCTGAGATCAAAGCTGGAATAGATCTCATCAAAGCCATCAAAAGTGAAAAGAACTGTATGAGGGAACTGCAAGATGTGATGGAACACTTCTGTGGGGTCCTGGTCTGGGTAGCAATTATATTTGAAGAGCAGGTCTTTCAAACATATGGCTTCATCTTCCTTGAAGCAGCTAAACATCCTACACCGAAAACGGAAGAAAAACTTGGCCCCTATGTCCAATTCTTTTCTGGCCCAAAGGCTTTGTATCTTTTGCAGCAAGATGGATTTTCCAATTCCTGCATCACCGTAGACATAAACAGTCTCTCCATCTTCATTAATTAGCCCAACTGCATCATCAAAAAGGGCTTCTAATTGACCCACCTGGCCAAGACTCTCATTGGTAAAACTGACCAGCTCCATAATACTGTTGGAGTAGATTTCTTCAAGCAGCATCTCCTCCTTCTGAGCATACAACATAAAAAACTTGGAGTCCCGTCCCAGTTCATGTCTGAGTTTCTGGCAATACCTGCTAACTAGAAAGACAGTGAACTATTATTAAAGAGACTATTATTTAAAAACCTATGTATACAATGACCCACCTCTTTGGGAACTCAGAGGGGGTAATAAACAAAAGTAATTCTAATGTGGAAAGGGTTCTTTGGCAGATTAATTCTATTTGCGCTGCCATCATCACTCACTTGGGAAATTCAGGTGCTAAAGAAAGGTCACTTGTGAGCCACGACTTCCTGAAAGCCAGTACTGATGCTGCATTGTTTTAAGGGGCTACTATTCTTCAGTTGAGACTCAAAGACAAGCCCCTGACCCTTTGTGAAAGGCTGCTTAACTCTCTGCAAAGGCTTGTTGGGAGTTCTTGGTCACTGATTTCACTGTACTTATATTCTAACTGCAGTTCTATCAGGTTATTCTTTCCTAACTTCTTTAGTCATCTATATTTCTGCAAATAGAAGCCATGCATTTTAGAAACCAAGTGCCAGGCACCTCAAAAGATTTTTTTAAGATGACAAAAAAAAAAAAAAAAAAGAGAATCTCAGTTATTGTGCAACATTGGCTTGTGGTTTTCAACAGAAACTTTGCTTCAGATGGGGACAAAGTAATTCTTATATTTATGTAGTATGGAAGAACCTCTCCAGAGGAAATAATTTCTGCAATACTTAAACTCTGATTTTTAGGGCTGCTAAAAATCATCATTTAGGATGACAATAAAGTCCCTTCTGGCTGGAAGGGACTTCAGAAGGTCTAGTCCTACCTCCTGCTGAGAATGGGATCATTTCTGACATCAGATGAGGCTACTCAGGGCTTTGTCTAGTTGGATCTTGAAAACCCCCAAGCATGGAGACTGCACAGCCTCTCTGGGCAACCTGTCTCAGTGCTTGACTGTTCTCATCATGAACTACTGCCTAGTCCATGGCCAAAACATCACAGTGTTGCTAAAAAATTGTAGCAGAGGCCTAGAAAATACTACAGCTGGCACAAAGTGGTCCTGCCATTGTGTTACACACCCACAAACAAATGCAAAAAGATCCTGAGTTTAACAAAGCAGGATGTAATTTATCAGCATCACCCTTGTGTTATACAGTGTGCCTTTTAATTTGGCTACAACTGCTAGCAAGCACACAGTTATTTTCCCTGGCTGTGCCTGCCTAAACTCTTATTCTCCTGTCACCTGGTTGGAGCTTCCTACGTAGCTGGGCAGCTCTAAGGGAAGGGATAGAGATGCATGACCTTACCTGGATCTGTATTTACCACAGGTTTACTACAAATATTCTCTGAAGGCTTGTAACCTATTTCATCTAGCCAAGGCTGAAGTTCATAGTAAGCATCAGTGACTTTCTGCAGGACATAGATGAAATATTCTGAAACTTCTTCTCCCTTGCTTTGAACCAAGTCTAGAATTTTGCGAACCTGAAGAAACACCACAGGAAAGATCATTGGTACACAGCATTTTATGACAGTAATACTTGTCAACTGCTTTAGGATCCCTTCTGGACTGGAGCAGGGGGCCAAAATCAAAACTGGTGCTTCAAAAAGGTGAAATCAAAATCCAGCTCTGAATTGGAACCATCACAAAACTCAACTGCTGTTTGTGTTTGAATGCTGTGAGAGAGTTGGTTCTGCAAGTTAAGGTCTGAACTTGTAGCTCAATCACACTAACCAGAAACAAAATGGATAAATACCACTCCTAAAGAGGGAACCCAAAGGATTTCCTCAGCTTGGCTAGATAGTGTATTTTAAATCCTGTGCCGTTTAAAATGAAAATAGAGGTGGTTTCTCAGTGCCCTAAATTCACCCTCTGTTTTGTAAATACTCCAGTCATATCTGGATTTACCTCAGGATCCAGCCAGGTCCAGAGCAGGGTAGGCTGAATCCCTCCCTGAATCTTAATGCTGAGCCAAAACCCTACAACTTTTCCTTCCAACACAGCCACTCAATTCTCCAGGCTCTCTCTGTACAATGGCCCCACTGCCCGCAGTTATTACCAAAATTAATGGCTACCAGGCAGTGGCTGGAGCAGTTCAGCACAAAGTGTCACCTCCACGGGCAAGGCAGAGGGTGATCTCTGTGCAAGGCAGTCCTAGTACAAAACCCTCTGCAAGACAGAGCAATCATCTGGGGCCACATTTTGAGTGTCGAGATCCCCTTGCTAGAAATGAATGAAGAATGCAGTTCTAAACCAGACAAAGGGTTTCCAGAGACTGTGGTCTCTTGTGAGCTTAAATCAGGGTGATGTACATGCAGCACAGCAAACACATGGGGCTTTTTCTGACAATTTGTATGCTCTAAAAAGCAATTTTATGCCTTCCAGAGAAGCTCCCACAGAGCCCACTTCACTTACACTACTGGGGCCTGCTCTCTGTCTCTGCTTAGACTCCTGATGCATGGCCTCCCCCTCAGCTTTGGTACAACAGCCATGCATATTATGCTGAACAATAAGAAATTGAGATAATCATACAGTGTGCATTTATTCAGCTTTGACCCTACACACAGTGTGAGCACTGTTACCATTTCAACATGCCAGCAAGAATGATTATTTTATGAAAATCTGCACTGTTGGTGACGTGCAAGGTCTTTGAATTCTCTATGGTTTGCCTGCCCCTAACTGTGACAAGGTTCTGAACCTGCCTGATTGGTTGGTCTGGGAAACAATCTCCTCAGCTCTTTCAAGTCATGATGAAAAACCAACTCTGTAAATGGTAATTTTCTCCTAACGAAAAGAAATAATTTTTGCTACTGATGTCCAAAGATGAATTAAACCCCCAAATATGCCAGGATACATCAATATTCCATAGAAACATTTACAACCTACATAGATCTTTAAAGACAAAGGAAGCTGTTCATACAGACAACAGACAATCATTAACTTCTAAAACAACATTTCATTTCTGTGTCTCCTAAAGCAGGATGATCTGTTCCACAGCATCCTAAAGCAGATTTTCCTTGCTATACTTCAGCAACTATGTGGCCACCTCTTTATCAGACGACAAAGCTGCAGCTGGGAGGGACAGAACAGCAATTATCACCCTGCTAAATTCTCACAGCTGCCAACGGGCATAACCAGCAGTGCCAGCCATGCTGGAAAGGGATGTGCTGGAGATACTCACCCAGGAAGAATGGGGTGGGAAAACTCCAAAATAGCACAGATTAGAAAACACACTAGACGTAAAATTGTCAGATAAACCCTTAAAATCTGGTGATAAACTGAAAGTAACCAAAAGCTTCACTGGCTAGAGGAAAAAAAAAAAAAAAAAAAGATACCTTATCTGCTTGAGTAGAAAACTGGACAACGATCTCTGCATCTTCAGTGGAGAAGTAGTCGTTCTTAATCAAGTTATCAATCAAACACTGCGTGTTTCGGATCCTACCCACCAGAAGCTCTCGGTGAACCTTCAGCAAAGCAATGAAGGACTGAGGCCTTGCTCCTGGAGGTTTTTTCACAGAAATGTCCACATTAGCACAAAGTTGGCCTTCCATAGTTGAGATACCAAGAAGGTGCTCCACCAAGCCTCATCTTTGAAAAACTGTCCATTTGTAGTGACAGGTCAGCTTAGATTTAACTTCAGGCAAACAAGAAATCTGTCCTTCATATCACCAAGCCTGCAAAAAGTAATTGTACAAAACCTCAGTTTAAACCTTATTCTACGCACATACGTCCTTCAATTAGACATCACAGAATATTCCCAAACTCTGTGTAGCATCATGGCCAACTTTTTAATAACATTTCTTCCTTAGGTACTTCCATTTATTTGTTCAGGTTTTGAAAAATAAAGCATCTACAACACGCAGTCTCCCTAGCTTGCCTCAGCCACCACCACTGTCTCCTGCTTTATTAACTGCCTGTTCCTAGTGCATAATTTAATATTTTTTATTAGCTTTTCATGTTTCAGTAGACAAAGCAGGGCATCTGTCCAAACATAATCTGGACAAGGAAATAAATGGAATAAAATTATACTTCATAGCAATTAATTTTGTAGGAGGGATTAATTTACAGTAGCAATTCACTCTGCTTTTTCATTGTTTCAACAAGAGGCTGTATAAATTGCTGCAAATATAATACCTGTTCCTGAAAGCAAGGCCTTGTGAACTCTGAGGCAGTTTTAGCTAAACTAGGGAAAAGAGTTTAGCTTCAGGACACAAGGTTCACCAACACCAGCAGGGATGTTATTTTGAAACCATACTCTTTAGCATGAATGCTCTCTCCTTGTCTGCAAATATATACACAGTGTATGCCCTTGTTCTCCAAACCACCTCTTGGGAGCTCTTTTGAGATGTCTATTTATTCCTGTTTTTCTCTACAAGGCATAAAGCAAGAGGAATCAGGATCAGACTGCTCTCTATTGTGTTACTAAAGCAGAGCTTCTTGTAATTGTAGTTAATGTGCCCACCATATAGTAGGCATGAAGTTATATTGTAATTACAATTCAACAGTAAGTTCATTTAGGTACTATTTAGGTACAAACTTGCACATACGATTTCCCATGCAGGAAGCTAATTTTTTGCCAAGATCACAACTGAATCACCTCCACACAGACAGTGAGAATCTGCATGATCAACACAAATGACTGACAACCCCCAGTAACAGTTACAACATACTGTTGTTACAGCAGGTCAAGGGATATCTGGAAGAATGTTCTTAGATTCTGATTACAGTCATATTAACAAAACCGAAAGACAAAAACCCTTCAACAATTCTGTAAATGTGCCAACTCTGCTGCTACAAAATTCTCACAATTTCCCAAGACATTTGCAGTGATGGCAAACTTTTTCAAATACTCCCCAGCACTCTCCTGTCAAGCTATAACTGAGCCCTGCCAGCTCACAGATTATTCTAAGTGACCTGCTACTGAAACAATCTCACTTCTATGCGTTTTCTTTCTCAGAAGCTGCTGTCTGCACCAGTGAAGCTTCTCCTGCTTGATGCTGGAGAAAGACCTGGTTTATGCTACTGCATTGTAGTGATACTAACTACCTACACTCAAACCAGCAGGGTTAACCAGCTTAGCTCCTCGGATTTCCAAATAGGTCCCAGCTTAGGGTTGCTGACTGCATGGATGCAGATAACTGCATTAAGAGCTGGGCTCTCCAAGGGCTGAGACCTGGCAAATCCCCAGCATAACTGTTCTGGGTCACAGCCAACTCCCAAAACAGCAAAACTGTTTCAAACAAATGGAATGTAACCAAGTGGTCTGAATTTCTGACCACACCAGTAAGTGACTGCATCTACTCAGACAAATCAACCTTTCATTACCCCATTCAGATGACCCACCCGAGGAAGTGCCTGATTTCTGAGTCACTCAGCTTCCTAGAAGCTACACTGGCACATCTTTTTGTTCAAGAAAGCTCATTCCATAAATGAAGACCAAGCCATGTTGAAATATCATTTAGTCTTAAACTTTTGTAGGCTTTAGTTAAAGAGGTAGCATCATCTTAAAACATGCAATAAAAATATTAACCCTATTCTTTCAAGATACTGCATCCACCCAACATACCCTGCTTGCTTTGGCTATTCTAGGACCACATTATTCTAATGCATTTTCTTTCTTCCTACTTTGTAAGAAGAACTGAGACAAATATTCAGAAAACCATAAGAATGAACCAACATGCTGTGAAGTGTACAAAGCAAATAGAAGCATTTTCTTCACTATTCCAGTTCCATCTACAAAGAGCATAAGAAAAGAAAGAAGAAATACAGCAGCAGGACAGAACATTAAAAATATAGAATGAACAGAAGATCTCAAAGATGTCTGCCCTGCATCTTACTACATCCAAGTCAGTACAAGTCATGGTTGCTACTGAAAGGGGTGTGCATACAAATGCTGCAGGACAGAGCATGTTCCCTTTCAAACAGGGTGATCTGCAGGAGAATGGAGAAACAAGAAACCAAGCAAAAAGTGAATATAAAGTGAGGCTAAACATCAGGGAGAAAAGGAGAAAGAACAAAAATGCCAAGCAGGGAAGTCAGGCCTGGCAATATGAATTCTGTGCATGATGACGTACTCAGTGATATTTTCAATGAAAATATTAAATTTAATGCAAAACCTCACACCATCCAGTACTGGAGTACTTAGTACTTTTCATCAGTCCTTTTTAGTACAAAAAAATTGGAAATTTCCACCATTCACAGACTAAGAAAACCCATACCGGATGAAGAGCTGAACACTTTAAATGGTGCTGGAACAGAAAGACTTCCTGCTACATGTATTCATAGCAAAGTGTATCAGCTGTATGAAGAAACTTGACACATATGATTCTGTTTCACTAGGGCTTTGGTTGTGTTGTTGGGTTTTTTTGGTGGTGTTTTTAAAAACATGAAGCCAGTGTGTGACAACATGAGGTCTCCAGCTTATCTGCAAACCTGTCACCTCTCTTTCTGGAAAGAGTCTCAGTTTCCATAGTGCTTCAATATGAGTTTTTCAGTGAGGAAACACAAGGTTACTAAGTCTCTTGTGGAAGGATCTGTCAGTTTTACAATGCTTGGTTACACATCTGGTATTCTTAAAGGTAAATGCTTATGCAGCTTATAAATAGGCATTGAAAGCCCTTCCTTACTAGAGTGCATACAGTGTTCTTTGCCTTATCTTGGGCCCTCCAGATGCTGGATTCAATTCCAGCACAATTCGTGTGACCGATGTTGCATCAGTCATGGGGATGCTGTTAGAAAAGACTGAGACATACATTAATGTGAGACACCTCAGTGTACTGCCTTCCATTTCTGAAAGGGCTGAAGTGAATAAAATCATTTTTCTGAAAGATGCTTTAAGGCTCTTACAAGTTACGGTCAAAACAGATCACCTGTTCTAACAGCAACAGCTTGTGAACACATCTATTTGGAGAAATGAGCAAGAAAAAGGGAAAGATTTGCAAACTTGACAGAGTAGCTGAAACAGCAGAACACCTAAGGAGGAATGGAGACAGACAAGACAGATTATACCTGAGTGAAGTAGAAGTCTGGTATGGGGATACAACAGGAAAAACACTCATGGGGAAAAGCTTCCTATCTGGGAATAGAATGGACTTCTTGCTCCTGAGAGGAAAAATAAAAAAACCCCAATTACTTACTGAAGAGGTTGCCAATGATGTTGGAGAGGAAATGCAATTAGCCATTTTGAGAATAGCAAAGTCCATCAGGTGAAGAAGGCAGGAAACAGACTAGAAGGAATTAAAAAGAACCCAAGAGCAGAATATTTACCCACCAGCTGTAAAGGCAAGAAGAAAAGGAAGACAGGGTCTTGGCCAAATGAAATATTGATAGGGATTGAAGCGAGATGAGAAGCAACAGCAAGTGTGGCAATCGATGCTATCATAAACCTGTGCAACTGAGCATAAAAAGAGGAAGCAAGATGAGGATCAAGCCAGGAATAAGGAGGGAAATGAAAAAGGGAAATGAAATTTGTCATAGTAAGAGGTACAGTAAAAGCATCAGTACTTCCAGCAAGGTTTTCTACAATCCATGTCAATAAGCTGCAGTGGTGCCGATGGCACTTCAATCTCGTGTTTCCTCTGAGTTCCCTCTACTCTCAGCATTGTGCAAGCACATATACATTTCCACTTTTCCTGGCCTTGCCCTCCTCACATCCTCTTTTTACTAAGATCTCCTAGCTGTTTCTTCTAACAAAACACAATCACTCTTCCAGAGGTGGCTGTATGAAAACAATGCTCCATTTCACATGAAATGGAGCCCTATGCCCTCTGAGTCTCCCAAGTCAGATTTGTTTCCTGAGAAAAGCTATTTTTCAGTGCCAGTTAGTCACTACAGAGTCATTACAGCAAGACGAGAACTGGAAACTTTGCTATGTTTGGTAATCTGGACTCCGTCAGGCCACCATAAATTCAGCTTTTTGCTATCATTGGGAGAGACAGAAAAGGGACTGATTTTCCACATCTTACATCGTGCATGCAACAGCAGTCAGTCTTTGACTATAATAAGTGAATAAAACGCCTATTTCTGCACAGCAGTTCTCACATTTAAAAAACTTCAGCTATTTTACTTCACTTTAGTTCAAAAACAGTAAAAAACTTGCAGAGATCAGAGACAAATGGGCACATACACTACACAAAAAGTCTGCATGTTTGATGAGAAGCAATGCAGCGTATTCCCAAAAGTACTAAAAAATAGCCTTTTATTATTATAGCAAAAATGGTGCATTGGTAGAGCTTGTACAGAGTCCCTGTGCAGATCTTAAATTATTCTGTTTGTGTGAATTAAATCATATTCATCATACCCCACTTCACAATCTCTACCCATCATCACTGATGCTACATATGTCAATAAATGCCCAGGGAGCCATATGTTAACATCACATTCCTGTAAATCCATTACAACTCATGTGCTCTTGTGTCACTCTGGGGTCACAGAGATCAGCATCTTTCAGTGGTTTTTCCTCCCTCCCCTCTCTCCCTCTCTTCTGACTGTATCATAAGCTTTTGTAAGCATCCCTAGTTATTTGAAGAGCAACAGACATAAAAGAACACAGAAGAAATTATTTCTGCCTCCATCTGGTAAAATGACAAGCTTTTCTTTAAAAGGCACAGGCTTTGACAGAAATATTCACATCCCTCACAGGTTTTGTTCCTACATATCTTAACAGATTTCTTTGTATAGAAAGAGAACTTTATACATAGTGCTTAGATACATTAAGAAGCCACTGTCAGGAAGATTTATGTGGCTTCCTTGTAACTCCTTTCCGGTGGGAAGAGATCAATAAATAATAAGGAGCCACTACTAGAAACCAAAGAAACTTTCTCCAACCAGAGAAATCGTGGGGATTTTTTTTTTTTTTGTAAGAGACAGAGAAGGAGGGGCAATTTACTGCCGTCTAAAAACACGGAACTGCTTTTCTACTGTCATTTACTATTTTTACATTCAACCACCAGTGAATGTGAATCCTACATGCAAAGTTGCAGCTGAGGGAATCACGGAACTGATGGAATCACGGCCAGACCACGGGGCACCATCCTGCCCTGCGAGCCGCTCCCGCCTCCTTCTCTTCCAGCTTCTTTAGCGTTAGGTGGGCAAAGCACCGGGGCCCAAGCGAGCGCCGCGTGGGTCCGCGCACGGAGCCGCTCTCCGCCCCGGCTCTCGGGGAAGCCACTGGCTCACTGAGCCCCGCCACCGCCGCTCGCGGGGCTGCGAGGCGGCCGCCAGGGCGGGAGGGGAGCGATGCATCCCTCCCACCTCCTCCGTCCCCGGGACCTCGCCACGCTTCCCCAGCAGCCCTCAGGAACACATCATCGCCAGCATCTGGAACACCATGTACGCCGGGCAGCGCTGCTGGGTTTCGTACGAAGGCGCTGCCCCCACGCCGAGGAGCTGCGGGCGCCGCTGCCAGTCCCCGCTCCCCGCTCCCTGTCAGACAGCGCCGGCCGCCGGGCAGGGGTACCCTCCTGAGGAAGCACGAAGGAGCCCCGAAGTTTCCAGCTCAGAGCGGCGCAGAGGCCCTTCCCCTCCCACCTTGCAAGCCTTTCACGCGGTACCACAGAAACTGCTCCGCACAAAGCACGCACTCGAGCTCACACCCACCAGACCTCCCCCCGGCAGCCCGCCTGCGCCCCGGCCCTTCCCCGGCACTCACCGCGGCGGCGAAGGGACGGAGGCCAGGGGAGGAGCCCACGGGCGCTTCCCTCACCCCCCCCGCCCCACACACGGTCTCTCCTCCCCAGCGGGAAGCGGCTCCTCCCCGCGCAGGAATGGCCCAAGGCTTCCCCTTCACCAGCGTCGCGTTCCCCTCCGCACCCACCCCTCCTCCCCCGAGAGGTGCCAGGGGTCCCTCGGCAGCGACCATTTCCCTCAGTCAAGCTCCCCCCGCGCAAAGATACTGCCAGGGTATTATTTCTGTTTCCTTCACCCATTTAAAGGTTGAAAAGCCCAAAGGTGCAAGGTAAGGGTACGGCAGAAGTGGTGCTGATGCAGAGGAGCGTTTCACGTGTTAGTTTTGCGCTCCCTACTGACTTTAAATCCATTAAAAACACAAACGGCCAATGGAGGCTTCAGCTGCGTTCCCATATCACCAATTTTCACTTATATAAGCAACACACTCTGCACAGGGAGGTTGTGGAGTCTCCCTCTCCAGAGACATTCCAAACCCACCTGGACGTGTTCCTGTGTCACTTGCTCGAGGTGACCCTGCCTTGATGTGGCAGGGTGTTGGACTGGATGATCTCCAGAGGTCCCTTCCAACCTTAACAATCTGTGATTCTGTGCTATTCTTGAGGAGTGCACACTGAACAGGCATGGCAGAGGTTTGGTAATCACAATTTTATTTACTCAAACTAGACAGTGCTACTACAGAAAGTACCATGTTTTACAGCAGTCACCGTGCCCAACTCTGGAAACAGGCACATTACATCAGGACAGCAGCTACACATACCTGGCAGAAGTTTATAGAAAACATTTTATACAGAAAAGACATGGAGAGTCTGTTATTTTATCATTTATCTAAGCAGTCACACAGTGACATCCATTATATCTTACACCTCTCTGTACATCAAGAGAAGAAAATACCCTATAGAGAAGAAAAGCCAAATCTCAGCGATTTGACATCTTCCAGGTTGTCTATTTTTCCTCATCCCCCATAGATTAACTGCAGAGGTTGCAAAGTACCATGAAAATAAATACTCTGTATGTTACAAAAGCTTCCAGTTTTGCATTGGATTGTCAAAGCTGTGGGGAGAAAAAACAAAACAAAACAAAACAAATACAAGAGGCCAGGTCTGTTCATTTAGGGTTTAACAGACAAACAAAACCACAGAATAAATGTGCTAGGGCTCACTTTCTGATTTCACTGGACCAAGGCCTAGACAGGCAAACAAGCTAGTCAAAAAGACAATTAAAAAAACCCCTTAGAAATATCAAACTAAAATAAATTCTTTAAAAATCTCTTGGTTATAGCTAACCAGCTGACCTATGACTATCACTAGACATTGAAAGGAGGAAGCTGTGATGGTTTGAATGAGATGCTTTGCTGAATGTTGCCTTCAGGCCTAGGCTCCCTTTCCACTTACGCTTTAAAACATGGAAGGAGTTAAAAAAATGCCACTTTTCTTTTTTTTTGTTAACTATAAAACAGGAACTCCATAGCATCAGATAGGTTGGGCTTTAAACCATTAAAAGAAGTAGTAGAGAAAAAGGTTTAGCTTTAGAGTTTTGAGTTTCTTTGCATCTAACAAATGTAGTCACGTATACATATAATTTCTACAGATGACCTGATCCTGCAGCCCTTATTCCTCACAAGGCAACAGGTGACAAAACTCATGAAGATGGCCTTTTTCTTTTAAAAAGGTCAGTAAACTAGACTCAAAGCACAAATTTGCATGCAGCACTGCATGACAATTACAAAAAGATACTTTCTAAATCTGCATTGTACTTGCAGCATGTACTCAAGCTATACATACAAAAAGAAGTTACCAATGTCAGTGTGTCTTCAGACTGCAAGTTATGTCTAATGGTTTACTGCAGATGCACAGCAAACTCATCTTTTCTTGATAAAGAAACTGCTGATCAGCACAGTGAAGAGGGGTATCTAAATCAAGGTGAATGGCCAAGCAAATGCAGAGGTATTCTATGCAGAATTTATTTTCTCTGCTTTAATAGCAGCTTCAATTTCTTCCATGATTGGCACCGGTCCTGCATAGTTATTAGTTTCAATAGCTTCTAATTTCTCCTGATAATCAGTTGGCAAGCCATTCTGTTTTGCACCCATGCAGATAACCTGTAATTAAAAGGGGAAAAAAAAAAGCCTTCAGTAATAGAAAGGACAGACTCCTCCAAACAATCACTTGAGTAGGAAGAACCATTGAAGTTACCCAGAGAATTTATCTCAAATAGCACTATTTGTACCTAAGGTTAGCCAAAGGCTTCTGGGAAACCAGAACAACATGAACAAAATTACTCTGAAAAGGCTTTTAACTACCCCATAGATTCTGATGTGTTACTGAAGTGCACAAGACTCTGTAATTAAGCTGTTATTCAGTTATTCTGTTCTTTCTTCCAGACAGGATGATAACTTCAATAATATATGCTGCTTCTCACTCAGGTGTGACACTAAAGTTGGCTAAAGATTTAAAAAGTAGTTATTTTTAAAACTAAGCTGTCTAAAGGACAACAACAAGTACCTAGACGGGGTACAGAAGTAACAGAAATAGACACTTAACTCAGTGAAAAAGCACAGATTCCATAGTTTGTTACTGCAGCTTTGCTTCCATACATAAAATAAACTGAAATATTGGTGCAGAAGAAAAGATGCTACAGTGAGAGGAAAAGAGAAAGCTGTAGGAACACAGCTTGAAGGACACACCAGCAAGCTGGCATATAGAAATGAACATTCTAAATATGCTTTCATGCATTTAACAGCATGCATTTCAAGGATGAGGTGTCTAGAAAGAACGAATTTTGCCACAAAAAGTACATTAACGGTAGACAGATGCAGTTCAATCACTGTGTGCTAATGAAGTCATCTTTTAAGTTTTTAGCTCTCCTGCCTGGTTAACTTAAACAAACTAACAAAAAAAAAAAAGCTGGGGCAGAGGAGAAGAACAGAACTAACAACTGCTAGGACCAGGAGGGAATGATAAAGTTGCCAATAGTGGAGGTCTGCACTTACAGCATACCAGTGAGAGCTGACACACAGCAGCAGACTGTGTATTAACTCCCTGAAAAGCCCTAAAGATCTGCCTTGCCACGAGGTGGGTTGGCAGGGAAGAGGTTTGTGGAAAAGCAGAGAAGCAAGCCCCCTCTTCAGCAGTCCCACAGCAGCTGGCCTCAGCTGTGCTCCTGGAAGTCAATTCATAGGAGTGAGTTCCTCAGTTTGGAGAAGGCAGCACACTTGGGATTTAACAGGCTCCCTCCTGGTTTCTTTACTTCAGGTAGGAAAAGCCAGCTGCAGTGATGTCCGTGTGGCAGCACTAAAGCTGCACCACTCAGCCACACAGCCACACCACCCAGCCTGGGCCTGCACAGATCTTACAGGCCAAGCAGGTCAGGCCTGCTGCGTGACTGGATCATGTGTCTCTACAGAGTCAGTGTTGCAGAACAGTGTTGAAACACTTGTGCCTCACCAGCCATCAAGGGGGAACCCCGCAGTGCTCTGCAACGCTGCTGGAGTCCTGGGATGTGCTGGTGATGTGTCTGGTAAAAGGCGACAGGCAAACTCCTGTATTAAGTGATAGCAAGTACTTCCCAAGACAGTAAGGATAATCCACGTCCTGGAAACTACAAGCCAGGTCCTGTATTTTTCCCCACAGAAGCTTCCCTCTGTCCTTTCAGTGCAGTACATTAATTTTTCAAACAGAGAATTGCCGCATATATGTGAAGAGCATCCTCCAGAAATCCTTGTGCCAATCATAGCTAATTCACAAGTTAAATAGGGGCTTCCCACAAAAAACCCCAAGCTGATTCAACAGGCCTGTTAGAGCTAGCAATCTCCTGTGAGCATCATTACAGCAGTACGTTGCACAAGGACTGTTATACCTTTACAGTAGTCATGCCTTCATCTACTGTAATTAAAGTACTTATTAAATAGCACAGAAGTACTGCATTGTAAACTTCTGTACACTCTTCCAAAATGAAAGTGATGCAACACCTACCTTTTTATACTGTGGAGAAGGAGGACCAGAGACATAGTCCTTCATCTGGTAGCTTCGACAGGTCAGTACCTTTCCTGCTTGAGTGTGGACATTAACTTCTATTGGGACATAAATGCCATCCTCAACTCCCTCTTGCCTGTAAAAGATACATATTCCTTTCACGTCAATTAACTGATCCATCTCTCAAACCAACCATGCAATTAAACATATGGTTTTATTCTAACAGAATTCAAGGCAGGACACTGGTCTGTGCGTTAATATACTTAAAGAAAAACAAATAAAGCAAAACATATTTCAGTGCTTTTTGTTCAAACTTGTTTCATATCAAAAAAGATGTTTTTAGAGAAGCAGCAGCATTCACTTCTATCATTTCAGCTCTGTAAGAAATGATGACTTGTGATTAATCTGCAAAGTCAGAAAGAGAATACTCCTAAACTAATTACTGTGGAAGACAGGTAGTCTGAAAGAGAAACACAAGCAAGATTATCAGAATTAATGAGCCAGACACATGTTCCTTAACTGCCACTCAGATAAAGAAACAACTGCAAGGTTCTATCTTGCCCATTGTGTTACATTTTAGTAATGGGAAACTTGCACAACTTGAGCAATGCACCTTCCAATGAAATAATCCAAGACACCTTTTAACTTGCACAAGACATACACAGCAGTAATGAGTTAGGTCAGGGCAAAAAACCATTTTAGTTTGGTTTTTTTTATTAGCAAAATCATGCTTCAAAAAACAAAGACTCAAAACCAAGGCTACTTATTGTCCTCAACCACTGGCATTTAGCCACCAGTAAAAATCTGAGGAAACAGTAAGAAGTAAACAAGAAACTTAAGCAATACAGGAGACTTTAAAGCACAATTAACTTTAGATGTGCTTTAGCTACGAGTCATAACATGGTTCTAATCCTGCTTGTCCAATATAAATTTGACAACTCATCTTTTTCTCAAAGACTTGTTACCATTTCAAGCTATTTAATGTACATAATGTGGGCCATGTTAGGTGAGTAACTAGGTTAAGTGCAAGTACAGACTGGAAGCTAACTGCAGATTCAAGGCCAACGGACTACAAAAGAAGTCACATGGTTGTGTGAGAGCAATAAAACTGTTTAGTAACGTCCACTGCTAGACTCTATGAGGTAAAGTTATGATTTAGTCTGTAACTTACAGATTTGTGAAGTACAGAGGAGAAAAAAACCCACAGAAGTGACTGTGAGACAGCAAAAAAATTAATTTGAAGCCAAAGAGTTCTGCCATCTAAGCAAAAGATTCCCCTCCCATATTTGTTTTCTATATATTACATGGTTTTCTTAGTATTTCAACTAATTACATGCAGCCTCAATTACACATTCCCTCCTGGATAACAAAGCAAAGACTACTTTACTCAGATTAGGAGGGGTAAAAAAAAAAGGTGGGCTTTTTTTTTTTTTTTGCATACATGGTAATTTCAGGAAATAACTTGGTGGAGAACCTACAAATACATCAGCTTGCACGCAGCCAAAGGATCCCAAGACCTTCAGCAGGAGCACCTGCAAGCTCATTTGAGTGGGTTAGGAGTGATTCTGAGAAGAGCACTGTTGCCTGTGATTATAAAAGCCAAGAACACATCCCATTTCCAGTTCACCTCCATGGCATCAGTGAGGCACCTGGGAAAAAGCAATAGTAGTGCTAGTGTCCATGCTGCAGATTTTGCTGGTGTTACAGCACTCAAGTCTCTAGTACCTTAGCAAGCATTGAAATTTATCCCCTGTCCAACAAATACCAGGGATCTGCAATCCTACGCTATGTCAACTGTAAACAGTGTGTAAACACTTATGGAAGTCAAAGTACAAAATACTGTCCCCATGGAGGGGAAACACAAAAGCAGATGCTGACAGACAGGATCATCATACTTAGGAAGTTTATGCTTCAGGTAAGCATGGTAAATCAGGAGTTTTAAGTAAAGGTCAGCAGGAGGGGGTCAGGATGTTTAAGTGCTACTGTAAGGAAGAGCAGAGGAACTCAGGAGATCATGAAGCAGGGACATGTGAAGCTGTCCCCAAGCACAAGCATGCCAGCTAGATGCCCATGCCCTCTTGCTTCAGGCTAACACTCCCAGCCAGGACAAGAGTGCTCAGAGTGGCCATTACCATAATGTGCTAACAGAACTTGGGCAACAGTTTCTGTTGGATTTCAGGTTCACCACAGGCAACAAAAAGCACACTGGAACCAAGTTTCACTGCCAGGGTTTTAAGGACATGTTTACACAGTGAAATTGCAACAGGAGGCAGGAGAACAATATTGAGGTAGTGCTTTCTCTGGGGTTACTATGCCCTGCTCCCTTGTTTTCACTAGCCCAGATTTCTACTGGAATTGTCAGTGATGAACTGCTCTGAACAAACAATCCTTGAGTACCAGAAGCACCATGCTGTGCAGGCACGTCTCAAAAGCTGCCACAAGCACATGGCAGCAGGTAAAGTTTTGAAGATTACATTCTTAGACCCTGCAGGAAGTCATGCTATTCCTTGCTTTGTTTAACCAGGTGGTCTTTTAGACTTCAGCCTGGGGGCAACTTGCTCAGGGTTCCGTGAATGCCTCTTAATTACCAGGCACAGGTAGAATATTCTCCACCATGCATTGTAAAGGTGTAGTCAGGCTCTCCCATTCAAAGGGGAAAACAATAACACCCCAGCTCCCTGCCTGGATGTTCCTCAAGCTCACAAAAGTTTACATCTTTAGAAGAGAAGACATGTTAAATAACTTCCTCAAAAGGTCCCTTTGCCTGTATTAAAGATCTCTCTTTTGCAGTCTTGTCCTTATCCCTTGCTTTTCTGCTACAACTGAAGTCTACAGATGTATACAGACAGACATTGATATCAGTCTCAAAGGAAATTCTCCCTAAAGTAATGGGAAAAACACCACAGGACAAGTACAGGTTTTAGAATCTTATAAGAGACAGGAAATTGGGAAGACATGTTAAAAAAAAAAAAAAGGAGCATGACCTATGGACTTCAAGTCAAGGTCCACAGATTGTTAAAACACCCCTAAAAGTAGATTTAGCTTGAAAACAAAGCTATTTTAATCACAGAAGTGTCAGAAATCAATACACATACTGTGAAATAGAATTCACATATTAAAATTGAAAGCATCTTCTTGATTCCAACACCACAGCTTCCACACAGCTCTTTACCAAAAATTAACTAATTTTCAATCACGCTCTCAAGTAGTAGAAGACAAAAAAAGTTAAGTCACCTACTTATCCAGTGAACTTAAATTGCAAGTGTTCATTTTCCACACTATTCCCCACACTTCGTCTCCAGGGCTCTGAGCAATGGTAGCTGTGCCTCCATGCCAGACTGAACTTGTCCTGCCTTGAGGATGGCCAAACTCGAGCTTAAAATCCTGCAAATGAAAGAAATGCAGAGAATCAATTTCCACTTAAAATAAGGGCTGCTGGCTATTCCTGACATGAAAGGGGCAGCCAAAGGACAGTAGTGCATCTAGCCAGTTGGAGACACAGGAGGAAGAACAGACAGGTGCCACCTACCTGGTGCCAAATCCTTTGCAGGTTTTTGTGGTAAGACTTAAATGCTACTATGCAGGATCCAGGAAAATAGTAAAGAAGCCTACAAGATGGTGAGCTTTGGGTCCTGTCCTCATGCACTAATAAGACTACCCAATTATAAAATACCATCCCTGGTATTTGACAATGTTTTGTGCCATCTCATCACTCATCTGGAACATTCTTGGGTATTTTTAAGTCAAGACATGTCTCCTTCAGTGAGCTTATTCAGGTTTTTGCAAGTAGAAACATTCTTTTAGAAAACAAGTATCACTTTTTCTTACAAGCAATATCAAATATTAGCATATATGAAAAAGAGAACAATGGGTTATTGAATGGTGTCAATGTAATTCCTCACCTGACTCAATACACTCAGTATCCTCTGCTACTTATTAACCAGTTTGTGGATCCTTCCCTAGCAGTACAGAAAGGAGCTGCCCCCTCCTTCCCCCACAATCCAAACCACCAAGCCTTAAGCAAGACTACCTGCTTAACAACAACAAAAATAAAACCCAAACCTTTGCAGCCCCACAGCTTTGTGTATTTCTTACAACCACCCTCTTGAACCTATGATTTTGATTTTAAACATATACATGTACATATTAATATTCCCTCTGAGACACATCACCCTCTTGTAATATGTCCCAATAGATACAGGAAAAAGGCTGCAAAAAAAATAAAGCAGTTGGAGACACACACACACAGAAAAACAGTGCTTATCAGAACACCTATCAATTTTTGTGTGTGCATAAGTGACAGCAGCCTGGCAAAGCCACACTGTTTACTTCACCAGCAGAGTCATCTTCCTGCCCCCATAAAATGTCCCCTATTTAACCAATTTCACTAGAAAAATGTTTACTTAGATGCACCAAGTTACTTGCACAAAAGTCCAGTCAAGTCACATGCTGAAGTTACAGCTCAGGACAAGGGCAGCCCCAAGGAAATACCTGGATAGAATCTAGGACTCTCACTGCAGTCTCACTTAAAAAAAAAAAAAAAGGAAAAAAACCCCACCATTTTTTCCTTTATTCCTCCAGTTATATTTTCTTGCACCTGACCTGCACTAAATTGCTGCAAGGAGCTGTATAAAATCATCAGGCACCACCCAAAAACCAGCAACAGAGATCGCACAGAAACAGAACAGTTAGCTCTGGTTCTGGAAGCAGAGAACTTTGAGTTCCACCATGAGTGCAACTGCATCAGGCACTGCTGGGAAGATGGAAAAAAACACAGTGGATACAGTTTTGGGTCAAGAGATTGGTCTTTGGTCCTTCTAAGTACCAGTGTAATACCCTTTCTGTGCTTGTTACACATCCCATTTCTTAACAGCTTTTGGCTGAAGATTAACAAAGCTTTAAAAAGTAAAATTAGAGGGGAGTTTAGCTAAAGTTTAACTAAAGTTTCTACTTTAGTTTAGGATCCAAAGCACTCTGGTTGCAGGCTGTTTTTCCTTTTTTTAAGCCCAAGTGGCACTATCACAGAGCAATTAATAGGAATCAGCTCCAACCTTCCTGCAGTCCCTCACTCCCTCGCATCAGTGATTTTCCAGCTGGAAGCAAGGGAGTGAAGCCACCCGGTGTCGGCAGGGAACACAGCAATCAGTCAAAGGCCAGCTAGAGAAGGCAGCCAACCTGCAGTGGCACAAGAAGTGGTTACTGGCTATCCTGGAAATTGACCTGAGAGTCTGGAGAGCTGAAGAAGCTTGCTTTTATTCAAAGACAAGCACACACTACTAGTGCCTTTCTCCCCGCCTTCAAGGTCTGATCCTGCAAGATGCTGGGCTCTCAGCACGTTCAGTGGAGAGGTGGCTGTAAGTTCCTCACACTTTACAGAGCAGGCCCCAGCTGCCAGGTTGATAGTCCCAAGAGACACCAAGTATGGGGAGTTTATTAATGACAAGTTTTTGGAACTTCTTCATACACTCTTCATACATTGATAATTCCTGCCAGTTAACCCCAAGAGAACTTTCAAGTCATCTTCAAGTGGTACCAGTTAATGCTCTGCTCCTCCAAGCATCCTTCCAGTTGCACAGATCTGTACACCTACAGCTTTAATGACCACGAGCTTGTGTTTCCAAGCCTACACTAAAGCCAAGCTGATACAATGGTATTTAATAACCCTGGCAGGGAGAGAACTGCCCTGCAGGGTGTATGAAGGTGTCAGCTGCAGATGTGCAGAGCTGGGTGAAAGCTTCTATCTGCCCACCACACAGTGCAGGGAGAGCTCGTCGCCTGTACCTCCTGCTAGACTGGTTTGCTCAAAACCCCATCCAACCTGTCTTGAACGTTACCCGGGATGGGGCATCCGCAACTTCCCTGAGCAGCCTGTTCCAGTGCCTCACCACCCTCGCAGTAAAGAATTTCTTCCTGCAACTTCATGTTTCAAAGTCCGTAGTGCTTTACACACCGGGCATGGCTGGCAGGCTGGACGGTAAAGTCCTGTCAGATAACCCCGCAGCAGTGGGACTACCACAGAGATTCCTTCTGCTGTGGGCAGCCCCGGCAGCAGGCCCTGGGTCAAGAAGCACAGGATAGCCAGGGTTGGAAGGGAGCTCCGAGATCATCTGTCCAACCCCTCCTGCCAAGGCAGGGTCACAGGAACGCGCCCAGGAGGGTTTGGAATGTCTCCAGAGAGGGAGACTCCACAACCTCCCTGGGCAGCCTCTTCAGTGCTCCGCCTCCCTCAACGTAAAGAAGTTACTCGTCATGCTGAGGTGAACCTTCTTCCGTTTTAGTTTACGTCCATCGCTCCTTGTCCTGTCACTGGGCACCACGGCACAGAACCTGGCACCAGCATCTTGACGAGGACCCCCCGCCTGATCCGTGCTGGGGCCGCCCCCGAGGGAGGCACGGACGGGCTGCAGCACCGCACGGCAGGCAGCCGCGGGGACATGCGAGTGCTCCGCCTCCCTCAACGTAAAGAAGTTACTCGTCATGCTGAGGTGAACCTTCTTCCGTTTTAGTTTACGTCCATCGCTCCTTGTCCTGTCACTGGGCACCACGGCACAGAACCTGGCACCAGCATCTTGACGANCGCTTCCGCCGCGGCGCGGGAGCCGGCGCGGAGCGGGGCCGTGACGCAGAGCGGCGGCAGCGCCTGTGGAAGGCGTCAGGGGGGCTGGCGGCGGGGCCGGGACGGGGAGAGGAGCGCTCCGCCCCTCCGTCCGTCCATTCATCCGTCCGTCCGTCCGTCCGTCCGTCCGTCCGTCCGTCCTGCCGGGAGCGGGGAGCGGCGCTGGGCCGGAGCCCCCGCGGCTCTCAGGGCTGCGGGGCTGGGGCGCACAAACCCAGCCATGAGCTCGGGGGCTCAGTCTCCTCGTTCATCTGGCTTAGCTCGTAACACTGAAGTCCCGGTTTGAACAGCATGGAAAAGAACTCAAGTTTTAGGAGAAAACTTTCACCTTTTTTGTTTTGTTTTATTTTGTTTTGGGGTTTTTTGGGGTTTTTTTNTGCTGAGGTGAACCTTCTTCCGTTTTAGTTTACGTCCATCGCTCCTTGTCCTGTCACTGGGCACCACGGCACAGAACCTGGCACCAGCATCTTGACGAGGACCCCCCGCCTGATCCGTGCTGGGGCCGCCCCCGAGGGAGGCACGGACGGGCTGCAGCACCGCACGGCAGGCAGCCGCGGGGACATGCGGCTCCTCGGGCTCCCTGCAGGAACGTCGGGCTCCCTCAGCCCCCCGCGGCCCCGCCAGGCGCCCCCTCACGCACCTGCAGGCGCGCCAGGGCGCAGAGCGCGGCCGAGGGGTTGCGCAGCAGCAGCCGCTCCCGCAGCAGGTTGCTGCCGTACGCGTAGTACAGGAACCAGCAGCCGCTCTCGCCGCCCGACTCCATCGGCCCGGCCTGGCCCGGCACGGCCCCGCCGCCGCTTTAACACCGCCCTCCGNGCCGGGAGCGGGGAGCGGCGCTGGGCCGGAGCCCCCGCGGCTCTCAGGGCTGCGGGGCTGGGGCGCACAAACCCAGCCATGAGCTCGGGGGCTCAGTCTCCTCGTTCATCTGGCTTAGCTCGTAACACTGAAGTCCCGGTTTGAACAGCATGGAAAAGAACTCAAGTTTTAGGAGAAAACTTTCACCTTTTTTGTTTTGTTTTATTTTGTTTTGGGGTTTTTTGGGGTTTTTTTGTCTGTTTGTTTTGTTTGGTTTTGTTTTGTTTTGTTTTGTTTTGTTTTGTTTTTTTAGAATATCAAAGGTTCCAATAATTTAAAAAGTGTTACAAAAAGCTGGGAGAAAGCTGGTTGGCCGAGTGCTCAAAGAATGTCATTTTGATACAAAAGAGTAGCAATTGCTACATGCCTCATTATAATCCCTATGTGAGATATTTCTATTTAGAAGGAAAGGTCCACCTCAGCTCACAAGGAGCAGCTCAGAGGAAGCCCAAACAGGTAGCACAGCATGCAGTAACGCCTGGAAAGCCTGCCTGTTCCAGCATCTCAGCTGCTTCCTGAGGGGCATCCTCTGTGGGGATGAATAGGCTGTCAGCGAGCAGGGCCTGCAGCCCCTGGTAAATGAAAGAGCATCCTGGCCTCCTCTGAGATGAACAGTGACAATTTGTAAATATATTCCACCAGAAGCAAAGTGGAGCAGCTTTTCCCAGCTGCGAGTGCTCAGAGCAGAGTAAGACGGGAATGTGCAAAGGTAAAAGGTGAGAAGATTCTGGTGTGTGGGCAGGCAGAGCTGCACACCCATGCACGGAGGCACTTCCTCTCCTTCCCTCACATAAGCAATGCTGGAATGGGACGGGAGAAGCCCTTACTGCTGGCTGCTGAAGCAATATATACATATGTATAACACAGCCATGGAAGGCTGTAATTAACAATAGTGTAACTGTTAATGGTGAGATACCACTCATTAAAGCAGTTAAAGTAGCCCTCAGCACAAGCTGGCTTCCTGAGCAGAGGCAATTGCTGCAGGATTTAGCACAGGATCCCTGGCAGCACAGTGCCCAGCCTCTCTGGGCACATCCCCATCCTGCAACATAGAAGGGAAAGCAGCTCCTTCTTTCAATGGTGTGTTCACTACTCCATTTGAGTCCCTGCTTTTGTTTTCCCAACACAGGCATTGGGAAAGACAGATTCATCATGAAGAACATGAAGTGATAAAAGTGATTCTGATCCTTCCTGACTAGTACCTTTCTATTTTTAGGGATTAGTTTTCTAATGTAGGAACCAAGTATTGTAAAGTGAGAGGGATTACACAGGTCATAGGAATATACAGCAAAACTGCCTCACTCTCACTCCTTAAAACAGCCAGTAGCTGAGCCTGTCATTTGAAAACCTGCTTCTGGTATATGCTTTTAGTCCCTTTTTCCTAAGGACATGCAAACTCTGTAAGAAGTGTCTCTCTCTCTCATCTTCCATCAGCTTCTGGACCGTTGCCTAACTTCAACCAGAAAGCAAGGGTTTCCAAAGATATCCAAGTTTCTGCTGATCTCAAGGAAAGAGTCAAGAGGATGTCTGTGAGACAGCAGGGATCCTACTAGGGAAGCTTCTGCTGGGCCCTGTAAAGCCCAAGGGATTAAGCCTGCTGGTGAACAGGTTTTCCAGCCTAGGTGCTTGCTGCACTACACATTTGGGCTTTTTATGAGCTGTCCCTTGTGAGCTGAGGTGGACATTTCTTTCTAAACAGAAAAAATTTACATAGGAATTGCAGTGAAGCATGTAACAATTGTTACTCTTTAATCTCAAAATGCCTTTCTAAAAAATCCCCAACCAGACTTTCATAACACTTTTTAAGTTATTGAAACTTTTGACATTCTGCTCAAAAAAGGCCATTCTTTTTATCAACACTCAGAGTTTCAACAACAATTGTGATGATTTTTCATTCAAAAAGCATGTAGATTTTGAACAAGACAAAGCTTTTCTCCTAAAGCTTTTGTTCTTTTCCATGCTGTTCAAATCAAGACTTCAATTTTATGAGCTCAGTCAGATGATTGACAAATGAGGAGATGGAGCCCCTGATCTCATGGCTGTGTTTGTACACTGGAAAACCTCTTTTAGCAAAGGCAGCTAGAAAAATTACCATCAAATTTATGGAAAGAGAATCAGTTTAAAACACTGCCACTTGCAATTCCAAGTATTCCATCCTTCAAAAAGGCCTTTTCAAATTAAAATCTTTTGAGGTTCCCATTATCTGCAGCCTGTACTGAACACCAAGCCTATTCTTTTACCAAGAAATATGAGCCAGTATGTCCAGGAGCGTGGTTTTGGTATGCACGGTGTCTTGATGCAACATTATGCTAACTCAGGTGCTATTTGAACTACCTAAGTAAACCTTAGAGCTAAGGTGATTATTTTTCTGAAACTGATTCAGTCAATTTGCACTTCTGAAATCCATTTCTTCCCAGCTGGTCAGTCTGATGGCAAGGCAGCATGGGAGGGAAGTGAATTTGCTCTGGAGCAAAAGCTTTGCAAGTCTTTCTGCTGATGTGGGTCCAAATCATGACCAAATGGCTGTATGTGCATAGGGAAATACTTGGGCACTATGGGCATACCTTGCTTGGAAACCAGGTTTACTACAGCAAAAACAGGGAGGAGGACCTTTCCTGTAGGAATTTGAGTAGAAACCTGCCAGGCTTTGGTAATGCTACCAGATTTCACACTTCGGCTGCTTTGTGACCTTTTCAGGTGAAAATTAACTCTGCAAGAGAGGAGTGCGTTAAATAAAATCCTGGGGGGTTTTTTTTTGAGTTAAGTCAATTCTAGGTGATCTCCAGAGCAGCTGACATGAGACCAGTGTTAACCTGTGTGAAGGCCCAAACAATTTGGAAGCATTGTTTCCCCTTGCATGTCGCTACAAAACCTGCACAGAGTAAGCAGTCAGGAGTACGCCTCCCGTTCGGGACCTTCCCAAACATGGGCGAAAGCTCTGGATATCCACAGCTATTTGTGCATTGTCTGTGCAGGAGATCAACAGGGTTATTTATGCAAAGAACGCAGGAATTTGTTTCCGTCAGGTTTTTTGCCTGGATGCAATATGTTCCTGAGCATATCCTACGTAGGTTTTTAGCGGGGAGAAAAAGGAAATTAGGGAAAAATAAAGAATTAGGGAAAAAATGAGATGTAGTGGGGTAAGTTAAACCTCCTGGAATGTCTGCCAGTCACTCAACATTCTTGCCCATCACTCCCTTTACACCCCATGGTTGTCACAGCATGAGCCATAATTGATATTGAAGAAAGAGGAGAGAACCTGGAGGAATAATAAGGACAACTGATGCAAATGAACTGCGTGTGCAGTCCTCCCCACAGCTTTTCACTCCTCCCTGAGGAGCCCTAGTAGGATGTGCTCTGCAATTAGTATTTCATCGAAATGATAGCTTTTTGCTGCAAGATGGTTACAGCTGGTGGTAGCTTCTTAATACAGTGTGCAAGGTCTGAGGATCTGCAGAGATTTCATGTTCATGCAAATGAATGCAAATGATTTTACAAGGTGTCATGATGTTGCTGTGCTCGTTCCTTCCCTACAATACAGGGACCACGCTGTCCTGCAGAAACTCAGCCTCTTTCCCTGCCCTGCTTGACAGAATAGCCACTAACCCACACATCTTGTGGCTTGGCCCCACTGACAACCAGGAGGAATATCCATCATTCATTCTGCAATTCTGTTCTCACATGTTTCCACAAATAGTGCAGTCATTTAGGAGAGGAACTGTTAAAGTGGCTGGATCTGTGCATGTATCCACCTGCCTTTTTTTTTTTTTATTTGGTTTTGCCCAATGCCAGTGTGAATTTCGGGCCTGTCCTGGGGCAGCCCTGAGCTCTCCCTGGCTGCTGCACACTCAGTGTGGTTCTGAGATGTCACCATGTGATCAGTGCCATCTGAGGTCTACAGGTACTTGCATGTGTGACTTCAGCAACTGGTTAATAAATCTTTCCAAATACATCTTGTTTCACGGGAAAAATGCTGCGTTGCACTGTACCTGGCACCCGATGTTTTCATCTTGTGTATGAATGTACAGTGGGAGCAGCTTAATAGTGGGAACAAGAAGAAAAATACCTGTGCATCAGAAAAAGAGGTTGACCCTGATCATCTCTGTGGAAGTACATTCCAAATCTGTCCTGTTTTCCTAGGACCTAGTGTTTAACTTCCCTCATTGTAAAGCTCTTCTGAATGATAGCAGGTCTCTACTAATACAACACAAATAGTTACAGGAGATTTTCTCAATCTCTTGATAATGAAATCTCTTAGTTTGCTGTGTCAAGAGGATTTGTCACTGTGATGTTTCTGTGTCCTGTTGTCTCAGGGTGCCACCACAGAAGTGATTGCTCCTTCCAGAGGAGCAGTTCACATTGCCATCTGCCTCTGGCAGGGTTTTGTGTCTCACCAAATACCAATCAGGTTTTCTCTCAAGTCTGTCAAGTACTGGAGCCTTTTTTTCACATGAAAGTTATGACTATTAAATTCAGACCAGCAGATGAAAAGGCTGTATCCTGCTGTCTTTAGACAGCTTTGCTATTTAGTGATATTTTTACAATGTGCTTCTGGGTTTGGTTTTTTTAAATTATCTTTAATATTTTGTATTATTTACATGTTAATGTTAATTTGCTTTATTCCCATTCTTTTACCTTCTGTAGGTTGAGGGCACTCTTGTTTATTTCTCCTTTTATTCTCTTCCAACACAGAAAAATTATCAAATAAAGTCAGTTCCAGATGGTGTTTTCCAGTCCTGTATTAACCCTATGGCTTTACAGTTGAACCCTGCAGTGTATTTCACACAAAGTTGACACTTTTCCTTTTGTACTGCCACGTCTGTAATCATTTCTGTGCTGCAAACCCTCAGGCTGCAGAAGACATCACATGGCTCCAGCCACAATGCAGGAATGTGTCTCATAGCCACGTCCTTTCCTAGAAGCAACATCACTGAACTTCTTGAACTCTGAGGGCACCTATGAGATGTTGGGATGGAGAAAGGCAGTAGTATTTCCCTGTTTGTAAGAGCAGTGCTAGAACTGCTAGTTGCAGGAGCATGTGACATGGATGTCAAAACAGGCCCAGGTTGTACTGTTCCTCCTAGTTCTGCACAGACCTCACAAAACACGGTACAGATCCCCACTGAGTGATTCTGGGCAGAAATGTAGCAATTACTGGTAAATCCAATTCAGTCCTTCCACTGGGCTAGTGGCCTGTGTGGATGCTTTTGTTGTGGTATAAAGGCGGTACTGTTTTTTCATTTGTTTTAAATTCATTTTAGCCTGACATAAGCTAAACCAGAAAAATCCCTGTGTGTCAGAAAAAGAGGTTGACCCTGAGCATTGCACTGGTGGGACAACAGCAGTTTGAGCTCACGCTGTGGCTTGCTATTGCTCTGCTCCTCTTTGTAAGCAGATCTTTGAACCAGCGACAAGACCTGGTCCAGCTCAGCTGCACAGAACTTGCTCGGGGTTAGGGGGTTGGCAGTATTTGTCTCCCTTCCTCACTTGTTGGAACAAGTCCAGAGGAGGACCACTAAGATGATTAGAGGAATGGAGCACCTCTTGTATGAGAAAGTGCTAAAAGAATTGGGATTGTTCAGCCTGGAGATGAGAATTGTCTGGGGTGACCTTATTGTGGTCTTCCACTACCTGAAGAGAGTTGGCAAGAAAGATGGAGAGAAACTTTATACCAAGGGCATGTAGTGACAGAACAAGGGGGATTTGGGTTAGAGCTAGGTTTAGATTAGAAATTAGTAAGAAATTCTTTGCTGTTAGGGTGGTGTAACACTGGAACAGGTTGCTTAGAGAAGTTGTGGATGCCCCATCCCTGGGATTGTTCAATGCCAGGCTGGATGGGGCTTGGAGCAACCTGGTGTAGAGGAAGGTGTCCCTGCTCATGGCAGGGGATTGGAACTAGAGGATCTTTCAGGTCTTGTCCAACCCAAACCATTCTATGATTCGATGATGATGATGATGATGATGATACAACGTGAAACCAAGAGGGGAAGAGAGCAGCAAGCTCTGGAGACATTGGGGCCAGAATATTAATGCTCCTCTGCCATCCTTGGGCACATCTCAAGGAGAAACAAGAAAGAGTAAATCCTTTGTCTCTCAAAGCTGTTTTTCTTTTCATCTTGCACATCTACATTGTTGCCTTTTAATGACTGTGTTCTTAGTACTTGTTCCCAGTGATGGGGCACTTTGCCTACCACCTCTCTCCCTTAATTTTGCTCTTTCTTCCACAACCTCTGCCCTTGCATCAGGGATGCAGCCCCTGGAGTAGAACAGGAGAAAAAACTTGCTGGTGGGAAGGGTACTGGCACTTTGTTGTTTTCTTCACCAGAAGAACCTTCTGGGATACATCCGAGATACATCATGTACCATTTCTGTTACCTTGAGGGTCCTTCATGTTAAAAAAGCCATCCTCAGGCTGTGTCTGCAGGTCCCACGCTTCATTAAAATGGATAGCAGTGTTCACATAAAGTCACCTTTTCTCCAGTTGCTGCCTGTGCTGCAGCAGTGCCAGACAGATGGACATTCCTCTCTGAGTGCAGTTACGGTGCTTGGGAAGGTGACCCTGGCACAAAGCAAAGCCAGCCCTGGTGGCTTCCATGCTGTGGCAGTTGCTGTATAATTGCCTCATCTTTGCTGTTATAATTTCTCTGCAGAACAACAGCTGTGGAGAGATGGACTTTGTTTCATGCAGTCCCAGGCCTTGCAGTCTGTTTTCCTAAGGAAGTGCAGCTCATGCTGTCACACCGTGTGTGCCCACACCGGTGTGTGCATCCTTCACTGCCCATCCTGGTGACTGCTGAACACTTTGGGCAACTCCTACCAAGCCTGCAGACAGGTACCGATCTCTGAGACCGTGTGCTCCTGTGAATTCTAGGAAAGGTGCAGCTGGGGCAAAAATAAGTCTCAAGCAGGGAAAAGCAGCAGCTTGAGTAAGCTGCTCTTAGACGGCAAAGACACTGCCCAGGAGAGAGAGAGGGGCCCAGCTACATAAAAACTTCCAACAGGAGTTTGTTTGTCAGAAGCAAAGAGACAGACAATCCATCAGAAACTGATTTCCAATGAAGCACTCACCCTTCAGTCATACAAAAATCATTCAGCCACAAGATCTGAATTCAGTGGAAACAGGTTGTCTTAGGTTCAGTGCTTTGTATGGGCTTGTTTTTCTGTTCATCTCTCAGAAAGAGCCCTTCTGCACCAAAAATTCAGCTTGCCAGACAAGTTAACGATGTTGGGAGCAGCCTTGGCAGAAGTTCTGCCTCAGAGCACATCTATTATTCACAGGGTTTGCAGAGTGCAGGGATATACAGAAGTCATGTCCTGCCGAGGCACAGAATGTCTCAATGACAGACAGAAGGAGAATAACAATATTTTCTTCCAAGGCACATGTGGCCCTGAGCATCTCTAGGGATGTGCATTTGGTAGCTGATTGGAAACAGACTTATTTTATTTCTGCCTGCATAGAAAGCCCTGAAGTGTTTTTTCTTTTTTTTTGTGAAGCCATTAAAAAAACCCAAAAACAACAACAACAAAAAAAACCAAACCAAAACCCATGTTTTCAGCAAGCTAGGACAGGTCCTCATTCCTTCCTTTCCACTCACAGGAGCATAATGAGTGGGCAGGGAGGCTTGTGCAGTGGGTGTGTTGTAAAAACAGTTGTGAATTGGCACTATTTGAATGACAAGGGGCGTTGGAAAATAATGAGTTACAGGACTAATTGCGGCCAGCGGTTGTCACTGATCTAGTTACTCACGACTGCTCTATACCAAGTGCTCCTCCGTCATTTTCACTCTACCGAGCATTCCAAAAAACAGTAATCAAAAAATCCGTCTGGCTAGTGCGAGGGCGATGTGACCACCAGGTGCCACTCTCGCTCCACGGGGAATTCGAGGGAGCCTGTAAGGCTGGGCTCCGTTGGCAGGAAAAGCCAAAGCGGGCAGCCATCACTCATTGTGTCCGTCTCTGGATTTCCCTACCCGCTGTACGTAGCTGGAACAGCAGCTTCTCCCCATCCTCCGGTAAGGAGGACGCAGGAAAACCGTGAGTACCACTCAAAGTCTACATTTGTTTGCCAGCAGCGCTTTTGCACAGGGAGGCAGGGATGTAGAAGAAAGCTGAAAAGCTGCTGCTTGGGAAGGCTGCAGCCTCTTTGACCATCTCCTCATTTTGCCATACATGGGAGCAGTTGGTGCTTCCTCCAGCCACATCCTGATGAACACCCTGTGGTGTTAGTTAGCACTGAACAAAAGATTTTGTAGTTGCTTGAAGTGCAAGAGTTGCCTCTTCAGTTTTGGCCATGGAATTCAAGCCTGAGGTTTCCCCCACGTAGCCTTCCTGGTTTTGCTCATCTTGTGGGCACAGCTTTCCTGGGGAACAGGGTCCTGGCAATTCCTGGTCCTCATGTTCACTCCTGAATGAAATCAATCCCTCCTGGAGCCACAGCCACTGCCAGTCTCTTGGGCCCCAAGTACATTGGTTTTCATGGAGAGAAGCAGATTTTCCTACCTGCTTGCCACCGTAAGAGTTGTCTCAAATGCTAACTGATGTTACCAGTGCCTTCAGGGGACAGCCTGGGATGGTGTGCCATAAGCAAGAGCATTTTTCAAGATGAAGGGGGTGGGAAAGCACAGTTTGCATTTCCACTCTTGATTTTTCTGTTTTGGTGATCAGGGCTGATGTTTGAGTGCAGCAGTGTTTGAGAAGCAAAGTTCTAGAGCTCCTAGGGTCAGATGGGCACCAAGTGTACTCCTGATGTAACCCCAGTTCACTTCAATAACTTCTGTTTTGCCTTTGGCTTTTCTTGTTTCTACCTTTCTGCAGGTCTCCATTCTGTCCTGCCCTTAAATGACTTATTAGACTTGTTTCCTGAGGTAGCCTGTAACATCCCAATTCACTTCTCTAATCAGATCTCTTTCCATTTGAGTTCCCCATGGACTAAACAAGCCTGACATTGCCCTTCTTGTTTACTCGTTTATCCTTTATGCATTTACCTTTTCTCTTCCCTAGTTCATGAATAAAGATGTTAAATACAAGGTCATTGGGGGCTGCTGATTTCCAAACCCAGGAGCTAGTGATATTTCAAGATCAATTCCATTATGTGATTATGTTTCCCTTACTGAGTTTTCTCAGGGAAATAATTTGTCACAGAACAGCAGGCTCCAGCTTCCTGTAACCCTCTTAAATCAATCCCATCATATCACAGAAACCTTATTTTAATATCTTCCATTGTTATTAATTGTTTACTTGAAGGAGACTTCCTGGTGTATTTAGTAGCAATCAGGTTTTTAAACAGATTACTATTTTTAAACAAAAGAGCTAAAAATGCCACCTCCCATCAGCAAAGAAACACCCAAACAAATCCATGTTTTCTGGGAAAATGATGAACTGAAAAATCTGTTGCAAACTGTCAGTCTCATGCTGATGCTGCCAGCTCTTTGGGGTCCTTCAGGTAATGAGTGAGGTACCTCATTTCGGGTTAATAGTTTACAATATTTTACAGGGTGAAAAGTGAGGAATGCAATGCCCTTATTTGAATCTAGGGTGGTTATCCCTATGGAGACTTTTGCAAGCATATTTTCATGATCTTGTTCTGATGTGCTCCCTGGAGAAGACTGGGTCAGCTGATCTGCAGAAACCTTAAAAAATATTTTAATCTTCTGTCTTATGTTTCACATGTGTGTCCTGCAGGACCTGTGCTTCTGTTAGGACAGGGTGATGTGTTTGTTGAGCTCAAAGTGGTATTTCCTAGGGAAAAAAAGAATCATAGTCTCAAGAAATCCAACTCATTGGCTTGGGATCCTGCTTCATATCTGATGTGAAGGATTCATGTCAGGGTGGGAAAAAAGCAAGTATGCTCTGGCCTTTTCAACAATGCCCAACTGCAGCTGTTTGTACAAGGAGGAGAAGTCACTGCTATTTCTAAAATAGTGGTATTTTGTTGGGCTTGGAGGCCACTGTTATCTGCACACCTGTTCCAGTGATAAGGACTCTACCCTGGCTGTGGCAGATTTGATTAGCTAGAACATTTCACTCTAGAGTGAACACTTTCTTTTTAGTATCTAGCATCAAAATCCTTCTACAGGCCAGCCTACTGGCGTGTTTCAGTGTAGAGAACAATCATCTATAGATTTGTTTGCACCTGCAGACAGACCTACCTGTTCTGCAGAACAAGTTCTTCCTGCAGTGATAAACACGCCAGGGAGTTTAAAATGCAAAGTTATTGCTCGAATAATCACAATGGCTGATCAAAATTTGCACTTTTTTTTCCCCTCTCACCTCTGCTCCTGAGAGAAGTGTGCTTGTGCAAGTGAGAAAGCAAATACCTCTTACTGTTTTCTGCATGCCTAGTCCAGCTTGCCTCTTAGGAAAGGCTCTTTGCCCATTCTGAATCAGGAATCAGTGGTGGAATTAGCCCTGGATCTCCTGCTCCTTCAGAGGCTTCTGATCTCTTCTTCCACCCCTGCTCCCTGCTTTAACAAGCTGGGTGAGCCCAGTATCAGAGTGTTGGTGTTTCACACGCGGTCCCTCAGTGTGGTGAAAGAAAGGCAGTAATGGAAAGAACTGCTCATGCCTCAGGGCTGGGGGAAAGGCAGTGTTCCAGCACAGGAAAGACACACATTCTAGTTCTTGTGTCATATGAAGGCAATACAGGGTTGTCAAAAGTATCTTTTTGTCCAGGCAAAAACCTAGCTGTGATCACATCATGGGGGAAAAAAACCCAGTGTAACTCCTGTAACTCCTGAAAGGACAAACAAGCACTGCCTGTAAAAAAACAAACCTGGTGCATTTAAATGACCAGCTGTGCATCCAGTGATGCCTTGGTCTATGGGGTTGAATGCCTCTCCTAAAGCAAAGCTTTCCCTCATCTATTCTGAATTAACTGCAGCCATTGTTCTTTGCTCTCTTGAGGGCTATACCTATTCCTAGAGCTAATTCAAATTAGCTGTCCCAATTAATTAAAGCATCTTAATTAATGGAAAAATACAGAGTCTTTATCAGGCACTCCTTGGCTGGAACACAGCCTAAGATATCACAGCTGAGCAGAAAAGAGACATTTTCTTTTATGCTTTAAATAGCTTGCCAATATGAAAATGTGGTTATAACCAAACTCTTATGAGGATGAAGTTGTTTTCCCACAGCTATAACCCAAATGTGGATTGTTACTCCATTTCCACTCAAACTCCCACTGAAGGCAGAGTGGTGTTGCCTGAGGAAGAGCTGGTTTTGTGTGGGATGACTTGCAGAGGAAATGCAAGCAAAGATATAAGCAGGGGAGAGTGTGAAAACACTCTTACTCACTTCCCTGTGAGAGGAGAGAGGGGGTGACACACTGGAAGTGGCTGGTATTCTCCCCAGCCCTGTGGTCATCAGCTGGGCCAAAGATGGCAAGGAGGAGGACAGGGACAAGCCATGGTCCTCCTTGCTCAGACACCCTGCTCCAGGCACAGGGTGTGACAGCCAGTGGAGCCTTCCAAACAATCCTACGTGAGCCCTGCAGCTGCATGGGCCAGGCACCTGAGGCCACAAGCTGACCTTCCACCAGGACACACACAGTTGCCTCTTCATGGAGACAATATTCTTCTCTTGCTGTTTCCAGATTCACCAACTGAACAGGAGAATTTTATTTGGTCACTAACTTCCTTCTAGTCAGGTTTTCTGGGAGTTTCTCTGTTCCTGACTGGTGCTTGCAGCTTGTCTGCTGCCCAGGGTCATGTGGCTCCCAGCAGAAATGGGAAAGCAAAGGATCAAAGTGTTGGAATCCCCAGGAGATCCCTCTGAACAGAACCAGCAAAAAAGAGAAGCATTTTATAAGCATTCACCAGTATGACAAATACAATGGTACTATTTTTAGAGGACACATTAAAACAAGCAAGGTAATTACTATGCAGTTTAATTAGCTCAGAATTTAATCACCCTTGCAATTGATAAAAAAGACCAGAGTCTGTCTGTTTCTAAATTAGGCAGTAAAAAATTCCTCAGTGTCTGTCCTGGAACACCAAGTAGGTAAATCTATGTACCTTTTATCTGTCAAGCATGTGACACAATCATCCCTTTTATTCCCCGTTCCATCAGTGATTCCAGTGATCCTCTGGATCCTTTAAAACAATTGGCAATAAACAAGAGTGATTGTGAAGCCCCCTAAGTTGCAGTTTGTGCAATACTTTTTCCAGCACTTAATTTTTTCTTCCACCAGAGATAAAAATGTACTTGGCCGATCAGGACAGAAGAATCCCATTTTTTTCCTGCAAGTTTTGCAGGAGAATGCCCCATCCATTCTGGTTTAGAGAGGGAGAGGGATGAGAAGCATTCCCCTTGTGAACACTTTGCTGTGCAAAGGCCATGCAAGATGAATAGTTTTTGGTCTGTTACATCAACAAAGCAGATAATTTCTTCCATTCTTCTTCAAGCTGTTGTGAGCCTCTCTGTGCTTGACTCAGACCAGATCCCTCTCTTCCAGTTTGCCTTCATTTTTCTTTCCTTTATTGGCTTTTGCTGAGACTGGGAAACTGACAGTCAGCTGGTGCCCCACTCAGGTGCATTAGGAAAAGAGAGGGAGGATTTTTCCAAATAGCTAAAGACATTTTGATTTACTGTATTGGATACAAAGTCCTGGAAGGTAGGAACACAACTGCACTGAGGTGTAGGTCCAGCTACCCTTATGGATAGCTAGGCAAGAGGAGTGCATTGAATGAACCCCAGGGACATGAGAATAAGTTAGAATGCAGATCTGCAGATGTAACAGGGGTAGCTGGAGCTGCTCTGAATTAAAAAAAAAACCACCAGCTAATAAGGGTCACTAATGTAAGGATCAGAAAGTCGTAAGTAGAAGCAAAGTGGACTTTAGCAAAATGTTAAGAAGAATGAGTATAATGAAGGAGGAAATCAAGTCAAAGATGATCCAATCCAAGAGAGCTGTGTGCAATGCTCAGCTTGTCAGTATCTGCTTCTCAGAGTTGGCCATCGTTTAAGGTGTCTGTAGCTGGACTGTTAATATGTTAATATGTTAATATGTTAATATGTTAATATGCCCAGCCACTACAATGAAGATTTATGTGCCATGAGTGGAATCACGTACACCACTGTCCTAGGAGCCTTACTCCAAAACCACAGGTGAGGATACCCGATGCACACAGGAATATATGCATGTATATGTCTGTGAAGAATAGACATAGATATATATATATACACACACATAAATGTGTGTGTATATGTGCATATATGTATGAGATATATATGAACTATTCTCTTGTCTTTCCAAGAGGTGTTGAGAGTTGCCTTGTCTCAAGACCAAGTCAAACAGGCACAGCCACCCAGAACTAGTTAGTCTGTGTGAAGGAAGGAAGAACAGGCAATCTCCCTTTTCCCAGGCTCTTCCCAGGAAGAGGTAATCTTACTTTCTCTCAATGAATTGTTAGAAGCTCCTTTTACCCTGCTGGATTATTTAAAACTTGCTCAGTTTTGCAGTGGGTTCCCTGGGATTAATATTTTAAGGGCTCCTGTAGTGAGCATTAACAAAATTTGGGAGAGGTCATTGCTGCCTTGTTGGATATTGATTTCTGTCTGATAAGGAAGCATTTTAACTGGGTTACAAAGTGTTCTTCTCTAAGATGCTTAAAATAGGACTGAGGAACCATTATGACATAAACTAATCTGCTGGACATCAAATTCAGAGAAGATCCTGAAATTGTTTAGACATCGATTCTTTGTTATCCTTTCCTGTGGAGCATATTGCTCAATTCTGTTACCATTGAACTGCTGTCAGAAGGAAATTTCAGTGAGCAGCAGCAGTACAGAAAATTTAAAATGTAGCTGTTTTTCTCTTTTTTTTCTACAGAAGAGTTTGGCCTTTTCACTATTTTAACAGTAGGGGTGTGTAATCAGAGAAATTGCAGCTTTTGTATATTTTTAATGCACCTCAATGGAACAAGGTTATTACTTATGGTTACTAAGCCAGTCAGACATGACAGAATGGATGTTTCAAATGTGTCACAGTGCTACTCTCAAAACTGTAAAAAAGATATCAAATTAAAGGATATCAGGAAGTTACCTAGTCCCAAAGAATTGGTCCATGCAAAAATAAGGAAAAACTGGGACCCTTCTTCCCCTTCTAAGTTCATTCCTGTTTGTTTACTACTTCTGAGAGCCTAGCATGAGAGGAACAATCCACAGCATGTGCAGGGTGGGCCTTAGCCAAAACCCATAGAAATCAATTGGAAAATATCTTTCTTGGGAGGTGGACTAAGCTTGGTATTAATCACAAGCTGCCAAACCTTAAGTAGTTGTCTCTGTGCTAATGCAATGTTGTATTGCATCACAGGCCCTGATTTAAATCTTCTCTTTCTTCCTGGAAGGGGTAGGTTTTATATTTAAAAGTGCCACTGGCATGAAGTTAACAAAAGCTTCCAAGCTTTTGTGGGAAAATGTTCTGGGATCCTTTTTGTATCTGAATATGGTCTCATGAGTTTCTCAGTATCTGTGCATCTGAGAGCAGGTTTCACCAGGTGAATTAGAGCCCACCAGTGGTTCAATGCAAGACGTGGCAGATCTTTCACCTGTTGGGAACATATGAAGGAATTTTTTTTTTTCAAACCGAACCCAACATCTCAGTTTAAATAACATTCTAAAACCAGCAAGGAAGCTACCTAGAAAGAAGCAAAATCTTCGTGTTTCTTAGCTTGGCTCACCATCCTACCTGTGTTTGTTCTTCCCCCCTTGAATGCATTAACCTTTCTCCCCCCCCCATTTCCATCCCCAGCCTGGCAGGTCACAATGCAGGCAGTGTTGTGGATAGGTTGGCTGTATTCTAAGCTGGAGCTGCAATTTTAAAACTCTTCTGATTCACAAAGACAGTGAAATAACTGGTCCTCCAGGTGTTCACAGAGGAACAGCTCTGTCCTGGCTGTGCGTAGTCTCGTACTGAAGGTCTAGATATAAAGCTAATGCATTAATAAAAAGGCCCTGGGAAGAAATGCTTGTAATTTTTAGGAGACAAAATCTTGTTCACTTTTTTTAAAATAGGTGTTTTTTTGTCTTTGCTCAGGCCACATTATATTGCCTTTCAGGGTGGGATTAGCTGGCAAAAGCAGTCTAACCCCAGAGCCTTGACCACAAACCCTGGGAAGGAAATGAGGTTTTGCCACAGCTATTTCCTTGCTACCTGTATCCAGAGACAAGATACTGTGGTGAAACCTTTACTGTCCTTACTCAGTCGGTGGTTAAGGGTAGAAGTCCAGACCTAGCAGAGAAAATAGATATCTCCCACACATTTATCTCCTGGTGAAGAGCACAGCCATCAGCTAGTCCCAGATTGTTTCTAGATTGTGCATGGAGGCAGAGAAGTGCCTCCAAACAGGCAACTCCATGACATCCTCCTCAGAAATGACAGCCACAGAAAACAGAGAGGAAAATACAGAGGAGTAAGTCTTAGTTCCTGTTTGTCTCCAGGAGGGAAGAGCCTAACTCTGCTGTCACAGAGAACCACCTTGTTCCATTTAGGATGGGCGGCTTGTCCTCCTTTCCTCCAAATGGGTATCAAGGTATTTTTTGGGAACTGGCAAAAGAAAATCACCCTTTGAAGCTAAGCAGATGGCAGGTGTCTTATCCTTTTTGCCAAAAATAATGTCTGTTAAAAGCTCTCTTCCATGGCATGAGAGACCCAGATCCAGTTATTGTCTCCTTCAGTGAGGATTGACACAGACACTTTCCATTTCCCACAACAATGTTGGGACAACAGGCAATTAACTATTGTGAGAGGAGGGCTGGGGAAGCACTTTTGGTCTTTCCTGTTGAACTCAGCCCATTCTTGCATTTTCACCATTGTGTCTGTGGACTGATTTAATGTCATTTTTGCTGTAAAGGATATTTTTTATTTGGAATGAAAATTTTGATCTAAAAATGCCAATCCTATTGACCAATTTTCACCTCCTAGCAGCAGACTGATTTTTAAAAATACTTTTAGGTGAAGAGGATTTTAAAAGTCTCTGCAGAAGGCAGAGTCAGTAGTCAGTAATGAAATTTTCATTTTATGAAGAGACCTCAATGTAATTTTTATTATGAGTGAAAAGAAGAATATGTGAGATGCTTCTTTTGTCTCATTTCCAGAAGCAACTTTAATTATCAGTAAAGAAAAAGAGTTATATGAATTTGTTGCATAAGCTAATTAGTTCACACTGTTACCTTCTGTGTATGAAAAAAAATCTGCAAAGAATGGGAGAATTTTGTCTGTGAAGTTTAGCTTTGTAAAATTTATGACTACAGAATTCAATAAAATCAGTAGAGTTGAATCAATAGAGAATTCGACTTCAAAAGAATGAATATCCCATGGTCTCAACAGACCAGTTTGTCAGTGGGCTGTCAGTACCTAGAAATCAACTGCATTTGCTCTGGAAAACAGGGGTAACTGTAAACAACTCTAACAGAAGTTTTAGAAAATTTTACATTCTTTCATGTCTGGTTTTCTGTTTCATGTACCCAGATCTAAATGAGGCAAAATTGCTAGTGACTTGGAAAGTGTATTGGGATGTCTCTAGGTAAAAGGGATGAGACAGATCTTGTTGGGAAGTGGAGTGAAAACAGCTGAAATAACTGGGAGCAACAAATTTGCTGTGCATTTTCTGTCATTTTTGTCTTATAGAAATATGAGGTGCTTAATGAGAGTTGCTTCTCATAATACAATGTTTCCAAGCCCTTGGCAGCAGTACAGAGGTCAGATCTTCACAGAACAATTTTTTGGTGATCTGTCTGATGCGCTGAGCACAAACATGCTTTTCTTTGTCCTGGGCTGTACTACTCCTATTCCCCACTTGCTTCTTCAATAAACATGCATATTGTGTCAGCAATGGAGAGCTGCCACTGGCCTCATTTCTGCAAGCTGCCTCTGAGTCTGACTCAGTGTATTTCTCTGGGAGCCTGGCGATTCAGGAGAGCACTTCTCATCTGAGCAGTCCCTTAGTTTCCAGTCTGTCACCTTCGGTGAACAGTGGCATAAATGTGGATGATCACTGCAGGCACACATGACAGCAGTAGGCATCATGTTTCTTAATATTTCACCCTTCCCAGGTGACAGCAGCAAGCCCCTTTTCTGAAGGAGTCCAGAATGGAAACACTGTGGGTTTGCTTGAATGTTTGAACTGTCTTTCTCTTTTTTTTTTCTTTTGGTTTTTTACTAGGATGAGGTGGCACTAACAGTCTAGTTCTCCTGCTAGATTTTTCTTATAACTGTATTCAGGAACGGATGCAATTTCCTCATAAGATCAGGTTGTTCTAAAAGTCTGTGCAGAGTCATGCAAATATATATAATTTAATGCAAAGGGGAATCTTATGTTTCTCAGAGTGTATAGGCTGAGACTTTAACTCTTGTTGGTTGTTAAATTCTGACCCTGGGAGCCCCTAATTCACACGGTTTTCTCATGTGTTCTATTGTCCAAAAGTCTCCCAAAGTTATACCTCGTGTGAATTAAAGTCTGCTGGAAACATGAAGGAGTGGTCAGAGGGACCTGCAGGAGGTGGCATGTGTGTCACAGATCAGGCCCAGGGCAAGTGCTGACAGTCAGACTCCTAAAAATATGTGAAGTTTGAAATTCATGTTTGGGTCAGAAAGCTCTGCCCAGGTATGGCTGTAAAAGTGATCCATGTAATTAAGCTGATTATGAGACAGTTCAGTACTGATGAAATCCAGCTTGTGCAGGGAACCAGCAAAAATCCTCAGTAGCCCATCACACTCCAATTAAGCTCTTTTTGCTGCTGTGTACACCCCATGAAAAGATATTTCACGCACAGCAAAGGCCACATACACACTGAGATTTTGTCTGTGATGCTGTTGGAGTGCAGTGTTCTCTGACCAGGCTCCTGCAGATAATCCATGAGAGGCATTTAAAGTTCAATATCAAATTATTAGTGTACAGACTTTTCTAGTCTTACTTGGGCTTTCACAAACAGGCTTAAGAATTTAAAGCAGTGACATTAGAGAATTCATGTTTTCATTTTTCATCTCTACACTAAAACTAATAACCCTATCATAAGCAGTAGGCAAACATAAATGTACCCTAAAAAAAAAACCCCAACAGTTATAAAACTGGATAAGCATCTAAGTTTGTGAAAGAATTAAGCATGTCTCAGATAATTTTAAAAAAGACATTTTAGGACATGTTTCTCTGTGCAAGTCTGGAACTAGCTGAGAGAGCCAAGCTGATTAAACCAGATCCCTTCTGGCATTCAAGCTCCATTTTAAGAGCTTTAAGAAACAGACAGGCACCTTGTGGATTTACAAGCTGCACAAGTATTTGCTCAAAAAACCATCAAATACACTGAGGGGCAGAGAGGTCCCTGAGGTGCTATTAGACCAGATATAACATCTGGCTCAAGGAGTCTCTAAGGCCTGAGATGGCAGCAATTGAGAGGGTATTTCAGAGGAATTATCCACGTGTGGTAGCCCTGTCCCAACAGCCTTCTCATCGACATCTGCTCCTACTCATGCTTAAAAAGAAGGCACATCCACCTTCTGTCTGATCTCCAGCATCTGCTGGTTCTTTTGTATTAGTCTTGGAAAGTGGGGTTAAATTACTCTGTGAAGAAAGAGAAGCAAACGGGAAAATACAGTATTAAAGTATGCACAGACACACTCCCAAAATACAGCTAACCTTGCTCAGCAGATAGGAGTCAAAATGAAAATGCCTCTCTGGCAGCCTCTCACGTGTAAAACCTTGCATATACAGGTTTAGGTAAAAAGCTGTATATATAGAGTGCAAAATGAAGCTAATCTGTTCTTGGCAAATAAAATAGATTGGAAACAGTAGAGAAGTGATTTGTTTTTCTGTGGGTGGTAATTGTTTGCACTGATGTGAAGCGACCCACCAGGGAGGTCAGGTGGACTAAAAGCATGCGTGGTTTCATGGAGCCCCGTTTCAGGTTTATGATGATTAATGTATTTTGTCACAGTTCTGTCCTGCAGGCTGGCCAAATGAGGGCTCCACTGTTCTTGGCACTGTGCCTCTGCCACTTCAGAGATAATCTCTCCCTCAGAGAGCTCTCTGGACAGACCATGGCTGGGGGAAGATCAGAGAAGAGTGCCCTGTCTGTTGGCACAGAATATTCAGTGTATGCATATGGTTTTTTAAGGAGAGGAGTTTCTTGGTCCTGAATTTATTTAAAGGAATCTGCTACCACTGGTAGGTAGGAACACTTTGGAGAGAGGTCTTACATGTGTGAGTCATTCAAGGAGGAAAACCAGAACAGCAAAACCAGTGGGAAGAACTGAAGAAGCCTGAGCGAGGAGCAAAGCAAGACAGGTAAGATGGTGCAGGATGAGTGCCATGCTGAGGGGCCAAACAGTGGATTTGGCTTTGGAGGAAGAATGATGGGACAGGATACAATTAGAAAACCTGACTGGGAGAGGCAAAGAAACAAACACCTGGGCAAACTGACACCAGCTTTCAAAGCATCCATATGAAATGGTCACCCTTCCTATTTTGTGCTTATAGCACTGATATGGCCAAGCAAGTAACTTCAGTGTTTGACAGAGACAGGACTCTCATGAGGGGCTGGCCAACGCAGCAGCTGCCTTTAACATGTCTGGCTTTACTCTGCATGCACAACAAATCCTGTGGCTGGCAGGGCTGACTGCTCAGGAGCACCATAACAGACTGGAGTTGCAGGCAGTTTAGATGTTAGATTGTTTCTGGCACTCACTTCCACCCAGGGCTGAGTCAAGGCACAAACCCCCGCCTGAGGCGCTCCCTGGAAGGTTCACAAAGCCGTCGGTCAGTGCTAAAATGGTGTGTGTGGTATGCCCTTCTGCAGGTCATAAACACTCAGGGCACCAGGATGGAGACAAAAGGAATGAGAAAAAAAAGGAAAAATTCACAGATATACCAAAAACTGGATGCATTTTTCACATCAGGTGCATTATTTACTATTACTACCATGAACTCGAGAGGTGATACTGTACTTGTGGCTGCAAAAGTGAATGAAGATAATGAAACATCATCAAGGTTGTAGGAACATC
This sequence comes from Promerops cafer, assembly GCA_013398275.1. Lineage (NCBI taxonomy): Eukaryota > Metazoa > Chordata > Aves > Passeriformes > Nectariniidae > Promerops > Promerops cafer. The sequence goes on from VZSE01015521.1 coordinate 1,310,068, forward strand.
CCAATCAATGTGCACTTCATGCCCTCCACCAAACCTGGCCGTGCACTCCATTTAGCAAGAAGTTCTCTTCCCCCATACTGGATAAGAAAAAGCTTTTCAAACTGTTGGAGTCAAACCAGGCATTTAATTAAGTCTCTGTATTTGTTCAGTTAGAGAGACAACAAGCTGTTTAGTGCAGGCTATTTTCGAGCAGGAACTACATAAGGGTGAATCTGCAAATTAGGAATGGTTGTTAGAATCACTATTATGGGGATCATTCTACTCTTCCAGGTGCTGCTTGTTTTCTCCCACAGGCTTCTTGTTCCGTACAACTGACTTTAATAGCTACAGTTGCATTTCTGAGCCTGTGAAGGGTCCCAAACAACTGCAGTTTAATGTTAGTGAATGGAAAGCGAAAAAAGAACTTGCTACATGAGCTCGGAGTTAGGGAAACAAAGCAACAAGTGAATAACAGTACTGGCAGGTGAACTTAGAAAGAGCTGTAATAGAACTTTTTTCATCCACAGATCTACTCAAAGAGATAACCTGACTTGTATGGAGTTGCACTGGAAAGGATTTTACGTAGGAATTTTAGAATTATTCAGCTGATTTGATCCATTCCGGGAAGAGCAAAAAAAGCATGACAGAAATGTTTCTACAAGGACTACTTCATACTTTTTGAAAATATAGAGGGTAAATCTCTTCTCCTGAACCAGCAATTTGTCAGCAATTACTTCTGAACCATGGAAAGTGAAACATTCATTTAGAGTTGTCAACTGCACAGAAATCTTCCATGCTGAGCAGTTTTTCACACGGCAATTTTTAAAGGATTAAACCCTAAGGAGTAGTTTCTGTAAATTTATCCCCATTCACTGGAGGTGGTGCATGTCTTCGAGTCCAATAGTGAATTCCTTGCAAGAGAATGGTATTTCTTTGTCAGATTCCTGTGTCTGGTTTTATGACAATGGGATATATAAGTCCGGACATAACATATAAATTCACAGGCATGGCTAAAAAGAAAAGGGACGAGTTTGCTGAAAAGCTCCATGAGCTTGGCTTGCAGCTGCAGGGCAGGGAGGAAAGGAATGGGAGCAGGCACTGTTAGTCCTGGAAAGCACCACTCCTTTCAGCAGCTCAGCACGGCTGGCACACACCCTCTCCTGCCGCGGCAGCTCGTTTGGCTTGCTAAAACTCGGGCATAGCAAAATAGACAAAGGGGCTGTCTTTTTCTGCTGCCCCAGCAATCTGCTGCCCTAATTACGTGCCTACAACTTGTGCTGGCTCATAACCATGTGATGAAGGCTGTTCCTGAGGGTTTTTAATTGATTGAAGCAGCTCTTGATTCTTAGGACAAGAGAGGCAAGGTATAAAGTTCTAAGCCTCAGGAAGGGAAATAAATAAATTAGAAAATATTTTGCTTCAGCCTCAGAATGAATTTTTTTTATTTGTTTCAAAGCCTCCCAAGATGATGTGGACCAGAAAACTGTTACTACAGTACACAGTCATATGTATGAGGCAGAAGATTCAGAAACTAAGACACAACATTAGCTTTAGTGCTCCAGTAAAGGAATAAAAGTATAAACCAACAAATAGCTGTCTAAGGTATTTCAAAGAAGCCATTAGTGAAATGCTGAAAGAGACAAGGCAATGTCTGTATCCAGCCATTACTCAAAACAATATCTCATGAGCAATGTATGAGAATGTATGAGCACTACACAAACTGAATTTCTCATGCCTTAGCTATGAATTTACTTTATGGGGTCTTTATGGGGGTGTGGTGGTGGTGTTTGCCAGTGATGATAGAAAACTATAGGGCAGCAGATGTTTTAAGACTATTAAAAATCAGTTTTGTAATGGTGTAAACCAAAAAACCTGCATTCATGATCTCTGAAAAGAATTGCATCTAACATTCTTCTAAATGTAGAGTCCACATGTGGTTTGTGACTTCCTTGCTTGAAAGCCTGGAGTGCTATCTTCCTAAATTTGACAATTCACACGGTGTGCTGCTATAATCATAGAATCACTCAGGCTGGAAACACCTTTAATATCACTGAGTCCTACTGTTAACCCAGCGCTGCCACATCCACCACTAAACCATGTCCCTAAGCACCACATCTGCAGGTTTTTTAAATACCTCCAGGGATGGTGACTCACCCACTCCCCTGTGCAGCCTGTTTCAATCCTTGACAGCCCTTCCAATGAAGGAATTTTTCCTGTTATCCAATCTAGACCTTCCCTGGTCAACTTGAGATCATTTCCTCTTGTCCTATCACTTGTTCCTTGGGAGAAGAGACCAACCCCCACCTGGCTACACCATCCTTTCAGGTTCAGCAGATAAGGTCCCACCCTCTTTTTCTCCAGGATAAACAACCCCAGCTCCCTCAGCTGCTCCTCACAGGACTTGTGCTCCAGACCCTTTACCAGTTTTGCTGTAATGATTTGGATGCATAATATGTAGAATGCTTGTCTGAAACAAATAGAAGAAGTGCTTTTTGCCTTGGAATAACATGTTAGTCACAAAAAAGGCCTAATTTTATTGTCCTGACTCATGCTGGCCCAGAGGGCTCCAAATTCTTTAGACAGCTCTGCCTGCATTGCCATTTGTCACAGTTGATCCTGAGGTGAAGAGGTGAACATGAAGGTAGGAGGTCTTTGGGAGCAGAAATTGTGAATGAAGGCTCTTTGTTAACACAGAGGAAAAGTCCCAGGAGGAAAGTATCCAGGAAGATTGATGGAAGTGATGAGCTGAAGGGCATAACACCAACCTGCTGACAACATAAATGGTGGCAAAAGCTGTGCAAAAAGCAATACAAATGGTGCAAAAAGCTTAGGAGGAAGAGGAGAAGCCTTCTGTTTACTGGACTTGCAAAGAATGCACAGAAATGATGGATGAGTCTTATTCCTATGAATTGGCAAAGTACCATGCCAGAAAGCAAACTTCCCTTATTGCAGCCACCGGTGTCTTCTTAACCTCCATTTTTTACATTAAGATTTCTCCCCATTTCACTCTTTTCTATCTCATCAGAGGATGTTTTGAGGCCTCTTGATATTCCAGCATCCAATGCTGTATGAGCACTACACAAGGAGAAGATGCAGTTCCATGGTGTCTTGGGATGTAAAATCATCCACCCCCTCTCCTGATGCTGCTGCTGTCACTCCATAGGGAAATGGGGCAGTGTCTGCTGTGGGTCCTGTGTAAACATGATACCATAAATGCATTGCAGAAATGTGTCTGTAACAAATACTTTCTTCATATCCATAATGTTTTAGTTTCTAGAGACTTGCTATTGATCATAGACACTGGTATTCATACAAGAATCTGCCAATAGCAGTCATTGCACTTTTACTCAACATATTCATGCTCAGTTGCAGCAAAAGCAATAAATTTTTCCTTGAGACTGTTGGCAATCCAGCTCATTTGTCATTTTTAAATGGACACCTGGGGTAGATTCTGTCCAAGCAAAACAAATCAATACAGTTAGTTACACTAAGTGCATTTGAACAAGGATATTTGAAGGGGGAGAAGGAAAAGGTGCTGCAGCAAAGAAAATGATGGAGAGGAGATGTGTGTGTGCTGCAGGCTGGGAAAATGGCACCCAGCTTAATCTATGCCTTGGGAGTGAGGAAGGGATTGAGGATCAGGAGAAGAGAACTACAAAAGAGTGAACCAGGCTGAGGAAGAAGCTGAAGAAAAGCCAAAGAAGAAGGCTTAGGAAAACAAGAAGATAAAGTAGTGGGTCTAAGGTGGGTCCCCTAGGTTGAAGCAGAAGAACCAATGAAACACAGCCACTGAGCATGCCTGGAGGGGAGTCTTGTTTCTAGTCCATTTGATTTTGGAGCAGTGTCCTGGACATTGAAGAAGCTGGGGGATTTTATAGCCCATATCACTTATGCTGCTATCATGATTTTAGCGTGGCAATAATAGTCAGAAGAGCAGCTCGTGCAACAGCCCAGCTCTTGGAAATGGTGCAGAAAGAAAACAATCTTGTATGCCTGTTTTTATAGAAGCAGATGATATAGAAGGGAAGGTTTGCTGTCTTTGCAAGCAATAAATTTTCAGTCACTGGTGTAGGACTGGTTGACATTTTACTTTCTATTTCAAAATGTTTGTGTTTGATTGGATAAAAATAATAAGCTTTTCCGTGGGGTAAGCAATCCAGCTCACTTGTCATTTTAAATGGACACCTGAGCAGATTCAGGTCACAGACCAATGCAGGCAGTTGGACCAAGGGCCTTAAATACATTTGGATGGAAGAAGAAAAATATGCCACATGAATGGAAATACTACAAAAGAAATAAATTACATGCAATAGACAGGCAATCAGGAGGGATGGGAGGCTTTGTCTTCATGTGCAAGAAATAACTGAACTCATCTCCCAAGATCATCATTAAATCAGCTTTAATAATGTGTTGTCATCAAAAAGAGAAAATTGCCTCCACTCCCAAAATGAGCAGATTATGAAAAGATGCTTACAGATGGTTCACAGGGCTGCAGCTGTTTTCTTGTTCCCCTTTATTCAAAAATGAAAGATGCTGTAATTCTTCATGATCTTTGTGAGAAAAAGAATCAAAGAGGTGCATTTAGATTTTTCCATTATGTGACTCTGACTCCTAGAACAATGAGCCAATGGTGGCAAAGCAGCTGAAGTGTCTCGCTGTGATTCCAGAGCTCGTGTCCCCACCAAACCCATCCTGCAGGCTGTAGGATGATCCTTGGCTGGACAGGTTGGACAGGGCAGGACCTGTGACGCTGCTTCTGGGAATGTGCTAGGTCCACTGAGCAGCCTAGGTTTGGCAAGAACTCCAGTAAAACTACAAAATAAGTGGTGCCTGTACGCTAAAACCTGGATGGAAAGGTAGCCAAAGAGTGGAGGGACTGCTGATTTCTGGGGTCTGAGAAATGCCTTCCTGAGAAAGCATCTGTTCCTTTTAGAAGACGGAGGGATTCTTTCACCCCCTCTAGACAAACCCTTTTCTGCCCTCGCTTTGGGTGGGAGCTGAGCAATGTGATTTAGGGGCGGCCAGCACCACCCTGCCGCAGCAGCTGCCGTCAAATCCCGAGCGGCGTTTCCTTTGGGAAGCGGGGAGCCGCCGGAGGAGGGGAAGGGAGGGAGGCACGGCCGTGCCACGGGCGGCTCTGCGGCGGAAACTCGGTGCCCTGCCAGCCCCGCTCCCCGGTGCATCCCCGCCGGGCTCAGCCCCCGCCGCATCTCCCGCTGCGGGGACGCCCCGGGCGCGTCCACTCGCCGCAGAGCTCCTCCTCCACTTCAGTCAGTTCAGCCGGAATTTTTGTTCTTCTTTTTAACCTGCAAGTTGTTTTTTTCGTTTGTTTGTTTTCCATCTATTTGGAAATAACAGGCGCAGAGGGCGGGCACCAAGCCGGTGACTCTCCACAAATCCCCCCGGGAGAGAGGCGCTCGCAGCCGCTCCGAGGGTGCAGCCGGCTCGCGTCGCTCCCCATCCCGGGACCGGGCGGGCAAGCCCGGCTTGCGGAGGTACCTTGGGATGTGCTGGGGCCGGGATCCCCGGACCAGGGCCGGCTGACGGCCCGGCCGACGCCGAGGCGGTTCGCTCTGTCTCGCCGGCGTTATTTTGGGGGGATAATTTGGTGTTTTCTCGCAAATCACAACCATCGTGTGAAGCTTTCTCATCCGGGACGGCAGATAGATGAGGAAAGCTGCACCCGCAATTTTGTGTCCATGTGCTTGTTTTTACTTAATTTCTCCTCCGAGGGGAGGCGTGTGAAACATCCTCGCAGGTTTTCATCATGGGGTTTAAAGTGCTGTGGATGTTGGGGTTTTAGTGCTATGGGATTTGTTTTGTGAGTTTGTTTTGTTTTGTTTTCCCACAGCGCTTAAAACATTCACCTGTCGACCTCGTCTGAAATAAATGGTAACGTGTTTGCATCTCTCAGGTTACAGTATAAAGAAAGGTGCATGCTTACCCACCCTATGAACAAACAGGTCAGTACCTAAAAGAAGTGGGTTTGGTGTTTCAAGTTGCTTGGGAAAAGGAATTTCAGCACCATCATTTTTACTGGTGTGCGTTTAACTTAGTTAAAATGTTGGTGGCATAAAGAAGTTGAGTGTATTTTCCTTTGCAGGCAGGAATTCTTTTTGCTTGTAGGTGAGGTGAAGAAAGTGATCCTTCCAGTGTGCCCACGTGTGGCCCAGCATAATTAACTGGGTGTGGGAAATATGTATTTATACTGTTTCTTGCTTCAGGATGATGTTGTTTTAATAATGGAAGGCAACTGGGTTTTGATACTCAGTTAACACCTTTTATTTCTCTTTTTGCCAACAAGTGCACAATGATAGCAAGAGTTCCTTACCTTACAACTCTGTTTGAACTGTGCAGTGAATGAACTCCTCTCTGGTATCTCTACAGATTTCACTGCATGGGCAAATGTGACTGTATTGCCTGGTGTGAGAGACTTAGATCTGAGTGTAGCCATAGGTAAACACAGCCCTGTGCTTCTGATCCAGTTCTGTGGCAAGACAGCAAAGGTTTCAGCTGTGTGATGACTTCAAGGGGTCACAGAGTGTAAGGTGCCCTTTTGATACAGAGGCTATTGTGTAAATCAGGATTTGCAGATTATCTCTGATGAAATTGTCCTGATTGCTGATGGGACAAGATTGTATGAGGAATGTCTTAAGAGACCTGCCCTTACCTTACATGCTCCCTCTCAAAAAAGATTTTTGAAAAGAGAAAAATCACCTCTGATGAAGACAAATCCCAGTACCAGGGAAGCACATGGAAAATTCAACAAACCAACATTTCCACTTTCCAGAAATGGGAGCAGAAAATATTTAATCATTCAAGACTTAAGCGTTAAGGGTCTAATAAGTCATCATTGCTTTGGTTTTTAGTAATGCTTTGGTTTTTCAGAGTCATTTGTCCTGCATGTATTTTCTTTGATGATGACTTGTTTTTTTCCAGCACTGAACATCAGTGCTTTGATCCAGAAGTGACTGGTATATATTAGGTTGTGAGCAGATAGTTTCTCTTTCAGTCACTTTATAATATTATATAGATATATCCATGTACAATTGAAAGCTAAAGAAAATGACTTTTTGTCCCCCTAAAGTATTTTATCCAGATGGTTATTCATAAATGTGTAGGTAAGAATCCACTCTCTCCTTTCAAAAAGGAATTGATCTGTATACATACTTCTAATTAGTATGTCCTGACATTACAATACTTCTTAATAGCATGTCCTGCAGGTTACAGTATAGGTGATAGCATATTTTGTAATAGTAAAATAAAGATTTCATTTTATCCTCTGTGGACTGTGTACATGATGTTTCAATGCCTCAGGATAGTAAAGCAATGAAGAGAAGTAAATAGATCACCAAGGTGGCTGGTAATTTTCTCTTTAAACTGACTGATGATTAAGATGATAAAGCTATTACCAAGCTAAGAAAGAAAGTATTGGAAGAGTAGATGGGCAGTAAATAAGGAGCCCATATAGATTTAGAAAAGGGAGTTAATGAATGTAAAGAATGATGTTTTGGAAGTAAGATGTGTCAAAAGAGTTTCCAAAAGCCCATCTGAGATAGTTTCCACAACAGAAATAGCAAGACAAAGAAGGAAAGCAGTAGCTGTAGGCAAAGCTCAGTGTGAAGCTAGTCCCAGAACAAAGCAAATTTATTTCTTCTCTTTTGAATGTGAACATGGATGTTGGACCATGGTTCCCAGGCTGAAGAGCCCGTGGGATTTAGAAAAGGGAAGCTGTGTGAGAAGCATTTATTCTGCTTTCTCCCTCAGCCCTCGGGCTCTGGTTGGAGCTAAGGACAAGACCATGTGTTGCAGGTACAATGGGGCTGACCCAGCGTGCTCTGGCCATGGACTGGACCTTTAAACTCCTGTCCTCAGCACAGGCTGGCACTGGTGATTGCTGGAATAGCAGGACAGTCCTGAGCAGCCACTGGTATGTTCAACAATCAGTATGGAAGAAGTAGGAGATGTGACTCAGGATAGATAACACCAGGCTACATTGATTTTTCTGTGCCAAAACCAATGGTTTCTGAAATAACAGAGGCAGGCAAGTTCTCCTTGTTGTGTTCCTCTGACACTTCTGAGCTTGCTGTATCCCTACAGTTGCCTCTTTCCTCCCCAACCCCTAGGGAGCCAAAGGATTCTGGTATGTGGATTGTCAGTATTCACAGGTACTGAATGATCTCCTGGGGCTGAGAGATGTCTGGTCAGGGACATGGAGAAGGATGAATGGAAGTTCCAGGAAACCTACACCACATTTGAATTCTAGGAAACTTTTCTAGAGGATATGAACATATAAATAGCCTTATTGTTAGTATGCATGTTTCATGCCACCTTGGGGTTTGTCCAACATAACCGTGTTAGATTTACTTAGACTTTGTAAGTTTTAATTGCAAAATCTCTGAGTTAAAGTGTATATTTTATATTTTATGTGCAGTGCAGAGTGATAATAATAGGAATATGCACACACATTTCATCAGCTCTTAGTAGAAAGATGCCTGCTTTAATGTTCTTAAAACCTCCTTTTTTAATTTTTCTTTTTCCTTGCTGAAGAAGCCTGTATCTCTTGTAGACACCGACCTTGCATCTCTGGCAGAAATATCCAGCTGCTCTCAGTGGAGCAGCCTCCCTCAGGTGTCTGCGTGGCCGTGGTTGTGTCTGTGTTGTAGGAGCCCAGGGGAGCGCTGGGCGAGCACCAGCCCCGGTCTGCCTGCCCACAGCCTGCTTTTCCTCCGGCGTGGGAGGAGGGGAGCAGGCACCTACACGTAGGCACTGGAAAAAGGGGCAGGCTGAGGGTGAAATCTGGCATCGTTAGCACGACAATACAGACACAGCCCTTCCAGACAATGAAAAGTTAGCGGTTGCAAAACACCAGGCAGTTCTTCAGGAGCAGATGGAGTTTCCACTATGTAATCCAGCTGATGAAATTAGATTTTATGGGTTTCAACTGATTCAGGGCTTCAGGCTTTAAGAGAGAATAGCCAAATCCTTTCAAATTCCCTAAGCGTTTCCCATTTTGTCGTTTCAGGATGCTCACCAGAACCCCAAGTGTTGTTGCCCAAGTGTTCCTTCTTCTAAGCATAGTTCTTGTTATTGCTATTGCAGTGATTCAGATAAATCAGCAACAGATCCTCTCTCCAGGGCTTAAGGTAAGTCTTAGGCAACCTCATGAAGGAGAACCATGTTTTGAACTGATATTTAATAATGTGCCTTTCTAAACTCATTTTTATGGGGGGATTCAAATGAGCTTACAGCCATAAATTAATGTTTAATCATATCACCGTGGGAAAACTGAAGCTGAGAGAAAAAGAGAATTGGTCAAGGGTCAGTAGCAAAGCAGGAAAAGTATTTCTTGATTCCCTCTCTGTAGTGGCTATGGCACAATGTCTTCTTCAGGACTCAAAGGCCAAATGAGGAGCATTTCTCGCTCCTTTTTATTTTTTTTTTTTTTAGTTTTGCCAGAGACTGGAAGTAATTTTAAAATAATTTTGAAGTGGGAAATATCCAGACTTTAAATTCTGCCCCCAAACACAGCTGGGAAGTTTATGCTGACATCTTTGCAAACTGCTCCTGTGTATCAAAAACATTTGGGCTCTAAGTGTGCACTTGATCCTTTACCACATGTTGGGACCTGCTGGATACTAACAGAAGCAAACTAACCTCATTAAGGGAGGCAGAGCAAACTGCAAAAGACAAACTGAAATACTCTGAAGATCAGGCTTTGCCTTCTGCTGTGGAACATGTGTGCAGGTTCCTCAATGAGAGATGTACACAACTGAGGAAAAGCTGTAGAAAATACCCTTCTAAGTAGCTGTGCAGCCTGGCATGTAGAGTTCTGGGTTTTTTCCCACGATCTTCTTGTCAGAATTTTCCTTGAAGTCCCTTCTGCCTTTCCTTCTTCATGTGTATTTAACTGGATAGGTCACATACTGATAGTGATAGGCTAATGCCTCGTTGCACTTCATGGGACTATAAACACCTTTGGCTTTGTCTGGATCGTTTGGTGGTGTGTGAGTCCGACAGTGGGATAAAACTGTAATTCTGGTACCTGTTTTATGTGTTTGTGTGGTGTGGCAGAGCGTGCATGCTGGGATCATGCATAGGGCCACAGTGCCTCAAGTATGTGCTCTGTTGAGCCCCAAATGGCTGCTTGCAGCAGCCCCACATCCCACCAATTTTCATGCAAGGCAAGACTGGACTGACATGTATCCCAGCTGAAGCCACTATCTAAAAGACAGCCTACACACCTCTTGTGTTTGTCATTAATTGTTTCACACTCAGAATGATTAAACTGTTTACCTTATTTCTTGAGGAAGCATGGGAACCACCTGGACTATCTGGAGCTGGTTTAAGTGGGCAGGTTTGCTTACTGAATCACAGCAGCTTCATGGCAGCTTCTGTAGGAAGGCTGGTGTTTCCTCTACTGGGTGTGCCTTGGCTTTGGATTTGAGTTTGGGCTGTAAGCCTCCTAATGCAGGTGATATGGGGGACCCTGAGTTTGATTCCTGAGACACTGAGCAGTCTTCAGTGAGTAATTTACATGCACAAGAAATTCACAGGTAGAAGGAGGACCTTGGTATGCCAGCGAAACCCTCCAGTACCTGGCTGATAAGATGGAGCCTGGAAATGACAGTGTCCTGAACTTAATGGTTGATTAAAATTAATTATGGCAGCAACATGATGAAAGCAGATTTATTTTTTGTAAATGGCCTTGTTCTTCTGTTACTACTGTTTGTGTTACCTGTGGCATTAAAGTTCTTTCCCAAGATGTATGTTGAGAGCATCCATTGTGGCACAAGAGATAAATTATATGCTATGCCACTGGTGTTTTAAACTGTTGTTGCAAAATTAAATATTTTGGATCCTTGATGGTTGGATTATCTCAAGACTGAGCCAGTGATTAGTGAAGGAAGGGCCTGCCCATTGCCTGAGACTGGGGCACTGAAAGAACTCATGACTCACTGATACACACCATGAAGTGAGAAAAGTGATGAAGAAAACACAAATGTCCTCAGTGGAAAAGTCTGCAATTGTAAACTTTGATAGCGCTGAATGTAAAAAGCCTTTGTACCAGTAAAAAAAAAAAAATCTGTTTGTCTATTGCTGTTTTGTGAGCCCTAGATAAAAAAACCCACTTCATTATTGCATTTCTTTCATTTGCCCCTTGAGGTGCTACAGTTTTCAATACCTAAATTTTTCCTGTCTCTTTTGGCTCTTAGGAAGTGTTTTGCATTGTTTGTGGATGTTGTACTTGATTAAAAATTGTTCAAACCTATGTAGCTGAATTGAAGCACGCATCTAACGTAGATCCACTTTTGTGACCTCCATCTTCCCTGTAACCAGCTTAGCTTGTTAGCTTCTCTTGGCAGTTTCCAAAGTGATTGGAAGGCAGGTGATCCATCATAACTGTGCCTGCTTTAAGGATTTGTGCATCTTTATGTCCTCCCATTGGAAAGATACTCAGGCTGGAAAGGTGATTGATCCTGGGGCTTGTGCTTGCTTATCTATTGGGATTACTGCTCTTCAGGATGTACCTACAAAGCCATATTCCCATAATAAGCATTTTCCTTCAATCACTTTGTTTTCCCCTTTTCTTCTTTCTTTTTTTGTTCTGGGCTAGAAAACAGAACTCCGCAGCTTTTCTGGGTTAATGTTGTCTCCCTGTCTTGTCTGACTAATCCAGTCCATTGAGTAGATGGTGCAGTTCTTGGATATTAGTGAATCACCAGGCCTTTGAGATGATGGAAATACTCAGCGAGACAGTTGAAGTAGAAAGGAAAGAAGGGAGAAAAAGTAGTTTTGTCCTTTAATAGCTGCTAGCCTGGGATAAGGGTTTGCCTATGCTCCCACAGTGCATTTCAAAGCAGGAAGGCATTGCTTGTCCTTAAAGGGCAGCCAAAGGTGATCCAACGTGCAACTTGGACAGAAATCTAACATCCCTAGAAAATTTTAATCCAGCCAGTTTGTCTTTGGCAGCCCGCTAAGACAAGGCTTGTAGAATTCTCTCACCCTCTTAAGATGCAGCATCCTGTGTCATTTCTGGTTTTTTACTTAAAGATTAATCTTGGTCCTAACATGTGGCACAGTTGTCACTGACCATCACTTTTTGAGGCTGCATGGGCCAGTTTGCACACAGGGAACTCACACAAGTCCTGAGGAGCTTCACAAGTCACCTTGAAATGGGCCCGAGAGACCTTTTAAAAAATGAGCGTCTCTTTTAAGAAAGGTAGAGGCTGTATAGGAAATGTAGAGGAGGAGGAGTGGGAGAAAGAAAATTAAAAAAAACCTCAGTCACACATTGATTCAGATAAGTGTACCACTACTCTTTGGGATGGAAATCTCTTACTTCCAGAAGGAGGCTGGGAAATGCAGGAGAAGGAGGAAGTAGCTCAAAAAGCCCACAGTTAACTGAGGTAAGAATACTTCCATTATCTTCCAGCTCTCCTTGGGCAGAGTTAGCTCTAAAAGCAGCCAAGTTAAAAGATTATGTTTGGCACTTTAAGCTGACTGAGACTAGATTTAATTAGTAGTCCTTAAGCAGACTGACCATTACTGTGTTATGTACCTCCAGGGTGCTCATCTCTTCCAAGGAGAGGAAACACACTCAAATTATCGTTGCTGAAGTAGTTACTGAAACAGAACCTGATGATGTAGTGGTTTGATAATATCTGTGGAGCCTTTAATCTTTTAGTGGATCAGGGTAAATATTGTCTGCATAACTATAAACGAAATTTTCATTATCTAACAGTCCTCTGTGAAACAGACTAGACTGGTATTACTGGTATTCTTTGGGGGCCAAGAGTTTTTAGGATTACAGTAGGAGCTGGAAATAAGCAGGTGTGGAAGCTGAATGGTTTGCCACCTGAAGCAGCGATCCTTCCCAGTTGGACTTTTTGGTCCCCCAGGGAGGCAGTGGGATGAAATTTATCAGCCTGCTACAGGGATTCTTACTGCTTTGCAGACAGATGGAGGCTCTCATTTTTCAGTACGGTCGGGCTCCTGGGCATCTGTCTGTTTCAAAAGAAAAAAGCTGACAGAAGAATGAACCCTATACTGTGTGACTCCTACCAATTAAGTGACTTTGGAAGAGCTAAACATACTTTCAGGGATCATAAAGAGGATACAAAAATTGCATTTTGCTTCCCTTTATGAGATTGCCTTCCCAGTTACTACAGTTTTCTCTTGCCATAAAATATGGCAAAGGGAGAAAGACTGGTCTGGTGAGCAGTGGGGTGGGATGGAGAAACCTGTGCTTTAATCCCAGAGTCCAAGGGACCTGGGGCAAGTAATTTAAATATCTCTCATTTATTTTATAAATAATCATGGGATAATATTGATTCTCTTTCTCTCTGTATTGTCTCATACTCTGGCACAGCCTGTTCTTAGAGGCAAACTCTCAGGTGGACTAAACCACTCAAAGGGAGAGGTTTATGGGGCAATTAGGAAAGAATCAGACTTGTTACATCATTCTTACTGTCGACTGTTAGGTACTTTACCTCTTTGCTCATAGCTTTATGGATCCCTTGTGCATCCTTGAATCTAAAGCCTGTGGTTAGATATCAAACCCTTCAGTGTTCAGGGAATGGACTGGGATAAAGGGAGATGAACTTGCTCCAAAATGAGGTCCTAACACAGTGTTATCTATTTGTCAGTGTGGGTTTTGAGCCTGATGCTGAAAGGAGAAGAGCATTCTCCATCCCCACTGAATTAATTATTGAAGATATGTAGTATGTTCCTTGGTTTGCAGCCAGACTCATTCTGTGCTTGGCTGTTGGACTCCTGCCTAAGCGCCTAACACTCAAATTAATCTCTCTTGTAAATAATGCACTGTGCATGCACTTTCTAAATGTCTGGTGGTGCAGTGAAGTGCAGCTGCACATGGGCATTTAAGCTGTCATTGTTTCTTCATCTAATGTATTCTGTCTTAATCCCCAGTATGGAATAGTCCTTGATGCTGGATCCTCTCGGACCACAGTCTATGTCTATGAGTGGCCGGCGGAAAAAGAAAACAACACGGGAGTAGTGAGCCAAACCTTCAAGTGCAATGTGAAAGGTGAGCTCAAAGCAAAGTTCCTTGGCTGCTTTTAGCCTTGCTTATAGTGTTTATTTTTCTTTTTTTTTCCTTTTCCTGCTCTGTTCCCTTTTCAGTGCTGCAGGGGGAAGACTGTCAAGACTGTCTGTATCTGCCAGCATTTGTTCTTTTCCTACTGATACAGTAAGGTGCTCTAATCATTGCACCAGAGAAAGGAAATTGTAGCAAAATTTGATTTACTCCATGGCAGTGCATGATTGATGCAGACAGAATTCAATCTAAAGAGAGTCAGGACCTGTAAATGTTCAGTCCTTGTGTTTCTTTCAGAATAAATCTTATATATATTTTAAAATAGCTTGGAATAAAAAGAGTTTTAGAAGAATGGGAATCTAGCTCTTGTTAGATGTTAATTGTTAATTAAGCTTCTCCACACTACAGAACTAGGGAGTAGCTAATAAAATTATTGAGCAGAATAGCTATGCTGGCAGAACTATTTCTGCCAAAGTGTCATAGTTTTATCAAATATGTAGGTGTGGCCTCTGTCTCAGGAAGACCTGTGTCTGTGCACAGCTGGAAGATGTCCCACAGGTACCACTGGCTACCTGCCCTGTCTTTTGTCTGAGGTTTTGAATTGATTCCTTGCAGACAGACAGACTAGGCTGACTTCTGATCACACTCCAGTATGGTTAGGTGGTTGTGGATTCCTTCACAGAAACTCTTAGTTAACTTCAGTGACATCTGACTCAGCTTTCAAAGTTATGAAAACGCCATGCATTTTGTGAAGACAGATGGCCAGGTAGAGGAGGGAAATTAGGTTTTTTGTTCTCTGATAATAACTGTGGTGTTCAAAGAGAATCTTTTCCTTCTCTCTCAGTCATGATCTTGCAAAGTCTTGCGTTTCTCTTTGTGTTTGGAAATAGATGCTGGAGATGCAGCCACAAAGGCCCATGAGTAACAGGGCATAGAAGGCAATGGTTTCTTAACAGCACCAGCATTTCTATCTTCAGTGTTAAACATATGTGTGGACATTCTTAGCAATTCTAGAACAAGGAAAGGAAAGCAAGTGTAACATGAACAGAAGTAATGCATTGCCGTGTCTCTAATGATGAAATGTCCTTGCAAACTGCTGGAATGGTGGCCAGCCTGCCAAGGTGAGGAGTACACTCTGCTAACTCATGTCTTGACTCATTAGGAATGTTTGCGTTCAGGAGTTCTGGCGAGAGAAAAATGCACAGAGAAATTTCATTATTCTTTGTCTCGAAAAAAAGAAACAGCAGTGCTTTGCAAATTTGATTGAATTGGTTTAGATTACAAAATAAATTACAAATAAATTACAAAACAGAGGAGTCCAAATTGCTGTGAACAGTCTAGGTTCTTGTCCTTAGCCGTGGTCGGCCAAGTATTTCTCATCCCTGAGTGTACCAAATCACCAGGGTACACTCTTCTAGTCTTGGATAACTGCACACTGGAAGAGACAGAGGGCTGGTTCATGGGAGATGTCCCCAGCTAAGCTGTGGGTGACGGTGGTGAACACATCTGTCAGTGTTTCTTTAGTGACCCTCTAACCCTAGTCTTAAGCATTTAAATTGGGATGGTTCTGGGCCATAATGAGAGGCAGATTTTCACATACATTCTGAACTTGAAGGCCAAATGATCAACTACTCTGTGAATTCTGCGGTGGTTTTATTATTTCATTTCTGCCTTTATTAAGTGCCTCTGCCCTTGTGTATAGGAACCAGCCCCAAATCCAAATCCTTTCTTTATAGTGCAGTTAATATGTCCTGGTAAGTCTCTAAATATAGGCAAAGCAGGCAGCTGTCCAGAAGAAAGTGGTCATTGTCTTGTGACCTGCTCTGTCTGAAAACTGGCAGATGGGAAGTTGCAGCCACCAAAGGAGTGTGAGGCAATGGTAGCTGCTGAGGATGTTGCTGCTCTGTTTTCCTCTGGTAGCAGCTTTCCTTCCAGCTTCAGGCTTGTTTGTGCTAGACTTAAGACTTTCTCAGAGAGTCTTATTTCAAAAGCAGGGCTGTGAACATCTAATGATGACATGGTAACGTTTATGTTTAAATTCACACAGTCAAAAAAGGAGTTTTGGAGTGTGGAATCTGTAAATGCTTTCATGTTTTTTCTTCTATCAATGCAATGTGACTGAACATAAATGGTTTCTCATTTCAAGGTGGTAAGAGCCCCCTTTTGCTTAGCTTGGGACCAGGTTGTGCAAGACGTGGCTGCTACAGAGGCAGATGGAGTTCTGGCAGTTGTTCTCTGTGAGGCAGTGGCTTCATGGGAGTGCCTGGATTGCTCCCCGTGCAACTTCCTCAGCTAGGGAATTTTAGTAAGGAACGTTGTGTTTACAGCCAAGTTGAGCCTGAACAAGTCGAGATCCTGATGGTCCTTGGAGTGTTGAGCAAGGCAGGACTTTGATGCTAATTTGGTGTAACTCTCATTCCTGCTCTTTGAAGGCTTTGGAAATTTGGAAAGCTGTTTACTAGTTCACGCACCAGAGCAGACTTGTACCTCTATGAATTCAAGAGCCATTTCTGTGCATCTTAAAAGGCACAGGCACCACATTGTTTATTCCATAAGCGCTCCTAGTTTTCAGCCATCCTACCCTTGTTTGAAGTTACAGTGTGGGGGGAAGGGGGAAATGTCTTTCTCTTAACACCTGTTTACTAATTGGGCTAATTTGTAGTTGGCAAAGCAGGATGAAATCAATCTCCTTGTTCTCTTTTAGGCCCTGGTATATCCAGCTATGAGAGTAGCCCTGGAGCTCTTGCCAAGCCTCTTGATGACTGTCTGAATAAAGTAAAGGAGAGAATACCAATTCATCTGCATAAAAACACTTCTGTTTATCTGGGGGCTACAGCTGGCATGAGACTGCTGAGGTATGGCAGAAACTTGAACTACTCTGTATGCATACTAGCATAGCAGTCTGTGAAAACAGAACGTGAAAAATGTACTGGATGCATTTTTACCCACTGGAAATTGGCCATCTCAAAAGGAAATGGAGCCCAGCCAATTTAATTTAATATTAAAACTTTTTTGAGAGGGAAAGCGTGTGTTATGCTGTATTGAAAAGAAACTTGCTTTATTTTGGAGAAGGCAAGAGTTAAATTTTTTCTTTCACATCTGTCATAAAACACAGTGTTATGTAAACAGATAATATTTGTGCACACCCATGGACAGCAAAGGCAGATTGAAGGTAGATATTGCATTCTGAGTGTGGATGTGATCTGATGTGATGTGGCTTTTGGGGTGTGTCTGTGGCTTTAGCCCTGGCACAAACTGGCTTTATTATATTCGTCCTGTGGCTAAACAGAGCTGGAAGAGACATTCTAGGACTGTTTTAACCAGAAGCTGTCATATAAACACTCAGTTCATTAAGAATAAAGGTGTATATAACGAGAAAAATACCCACCCATGAACTTGCATGATAAAGAGTTAAGTTGGTACGTACTGAGGGAGTTGCTTGCTGAAACAATGCTGGATACTGGCTGTTCCCTCTCATAAGCTTCCCCTTTAGGGAAACAATGTCTATTTCATTTATTAGGTGATTGTAGGCGTTTTCTTGAATTGCTAGTCAGTGAACAATAAACATGAAATTGCCTTTCCAGATGCTCAGTGTCTCATGTTTTGTGAATTGCTTAGGTTGCAAAATGAATCGGCAGCCAATGAAGTCCTTGCGAGCATTCAAAACTACTTCAGAGCACAACCTTTTGAATTTAGGGGTGCGCAGATCATAACTGGGCCAGAGGAAGGGGTGTATGGATGGATAACAGCCAACTATTTAATGGGCAATTTCTTAGAGGTGTGTGGAAAAAAACTGCATGATTTTCTTTTCACTGTTTCTCTCTTATAAATGAGAAGTTTGAGAGGACATGCCTGTTAAACTTCTGTTTTCCCCTGAAGTCTCCAACAGGGTCTTTTTGTGGCAATAATAGGACAAACATAAATCAAAGAATATGTTGTTGTGGGAATGGGATATGGCAAAGGTAAAATGGTTGATCCACAAAAAAGAGCTCTTCTCTGAATGACATTGGGTGTCTTACCTAAAACCAAAAGGTTAGATCGCTCTTAAATGCATTGGTATGTTAAGTGTGACAGGTGTTGATTGTCTTGACAGTGGTGCCAACTAAAGATCTTTTCTTCTGCTTATCTGCTGTCCCTGCTGCTCCACTGCTGAAGGACCTGCCTGGCTTAGGGGTTTCCAAATTGTTTGGCAGCGTTGGCTCACTTGTCTTAAGCAGACAAGACTGTTTGAAGCACTGAAGGTGGTCAAATATGCCTCAGCTGAGCCAGAAATCATTCATACACAGCTCATTCCAAGACTGCTGAAAAGCTGCAGGCTACGAGCAGAACGCTGCGACACCAACTGCCTTGTGCAGACCAAGTGTTACCAATAGAAACATGCTGTTCTTGAGCTTGGAATAGGGTCAGGCAGGAGCCTCATAGCAGAGAGGGAGTCAGATGTGTTGGAAGATCCCTTTTTAGGTACAGGTATTCAGTGTGATTTCATTCAGAGTAAAAGCTGTACCAAGATGATCCGCAGTCACTCGTCTGCATTCGTGGCAGGAGTGTGCTGCCCTCAGCACGGACAGCACTTCTGCCAGATTGTCTTACCAGGCTGAAATGAATTTCAACCAGTGCTGCTGAGTACTGCTAGCTGTCCTGACTGAATGGTTCCTATCAGATCATGGCCATTAAATAAGAAGGAATTACTTGTTGGCGCTGTGAATCACCCATTCTGTAGGAGTTTNACTGTGATAGCTCATGGTGAATGTGTTGTTGACTTGCAATGTTAAGAAAACAAGTATTGGAATCACCCATTCTGTAGGAGTTTTTCTCGTTTTTTCTCGTCATTCATGCAACAAAAATGGCATCGTTAACATCAAGGTGGTCAGTCTTCTAGTACATTAATTTTAATAATCCAAATATCAAATTCCATATGGCAAATTCATAAAAATGGACTGCAAGACGCTGTGAAACCAGTTTAGTCTAGAGAGTTCTGTGAAGAAATAGGTGTGGAATATCACTAGTAGAAGAGAGAAATTCTGACCTTTCTTGTGGCAATGGGCTAAGAGTCAAATTCTGTCAGGGATTGTTTATGGGAGCTTTTCACTGTAGTATTTTATTGTGAGTATATTTGCTAGCCCATAAACCCCATTGCTTCCCTTCTTGTGTATACATTCATCTCGTCATGCTCATTGGGTAAATATTGACATAGACAATCATAGAAAATCTATATTTGGCACTGTGACAATGTAGATCAAATACAGAATTTGGGGAATATTTTGGGTAATAGGGAGAAATACCATCTGAGTGGATCAGACCACAGTTTCAGTGGAGGACATGTGCAGATTAAGGGTCCTTGTTCTTTTGACTTTGATGGAGCTTTCATCTGACTTTTTTGCATTTTTCACTCTGTTTTCACTCTCTTATCACTCTCTATCTCTGTGATCTCTTAGTATTTTATTCCTTTAATATTTCTTCTTGCCTTGAAACAAGCAAATCTTGATACCATTTCCATCCAGATTTGTTCAAGTTCTCACGGGTATCTGAACTTCAATTCCCTACATTCTAGGATAGACATTGCTCTGTCTAGTCCTAATGCTTTGATCATTGTGCTGTCCTATTGAGTTGAACACTATGCTGCATTCATTTTCCCATCTTTCAAGATCATTTCACTCTCTGAAAGTACATCCCTCTTACATAAAAACATCTGCATGTTTTCCCCATAGCTACTTTTTTTTTTTTTTTGAAAGAGTGCAGGACAAAGAAGGGGGGAAGTTTCAAGAAGTAAAGAGTAGAAAAGCTTGAGGGGAGAACAAGCAGATGATATTTCTAATTTGCCTTGTTTTTAATTTTACATGTAGAGAAACCTTTGGAGGACATGGGTCCATCCTTACAGAAAAGAGATTATGGGTGCACTGGACCTTGGAGGAGCTTCCACCCAAATTTCATTTATCCCTGAGAACCCTGAGGAGCACTTCAATAGCACCTTGCAAGTGAAGTTGTATGGTTACAACTACAACGTCTACACTCACAGCTACCAGTGCTATGGGAGAGATGAAGCTGAGAAGAGGCTTTTAGCATTGCTGCTCCAGGTCTGTTTAAGGCCCTTTGCTATGTTGCTCATGCAAGTGTTCAGTAATTGTCTGAGCAGGGTCTTAGGCTTGTGTTCTCTTCCCTTTGCTGGAGTCTGGAGACCCCAGTAAGAGCTCAGTTGTGCTTTGTTGTGGCCAAACACACTTAGGTTTCATACAAAGAACTTCATATTTCTTAAAGATTAGTGAGAGTTCTGTGCCATTTGACAAAAAGGCTTTGTAAATATTTTGCTGCTCTTGCCAATGACTTCTGGAGAAAGGAGTTTCTATGAATTATAGTGATCAGCAGTGTTGTGCAGACCAGTCATGTCAGTGAACAAAAACACGTGTATCTGCGGTTTAAAAAGATTGCTGTAGTTCATGCCAAATTAGGTCTTTCTAGCTTTTGACTAGTATTTATTGTTTGGGGTTTCTTGTTTGTTTCTGTGTGATTCTTTTCTCCCCCCAGAAATCAAACGCCAGTGCCAGTGTGGATAATCCCTGTTACCCTCAGAACTACAATACGGCGTTAACGATGAAGTACTTCTTCGGCAGCCTTTGTACACAGTCTCTGAGACCAGCAAATTACTACCCAAACCAGCTTGTGAATTTCCATGGGACAGGAGACCCAGGTCTGTGCCAGGAGATGGTTTCTTTATTGTTTAACTTCACTGCTTGCAGAAACAGAGAGGACTGTCCCTTTAATGGAATACATCAGCCAAAAGCTAAAGGGAATTTTGTGGTAGGTTTGCAAACACAGTGTGTTTCTTTTTTAGCTTGCTTGCTTTTGATTTCTGTAGCTCTGAAAGTGACCTGTCATCCACTCCTTCTCTATAGGCTTTCTCTGGATTCTACTATACAATTAATGCTTTGAATTTATCTGGGCACTTTTCCCTAGATGACTTCAATTCAAGTATGTGGTTTTTCTGTTCACAGAGCTGGGCAGAGGTAAGTGGGTTGGTTGGTTGGTTGGTTTTTGGCTTCGTTGGGATTTTTCTTTTCCATTTTAAACCTCTAAAAGAGAAATATAAAAATAATATGGACTGGCTATGTGTTCAGAACCTTTCAGAAGGTCGATAGCAATCCAGCATTTGTTTTACCACTGTGCTTCAAACCATGTAGTATTTCTGTCATGCTTGACACTTGGAATAGGTTTCAAAATTTCATTTCACAGTTCTAACCATGCTGTAGAGATGACATGGAAATTTTAGAAACCATAACATCCTCAATCTTCAGTGTGCAGTTTTACGTTTATTTTCATTGTTTACTACATAAACTATGTCACTTTTAGAGTCTTTCTTTTTCTGAATCCCTGTATCTAGGTGTCTACACCTTTACTTGGTGTTTATGAAAAATGTTACTAACTTCTAATTAGAACCCAAATATTCTTTAGTTACAAAAGCCCAAAGCATTTGCTTTTTCCATAATTAATATGTTTTTTTTAAAAAAACCCCTTTTGCTTTCAGCTCCAGATTATGCTGCCTAAATTTGAAGAAATATATGCTAGATCCTACTGTTTCTCAGCCAATTTCATTTATTACTTGCTTGTACACGGTTACAACTTCAATGCAGAAACTTGGCCACAGATACATTTTCAAAAGGAGGTGAGTAATAATAATTTTCTCTTACTGTCATTTTAATCCAAAGAGGTTGAGGAGGAGACAGAAGATGCAGCAGCCTGCATAAACAGAATGGTTGTAAACAGCCTTAGTAAATGATGTCAAATGTTTGGCATAAGACAAAGCCACTTATCAAACCTCAGGAGCAACCTCAGCCTGTTTTCCAGGGTCACAGCATTACTTGGAGATGCTACATAGATTCTTTTAAAGAGCTTTAAGCAAAGATCAAACACTTGTGTTTTAAACATTTCCCCAGTATTTTGCTCTAGGCAGTGACCTGCCTAAAACACCTCAAGGTCAGTTTGAGCTAATCCTGCTGAGCTGGAGTGAAGAACTCTGCTTTGCTGTCTCCTGGCAGAGCCTTGGAGGAACTGGAAAAGCAGTTTGTAGTCAGTGAGTGGTGATGAAGCAATGAGGACAGTTTTCATCCTCACCCAGCCCAGCCATCTGTGCCATAATCTGGCTCTCTGGAATAAGAATGTATTTTGATGGGATATTGCCTTTCAGTTGACAGAGAGAGAAGGCTTACAGTATCTGTGTGATAGATACATTTATTTTCCTCTCTGCTACTGCACAAAGCCTTACTCTAAAATCCTATCCCAGACTGTCTCCCAATGTCCCAAACTGTCCATATAGTTTGGAAATGCTTCAGCACTTGCTTGCAAAACCAACAAAATAATAGATTGCAGATCTTCATGGTGTATTCTTAAATCCCCTTAGATGCAGGGGATGCTGGCAAGCTGTGAATGAGAAATCAAAAGCAATGTTTTCTGAAGAGTCTTATCTATTACTTGTGCACTAAGGAATCAAGTAGCATTTTCTTGCCTTATTTTGACCTCTGGTGGACAATCATTAGCTGCTCTGGAGGAGTGTCCAAAGTTTAGCTGTTCCACCAGGAAAACAGCATAGAGTTTACTTTGAGATGTTAATCTCCACTGGGCAGGGGGGTGGGGTGTGGATTTGTCTTGATATTTAAATATATATTGTACTGTCCCCAGCAGATAGGAGCAGCCAGAAACAGCAACATTTTCTTGTACTTAGCCAAGACTATAAAAATACTGAGGAAAACAAAACCCCAAAAGGTTTATTTAAAATTAATACCTTTGTTGCCTAGATTTTACACTAGGGTAATAATGAAACTCCAGAAGGCAAAACTACATTTTCTTAATTAGATCTGCCCCTACTAAAATAGTAAGATCTAATGTTGGCTGATCAGCTAAACTACCCTAGAGATAACAGCACAATCTCACTATGACTGGAGGGTGGGCTTTTTGTCTATGCTAGGAGTACATATTTCCTTTTAATTAGTGAACACAACAAATGAAAAGAACCTTGGCCTAATGCTAAGATCTGGGGGAGATCCAGAGCTAGATGATTTGCAAAAATTAAAAGTTTTAAACCTCATGATGAGAGGAAGACAAAGGACACTTTACCTTTTGATCCTGTGCTTATCAAGTGCCAGGACGATGACTTAATGAAAAGGACAGTGGAAAACTGGTAAGCTCTGTTGCTCAAACTAGAAGTGGGGAAAGACAGCAAAGAAGGAGGACCATGGAGCAAATACAAACATACTCCCTTTGCTATTGTTTTATCCATTTTGCAGTAGTTTTTCATTTATGTTTATTTTTTAAATGGAAGAGCCTAGTTTTGGTTCATTTGCAGGCACAAAACCAAACATGGAACAAAAGATGATAAATAGAGTTCCTGCTTTTATCCTGTCTTCCTCTTTGTCCATGTTGGTGAGACTCTGAGTGTCTATTTTTATTTGCTTGAACTCAAATGACATCCTGGGATTTGGCTACGGTGAGGGGATAATTGTAGGAATTGGTATAGTAGTCATGGGGTTTTTTATTTGTTTGTTTAAAATGTGTTCCTTGCACAGAAAATTGCATAACTGGCTGTCTGCATACACACCACACATCTTTATATCCATCCAATACCTGTGTCTCACTTCTTTAGCCCAGTGACCAGTTTTATTAGCATCCTCTGGAACTACAGAAAAAGGGTAATTTAAAATGGTTCTGTATCTTCTTTGTATATTCCACTGAAGATTTCTCCTTGCTGATTTAAAGGACAGTTGCCATTAACAGCAGTTGAGTTTTTGGAGTTTGTTCTCTGTGACTGGAAAATTCCATGGGAACAGGACTCTTCTGCCTTCATTTCAGGTTGGTAACAGCAGCATAGCGTGGTCACTCGGCTACATGTTAAGCCTCACAAACATGATTCCAGCAGAAGGCAAGCTGATCCAGTTACCTCTGAAACCTTCTCTGTTTGCTGGGCTCCTCGTCTTCCTCACAGCTACAGCACTGTCGTGTCTCCTCTTCCTCGTCTACTTGTGTATCGTATCGCATCACCGGAAGAACGTCTCTCGCGTTGAACACGTATTTATTCCAGAGTGAAGGAACTTGGCTGAAGACAAAACAAAAATGTTAGAGTGCTATTAAGCAGAACTTTACTTTGCCCCCCGTTTTTCAAAAATAAAGACAGCAGAAGTGACTTCTGGACCAGAAGCACAAATAGAGAAGAGGCACAAAGGAACCTGTGATATGGTGAATTGGGGTGCTTTTGAAATATTTTGGTAATTGTTTCTGTAAACCTAATTTTTCCAGTGTGCAGCAGACAAAACATGGGCAGATATGTTACTTTGCTTTATAAGGGATTACTTGCCTTTTCCTCCCAGGTATGTATTTTTTTTTTGTTCATTAACTCTGGGCTAACTGGTGAGCTTAAGTGGTAATGGATTTGATCACAGTGGCACAGTTGTTTAAGACAAAATTAAACAAACCAGTAGCAACTGTAGGAGGTGGGAACAGCTGTCCTTGTGTGCAGTGCTGACACTAAAAGCCCTGAAGTAATCTAATTTCTGAAACTGGAACAAGCATTGGATAATGACAAGAACTGGAAGGAAGAGCTGTGATAGAATTGTTTTTATTGCTGTTCCAAGTGGATTGATCCCCATCACAAAAAGGTGTAATAAACTGTCAACACCCCTCAGGTGCTGAGCCTGTCTTAAACAGAGCTGTATCTTTTGCTACCATGGAGACCCCAAAACGACTCTGGTCTGGTACATAAGATTTGCTTTGGAGATGGAACAAATGCTTTCATTCTTTAGTAAGTGAACCTAAATTGAAATCTCTCATAGTTGCCTCCAGAAGACACTGGAGTTCTCAGTGTTCTTTTCTAACTTTCACAGAAATGCTTTTTGTAGGTTCTCATACTGAACCCCTGACCTGTATACCCCACATATTTTTGGTCTCAGACAGTGTCAGTCTGTTCTGATTTGACATGTACGTATTATGTCTGGATGGAGTCTCAGCCCTGAACATTCCATTACCATGTTAAGCCCTTCTCTCAAGGCCAAGAGGAACAGGAGCCAGTCTCCAGGCCAGCAAAACACCTTTTCTGTGTGGGTTCAGGAACGTTTTGCTGGAGCTGCAGTGATGGCTCTAGTGCCTTGGTCAGCCTTTCCACTGTCCTTCAGCAGCGCTGGCAGCCACCTGGCAGATGCTTCTGTCAAACATATTGACTCCAGAACTTTCCTACAAGTGCTGCTCCCTTCATGCAGCAAACAGCTGGCTTCCTTGAAAGCCCAGGCATTCTTCACCAAACCTCACACTCCCTTAAATCTTAGGACTCTCTCAACTTCATCTATTCCCAGTATTGATTAGGGGATGGATAGGAGAACAGTGGCCAGTATTTTTACCCATAAATATTTTTGTTTTATTTCAGCCTTTTGTTTCTGTATCACCTTCTTACTTATGTTTGGTTGGGGGATTGGGGTTTTGTTTTCTTTTGTGTTTTTTTAATAGGCTGGCAGATGATTTCAAGGGACATAAACATCTTTTTAGATGAAGAAAAGAAAAAAGTGATTTTTCAAGAAGATCAATAGGGCTTTGTCCCTTCTCTATTGATATACTGCTAAGTCTTGTCAGTCTTACTGGAGTAGCAATAAGGTAAAAGGTATTATAAGATGATGAAGAGCTCTGTGGCATCAAAGTTATATCTGATAAAGTATAAAGTTTACTTCAGAGTGCATGGACATTACAGAGGCTGGCATGAGATATTTTGTGTAATGGATCTATAACTGCAGTTACGGGTGAGAAAAACCACACAGTTGGATGAGACCATTAAAATGTTCTCTTTAGTTGCCAAATTTCTGTGGAAAATTTTATTCTGGACTATTTACTTGCCCTACAAAACATTTGCTTTTTGAGTGGCAGGGCCATTCAGATGTGGTTTTACACAAATGGAACACACTTGGAAGTTAAGTCTCTGTAAAGCTGGCAGCTGAAGAATAAGTAAATTTGTTCAAAAACCATTTGGACTTCCAGATGTACTTGGATAGGCCCAGTATCTGTTCAAAGAACCAAATTTCCCCTGTGAATCACCTGTTTTGCTTTTTTAGTGGTTTCCTCTTGTCCTTATGTATATAGTCTCCCTCAGTGTCACCAGGGTACCCACCTGCTCTGTCCTACCTCTCCTGGCAGTTTCAGATGGGAAAGCTGAGGATGTTGAACTTCCAGCCAAGCAGCTTCAGTGACCACAGCCAACTCCTCCCCCAAGTGTGAGCTGGAACCAGATCAACAGGCCAGATCCCTGTCCTGCTGTCTAGAACAGAAAAGATCTCTGATAGAGACAGGGAAGTTGACAACACTTGGGAATGTGTACAAACCAGAGATTATTTATCTTTTCACACTCTTCGGTGCCTGCTTATGAAGATTAATAAAATTGTGAAAAGTTAAGCCAAGCGTACTTTTCATTTTTAGCATGTTTTTCCCCACCTCTACCAGTATTTTCATGCCGGTAGAAAAACTATTGTTAGTAGAGAGGGAGGAAATATATATATACACACACATATAAAAGCTGCCTGTTCCACTGCTAAGGTCTCCTTTCCTGCTGATTAGGCTTGAAAGTTGTGGTCGTTTCAGCCCAGCCAGCAACCAAGGCCCCGGCAGATGCTCACTCTCTCCCCCACCAGCAGGATCAGGCTGAGAATGGAAGGGTAAAAGCTGGAAAACTCATGAGTTGAGATAAAGACGGTTTAATAGGAAAAGTAAACACCACACACACAAATAAATAAAAACAAATAATTAATTCATTGTTCCTCATAGGCAGGCTGCTGTTCAGCCATCTCCAGGAGAGGAAGGCTCCACCATATGTAGTGGTGACTTGGGAACATAAACACCACCACTCCAAATGTCTTCCCCTTCCTCCTTGCCCCACTTTTATAAAGAGAGCATGATGTCCTAACGTCTGGAATACTCCTTTGGTCAGTCTGGGTCACCTGTCCCAGCTGTGTCTCCTCTCGACCTCCCTTGCAATCCCACAGTGTGGCAGTATGGAAAGCAGAAAAGGCCTTGGCTCTGTGCAAGCCCTGCTCAGCAATAACAAACACATCTCCACATTATCAACCCTATGTTCAGCACAAATCCAAAACACAGCTCCATACAAGCCACTGTGAAGAAAGTTAAGTCTACGAGCCGAAAGCAGCACGAATTCTACAACCTCTTACATCAAAGAACATTCTGACTTAAGACCATCTCGGTGTGTCCCACACTTTGCAGTACAGGGTGGGCTCATTCTGGGCAGTGGATGACCCCAGAGAGGGACAGTTTAATGCAGTGCCTACGGAGGAGGTGGGGACCTGCAGGTGGTTAGAGAAGAACTGAAAAGACCTCCTGCCGCCGTGGAGTGCGACGGACGGGCCGAGGGGCAGGAGCCCTGGCACAGGAACGGGAACGGACGGGAACGGACGGGAAGGGACGGGANNCGCGCCAGGCCGGGGCCGCGCTCCGCGTGTTGTGCGGGCTCGGGCAGGGCCGGGCTCGGAGCGCGGCGGGACCATGCTCAAGCGTAGGGGTTTCGTGCAGTTCGAAAGCTTTCCAGGAGCTAAAGGGAACTTAGAGGAAAGATGGGGTAGGACTATGTACGGGAGCATGTGGTGACGGGGCAGGGGGGAATGGCTTCAAACCGAAAGAGAGTAGGTTTAGATTAGATAGCAGGAAAAAATTCTTCAGTGTGGGGGTGTTAAAAGTGTGGATGCCTCATGCCTGGAAGTTGTAAAGACCTGGTTGGATGAAGCTCTGAGCAGCCTGGTGAAGTAGATGTCCCTGCCCACGGCAGGGCGGTTGGGACTAGGTGATCTTTAAGGTCTCTGCCCAGTCCAAACCATTCTGTGATTTTTTCGGGGAGCTCTTTTAAAGGCTCTCAGAGCCTTGAATCTGAAAATGGCCTTGGGTGTTTTCTCGCCTAACACTGTCCATTCCTGCCTGCTCTCCCAGGTGTTCAAACGCTTCGTGGAGATCGGCAGAGTTGCCTTCATCTCCTTCGGGCCACATGCTGGCAAACTGGTGGCCATCGTGGATGTTATTGACCAAAATAGGGTAAGTTGTGAGTGCTGTGCCTATATTTCCTCTTTTCTGCCCTAACAGAAGCACGTATGCCAAGGCTGCATGTATTGACTTCAATAGAAATTTTGTTTTAAGGATAAGATTTAATAGCTGTTATATTTGAAACCTTTAGGAGCACACTTTTTCCTGCCAGCAAGTGATACATCCCCCTCCCTGCTGTGTTTCCTTGGTGTAGAAGTGGACAAGGGATGTCAGTTGGAGTCTAAAGCTCATTAATGGAATGGCATTAATGTATGTGTAAATTGAATATTTGGGCTAGGGGACTCTTCCTGTGCACATCTTAGTTTTGTGTGCCTTGGTTTTTTTTTTAATTCAGTCTGTTTTTTTTTGTCAAAGGCAGGCCTTTAAAATTCTTTCTGTAAAGCTTGGGCTATACAGGCAAGACTTAACAATCTGCACTTTTGTCTGCGTAATACGTATTTCAGTTTTGGATCAGTGTTGTCAAGATACTGTTCATACATTATTAGGAAGCAGCTGTCTAAATCAAATGCAGTGGGAAAACTACTGCAAACCCCCTACATTTGTTTCCCTTTTTCAGGCACTGGTGGATGGCCCCTGCAGTGGTGTCAGGAGGCAGGCCATGCCCTTTAAGTGCATGCAGCTGACTGACTTTGTCCTGAAGTTCCCACACAGGTGAGCTGGCATCTTTCTTGACCTGTGTAAAAAAACCCCGTGCTGTCACTTGATGGCTGATCCTTGCTAAGTCTAGAAGGTTTAAATAGTAGTGGATTAACAGTAACAATTTGGCAGACTGTGATATCATAGTTGAATACATTTAGGTTTTCATTGCCAGTGTTGGCTGATAGCTGCTGTTCAGGAGCAAAGGAAGTGTCACAGCAATTGAGGCATCTCACAGGTACTTCTGTGGTGGATGGTGTGGGGGAAAGCAATGTAAATGCTGCTGCAGCTTTGCTTTTGCTGCTGCTTAAGTCACCTTCAGGCATTAAATAGGTTCCCTGTCTACAGAACTGCACTGGAGTTGCTGGAGGCTGAACTCATTCTGTTCTTTTAGCTCAGTTAATGTATGAATTTCTGTAATTTAGAATCAAAAAAGGGCAGTGCTTCTTATCCTGAAGCAGTGCTAGGAACAGCTGCTCATTTGAGCAGTGAGGTGGATTGGGAGCAGATCCTGGAGGTCCATGATCAGTGGCACAGGGTCTGGTTGGAGGCCTGTCACCTGTGGTGTCCCCCAGGGTTCAATACTGGGCCCAGTATTGTTTAACTTATTTATCAGTGTCTTGGATGGAGGGGCAGATGCCTCCTCAGCAAGGTCACTGATGACACAAAGCTGGGAGGAGTGGCTGATATCCCAGAGTGCTGTGCTGCCATTCAAAAGGATCTCAGCAGGTTGAAGAGACAGGCAGAGAGGAAACTTGAAAAGTTCAACAGGGGCAGGTGCAGGGCCCTGCACCTGGGGAACAATAATCCCAAGCACCTGTACAGGCTTGGGGCCAGCTTGTTGGAAAGCAGCTCTGCAGAGAAGGACCTGAGGGTCCTGGTGGACAACAAGCTGTCCCTGAGCCAGCAGTCCCAAGAAGGCCAGTGGTATTCTGGGGGAATTAGGAAGAGCACAGCCAGCAGGGTGAGGGAGGTGATCCTGCCCTGGTGAGGCCACACCTGCAGTGCTGTGTCCAGTTCTGGGCTCCTCAGGACGAGAGAGATGTGGATCTCCTGGAGCTCAGGTCACCAAGCACTGGAACAGGTTGCCCAGAGAGGTGGTGGCGTCCCCCTCACTGGAGATACTCAAGAGCCCCCTGGACACAATCCTGGGCCATGTGCTCTGGGGTGGCCCTGCTTGAGCAGGGAGGCTGGAGCAGGTGACACCCTGTGGTTCCTTCCAACGTGACCCATTCTGTGATTCTGTCAGTTCTAGCGAAGCATTTATTCAACAGAACGTTAAGTAGGCCTCAGAGATGCACGTGACATTGACTTGAAGTAAGGTGTCTGAATTACTGTAGTAGGGTTACCTTCTCTTCAGTGAAGTTTGGGAGGCCAGCATCAGGGAGAACCTTTTTTAAATAAAGGCAGTGAAAATGATTTTGTGACTGTTCCAATGCAGTGCTCGTCAGAAGTGTGTGCGACTTGCCTGGGAGAAGGAAAATATAAATGAAAAATGGTCAGCGACAAGATGGGCAAAGAAGATTGAAGCCCGAGAAAAGGTAACTGTGTTTCACTGGATGAGGAGCACAATAACTGCTTCTGCTTTGTAAAATTAGGTACAGTCTAAAGGCTGAATGTTTTCAATAGCAAGCTAGGATTAAAGACAGACAAGGCATAGGTAACAGCCTCTTTTCCTGCACTGCTTTTCCTGCATGCTGGGATGGTGCAAAGGCCTTACATTGTGAGCTAGTTCCAGAAGTGCAGCTAAACCTCATTCGGAGATGATCAGTTACTTTTGGAATGCTGAGTTTTACTACTTGTATATATCAGAGTTTCATGACTAATTCTTTTCACACAGAAAGCCAAAATGACTGACTTTGATCGCTACAAGGTGATGAAAGCAAAGAAAATGGTAAGTACTGCTTCTTCATGGGGTTAATGCTTGTAGCTTTCACTTTAGAGTCACATCCAGTGTTAGTAGCTTACTTTCACAGCTGGCTTGGGTTATGGGATGGTGCTGTGGGTGTGAATGCCATGAATTTTCCATGCTTTTTTGTATGTCACCACTTTCTCTTCTGTAGTTGGTCAGACTTGAACTTGTATGATCCATGTGTTAGTCCTCCCAAGTTACTGCTGAGGAAGGAATTGCCTGCTGATAAAATCAAATATTCTGGATGAGTTGCTGTTAGTATTTCACCCTCTAATGAAAATCATTACCCATGATGTATTGAGATGCCTGAGCTAACAGCCAGAATGATAATGTCCACTTGGTAGATTGGAATGGTTTTAGGTGGAATTTGACATTTCAAACAATGCATGGTAAAGGGTGATAATGAAAAGAGGCAGAATCTGAAAGCTTAGAGTTTGCATTAAGGCACAATATTTGAACTCTTGCTCTTTTCATTCTGATAAAGTGTAAACGCTTTCTTTTTTTTAACAGAGAAACAGAATCATCAAGCATGAAATGAAGAAGCTCCAGAGGATGGCTTCTAAAAAAGGCAAGAAGCCAGGGAAGACAGGGAAGCCAGAGAAGGCACCAAAGGGCAAAAAGCCAGAGAAGGCACCCAAGGCTAAGAAGCCAGAGAAGGCACCAGCACCGAAGGCACAGAAGGCACAGAAATAAAATTAACTTCTCATTATGTATAACTCTGTGTCCTTGTTCTAATTTTAAAATTACAAACATTTGATTTAAATTGTAATCATACATTTGTTTTTATTTCTGACCAAGAGTGGTTGTCTGTCTCATTTTTTAATGTCCAAATGTTAGATTCTAGTATTCCCCAGGAACATGCAGAAATGCTTTTGCCATGCTATGCCCAGTACTCTATACCCAATGCCAGTTGAAATAATTGCATTCCCAGTTACTTGAAGTAGGTCAGATCCTGACGTTTAAAAGCAGTCTGCTATTGGAATTGGTTAGGAATGTACAATATTACTTGCACAGTCTTGAGTGTAAAATACATGAAAATAATTCCACTAATATTTCTGTATAAATTCAGGCATATGCTGAAGGGATGTGTTCTGGTTAGAATACAAGAATGTCAATGTTTGAAAGACTTGACAAATTGCTGTTCAAACACTAAATTGTTTTCTAAAAATGTTCCACTACTTTTTAAGAAGTGACCTGGGATACTTGGATGCTTCAGATGTCAAACACCATAGTTGCCCTGTAAGCATAGTTAGAGTAATTTGTGATGTATTAACAAGATGGAAATTGTTGGCGTGTATTTCAGTGTGCTTGCTTTTTGGAATGTTTAAGAGTAAGATTTTATGTCAAGACATGAGATTAACTCCAATTCCTTAAACTATGCAGCACATAATCTCCACTATTTAATCCATCAAGTAAAAGGGAGTATGACCTAAAAATTAGTTCATCTGAAACACTGAACTGCTCAATTCAGTCTTTGCATTATAAAAAAATGTTTACTAATCTCAGTGTCAGCATCCATGTAATTTCCTGTGTTTCCTCCTGTAGTTTATTGGCAGGAGATACATTTTCTTCACATCAAATGGAGAAATCTTGTAAGTCTGAGGTATCTGGTAATTTAAAAGCAAATTACTTTCAGTCAAATTTAAATTGGAGGAGGAAGTATATATATTAAAGAATGATGGTTGTGAGTGTTTATATTGTCATCTACATACTCAAATGTATGTTGTCAAATACACTGATAAGCATATGTTGTTAAAAATGTGTGCTTTAACTATTTACATGATCAGTGCTGCATTATTTCAGCCAGCATTAGGCATAGCCAAACACACTTGAAGTATACAGTGTTGTCCAGCTATTTATATACCCTTGGAAATAGAGTTCAAGCACATGGTTGATAGGAAGGCATGTAACTGCTAAGGGAAAAAAAATCAGAAATTATGCAAATTGGGACTAAAAGCCATTTTCAAGTGTATGGAGACCTTGACTTTAAATTGGATTTTGAAGTGATTAAATCCACCTACTCTGAAACTCTTAACTTGAAAGTAACTTCAAGCTTCTATCAACCTGGAGGTCCTTTAAGGTGAAAGATTTGTCCCTTAGGGTTCTTGATTTTTTTTATGTACTACTGTTAAGCTTGGTTATGTAAGACTGAGGGGAAAAAATGATAAAAGTGCCTGTACAGAAAATAGATGTGCCTTCAATCATAAGGAGCTCAGAAACCCTTTTTCTACACCATTTACTGTCTTCCCCAGAACATCTTTGCCTATGACTACAATTTATCCAGTGTTTTCATTCCCACCACTTGGCAGCTGCTGAGGCAGCTGAAACTTATCCACAAAATAAGGTGTACAGTAATCCTTGGGAGCTGGGATTGTCCTGAAGAGTGGCCTGGTAGTGGTATAAAACACATGTAGAGGGTTGTGTCTGCCCTAGCACTGTGCCACGAGAGTGGGGCGTTAAAGATTTAGGCAGTGCTGGGGGGAGAGAGCGTTCTGTGCCTTAAAAGAAAGCTGGGCTCTCTAACACCACACCTAACAAGCAGTATTTCTGTCAAAGAACTGTTTTTTACAATTTGGCCGAAAGGGGAAAACAGCAATAACAGAATATATCAGGTCTTGGTACCTGCACTGTGCATTCCTGACTGGGTGTTCCATGTGAGCAGCACCTGGTGCTCCTTTCAGCGACTCATGAAACCTCTCTGAAACCTGCAGGTCTGTATTGTGGGCAGTACACCTTCCTTTCAGTCCACGGGCACTGTCCACCCCTCTGGGCTGGTTCTTCCTTTTTGTAAAGCTACGGGGAAGACGAAGAACTACAGGAGTGCAGTTTATTTCCGAAGGTTACCACACGATGGCAACGTTAGCTCTTCATAAGGTTGTTCCTAAGGCCAGGCAATTGTGCTGCCTTCCCGTGCAAGGAATGGTGCCAAACAAAAGGACAAACACTTGAGAGCAGTGGACGTGCTTAGCCAATTCTTCATTTTGCCTTCATAGTTGACTGAGGTGTACTTTGCTGGACTATGGATATGCTTCTTATTTTACTTTGTGGAGCTGAGCATAAAGAAATGGGGTCTGCTGTTTAGAAAGAGCTTAAAGAGAAGTCCCTGTGTTTCTCACATCACTTCATACAAAACGTGTAGTGGGCTTGCTGGAGGCAGAGGAGGGCATCTACCCCATCCCTGAGATCAGCAGATAATTGCTGTATTTCCTAAACCAATACCAGTACTTGGCAAACCCAGTCCTAATCTCTGCGCTGCAAAGTCTGGGAGACGTGAGCAATTCTAGGAGTAGGATTGGACCCCTTGGCATGACCTGTAGTTAAAAGGTGTAAAATCTGCTATTACCATGAACCAGCCACATTTCTGGGCCAACTGATTTGCTGGTGATGCATATTTCTTCTTCTTGAAAAATGCTGTATTTGCATGCTTTTGGTTCTTGACTAGCATGTCTGTTACTGTGTTTGGCATCTGAATGTATTTCAATTTTTTTTCATTGAGATGTAACAGACTTGAAAGAGAAATCTCTGCATTTACTGATGGACTTGGGACAAATCTGGTCTAATTTATAGCTCTATTTATTTTGTCTTGCTTCAATTATAGTGCCCCTTAAATGTTTCCAGCCCTGTAAGGTTTCTCTGCTTTTCTCCTGTACACACTGATGAAGTGTCTCTGAAAACTCCACGTGCCTGCCTTTTATTGAGATGAAGGGGTGCTAATTTCTATTCACAGCATTATTGGTATATGAGTAAGTACAGCTTGCAAGGAAGTGGTAAGTGGAGCAAATTACAGGGATGACTGTGTGGTCTACTCATTACAGGTCTTCAGCTTTTTGTTATTCCATTCTATAATTCCGGGGGGGAGGAGGGCTGGGTTGGTTTGTTTGGGGTTTAATTTGGGAATTTTTAATGTTGTTTTGAGTTTGAAGTTGCGTGTACTATTGTCACACTCAGGTACTTTGAGTTTGTACTGGGATTTCCTTCACTAAAGCAGAAAGATCAGCTTTTATCAGTTTAAGCACGACACCCCTGTTTGTCCTGCAGTCCTTGTTCCTTGCCTTGACACAGGCCCTGTGGGTACTGGTGATGTACCCACACCCTTTTCCCTGCACAAGCTTCATTCCTGGGGGCTGTGCAACTTTCAGTTCATGGTGTCCTTAAGTGGGAACATGGCCCAACCTTCACTTTCTGCAGCTGTCCCTGTATTATATTCTTGTTTTAGATAAACAAAGAGTTGGTCATCTTTTCCTCACCTCCCTTTCAGTGATGATAAAACTGAGTGGGCTCCAGGCAAGTCTTTCTGGCAAACTCTCCACCTCCCCCACAAGCTTTCAGACCACTATATGCATCCAAAGTAGAGAAGTCTTCCACCTGCAGTCAGCTTTTCGTGCTGGTCACCAACATAAAAATTATGCCATTGCCACCAGCATGGAGCCACTTCCTCCTTCCTAAAGTGCATTGGCCCAGCTCTTGTTACAGAGGAAGTACTTTTTAGCATTTCCCTGGTGATCCCTGGTTGGAGGGTATTTTTCAGGATTATTTAGTTCTGTAACTGTTCCTCACACGTAGTGAGGAGAGGCCCTGACCTGCTCATCATGGCCCTCAGCCGAGCCCAGCTCTTCCCTCGCATCTGCTTTGGGCTGCTGGTGGAGCACGGGTGATGTTTCGGGGCACTGTGCCCTGATAAATGTTTATGTGGCAGGATCTTATCAGGAAGCTCTGCTCTGATGAAGAGATACTTCAAAAAAGTAATGGTGTGCATATTTAAATAGCATGAAAGAAGATTATCCTTGAGATCTGCTGAAGCTTTACCTAAGGACACACAGTGGGAGAGCACAACATCTGAATATTTTTCACAATAACTCACCAGTCAAGACTTCTTATTGCCACTGTTTGAGCCTCCTATTTACAAAAGAAGGGGCCATTGCTAACTGTGATATTGCCACACTCAGGTGCTATGTAAAAATGTTCTGAAGAAGAGATGGAAAACAGGCTTGAAGGCTTTTTCCTTCTTCCTTCTCTTCCTCCCTGGAATCCCTGAATAACTTTACAGGGAGGGCTTTCTTCCTTGTTTATCTTTTATTTCTACTGCTTGTCTCATGCACATTGCACATGTGAGTCTTAGCTCATCCTAGAAGTCTCTGTGGATAATGCAAAAAAAATCAGAGTTCACGGCATAATGAAATAAATTAAGTCTGACTAGCTGAAAGTGGCAGCATTTTTGCTCCGGTTGCTGGAAGAATTTTTCAAGGTCCAGGGAGAGGCTGACAAGCTGCTGCTGTTGGCCATGCATGCAGATCCTCATCCCAGATGTGAGCAGGCTTCCTCAACTCCTAGACACCTGAATGTGACCTTGGAAGGAAGGATGTTCACACTGGACATGCCAGGTCTCTGCTGGCAGTATGGCAGGTCTAGAGTGGGAGAGAGAGTTGCATTTAAATGTCAACGCAGGCAATTGTGCCACAGGACAATTATTCCAACAGGAGACTGAAAAGCATCCACACACTCCATGCTGCAAAATAATTCCTAGCATCCTATAGAAAATTTGGGATTGTGGGCAGAAGAAAGTCCCAGTGCCATGCCACAGGATGAGAGTGCCCAAGGTCACGGGCACTGCCAACAACCCTGGGTGGTCACTGCTCAGACAGGAAATTCGGTGTCTTCGGTCCTTGGAAGGAGAATGGGCCTAACAAGCTAGACTCTGACAATATGACCTTTCTTTCTGGCCACTCTACTCAAAACTTTGAGAAATTCAGCTCCAGGGCTATTGCTTTGTACCATTAGCAGATGATGCAAAGCCATCCCTGGGGGCATGGACAGGATGAATTCTCCACCTCATTCAGTTCCCTCCTCTCTTCTCCTGTGCTGCTCTACTGGGAGTGACAAAGGTTCATAGCCCACTCCCTCTCCTGTCTGACAGTTTCAGAACCTAATCTTCTGACTATTACCTTCTAATTGTCAACCTAAATTTATTCATGACCAATTTATAACCAGAAGGCTCCACTTCTTGCTTCTTTAACTGCAGGGGTGTCAGGAAAGATTCATGAGCCCATATGTTGGTCAGACCCCATTTTCAGCAGCCACAATTCAAAGCTCTCAGATTAAATACTGCCTGATTGCTCCATGTGTTAATGCATACGCTTTCCCCCATCCTGGCATCACAGTGACAGAGGACTTTCCCTAGTGCAAAGGAATGGACACAGCCAGTAGAGTGTCTTTGTGGTCCCAACTCAAGCATATGCCAATAGCTCCTTCCAGGAAAAGAAACAGATTGCTTCTGTCTTGTTTTCTTGCTCTCTTTTTCTGGGGGGAGTGGAAATGTTCCATGCATCAGTCTGTGCTCATTTTCCCCTTGTTTCTGTGTGATCCTGCAGGTTAGAGCTGGAGGTTTGCTGAGATGCTCTGAGGAAAATGAAGTCATATGCTAGCTTGGTGTCCCCTGGGCTCCTGCCACTGGCACAGAGCAAGCCCAGGGGGGCAGGCTCTGCCCCCAGGATCTGGCCTGTTCCCATGCAGAGGTAGGAACTGGCCTCTGGCAAGGTCTTGGAGAGCAGTCGCACTCTGTGAGGAGGCAGGGCATGCAGCACCAGTAGCCGCTAACGTGAATTTCAGGCAGCAATGCTTTGTGCTCCCACCTGGCATTGTCTGCGCTGCCTTTCAGGCTCCCTGAAAGCTGCCTGCAGTTTTAAGCCATTCAGGGACCTCTGGATGGTGCTGGAGAACCTGTGTTCATCCTGGCCCTGTCTGTGAGGTGCAAGAGCAGGCAGGGACGAGCTGAGCTGCTCCCTGCAGAGCCCCACCACACCTCCTTTTCTCTCCCCAGGCACCTCCAGAATTAGATGAGCTTGGACAACTCCTGTTCAGGAGGCCAAGGGAATCAGCCATGAAGCTTTCTGAACCCCCAGCACTAACTCTTAGCCCCTCTAAGCCCAAGTAACTTGTGCATTAATTTTGCAACTCTTCAGGAATTTTTTCTGTGATGATACAGAGTTTCCAGTGACTTTTCCTGGCCACCTTCCATAAGTGTGGTAGCACTGATGTCTTAAGTTTTAGCTTTCATATTATCCAGATTCTGTACTGCATTAATATATAACTTGAACTTCATATAAAGTGTTAGCAAGTTCTCTTCGCAGTTTAGTTTGACAAAACAATCCTTTTCCAGCCCCAGAACCAAGGCCACCATTGCAGCTTCAGGCCCAAAAAGTATAAACAACAGTGAATTGAGGAGAGCAAACTGTGAGGATGAGACTTCAAAACATGAAGCTGTAATTGGACAACTAACTCTAATATGTAAATGGACGAAAACTTATAAAAGTGTGAAAATGTGTGACTTGTTATCCATCCTGGGTGTAGCCTCAGCTGGGGTCTTGTATCCTTTGGTGTATCCTTTGAAGGCCTTTTAATAAATACCTGATTTATTCCTTTAACACTGTCCAGCCTCTGTTCCAGGTAGCCTCTCAAGGCATCAGCACAAGTGTACAGCTAGGCAAAGCCTTTGTTAAGAAGAAGTGAGGAGCTATGAGTGTAACAATTGCCAGCTAACGTGGCTTCATGGTCAGTCAAACTCATCACCTTCCCGAGGGGAGCATGGCATCTGTGCTGGCAGGGCACACCTGGGTGTCTCCAAAGCAATGGACACAGCACCATATGCCCTTTTGATTTTGCAAACGGTATCATTTACAGGGACTGATTTACATACTAGATGAGAAACTGTCTCAACAACAGATCTCAAAATGAGACATCAGAGCTAAAGCTTTTATATGCAGTGGGGTGGAATTGTTCTTCATCCATCATCCTGTATTTTCAAACAGTGATCAAGTTAAGGATACACAGACACACACACATTTATTTGCTAGTGAAGATTGCAGATGGTGCAGGATTAGTGAGATACTAAATAATAGAGATCTGAACCTCTTGATTTACATGGTGACAGTAAAAAAAAAATGTTTTTCAGTGTTTCAGATTCATTGGAGTGCTAGAGTTTGTATCTAGAAAGGAGAAAGAGAGAGGAAGAAAAGATAAGGCTTAAAAAGGGAGGATCCCTGCCTTGGGAAGGACTGACTGAAGGGGACAGAGGTGTCTGGGGTGAAACACAGGTAGAAAGTCAGTGTTGAAGCTCAAGTTGTTATACCAGCTGCTGGGAGAAATGGAACCCAGTGGGATGGAACCCTGTTGGGGCACCCATGGGGCATCCTGGAAGGTTACCCTCTCCCATGGACTTGTGATGCCGCAACACAGCTGGACTGTCAGTGACTGTTTTCACATGGGGCTGAAGTTCAATTGTTTCCAAAAGCTGGTGGAGGATGGAGGCTGAGACTCTTGGTGATGCAGAGTGGTTGGCTTTTTTTGGAGGATAAGGCTAGGAAACAGTTCCTTCTCTAATAACACAGCAAATGTCTTGGACACAGAACATGGGTGGTAAGATTTTTTTTCTGGCTGAACATGGGAGAGTTTTAAAAATAGCCCTTAGGAATTAAAAAAAAAATGAAAAGAGAAGCCTAACTCATTTGACTCAGCTCATGTTCTGTAAAAACAATACTGTGTTCTGACAAGCGATTCAGAGTTTGTAGTGTTTATCTAAAATGTTAAATTGGAGGAATGAGTAATCACCTCTGAAGGACTTAATAACTCTTTGTCCTTTCCTCCATATGCTTGTGTTTGAGTCATGACAACAAGGAGGATACAATAGGTGTTTGTGGGAAGTACATGAAGAACATGTGGTTCCTCTGCAGATGTTATTGTTTCCTCTGGCATCTTAAACACTGCTTATAAATGATTACTCTCCCTTCAGGATGTGACCTCCCTGCTTTTTGTCTTGAGTCAGACAAACGGTGACAAAGGCATCCCAGCAGCATTAATTTACTCTAATTACTGCATTGGGGGTGTGCAGCTTCTTCAGCATATTTATGAAAATTAAGTACATTCCATAAATGACTTGGGTGGGCTTATTTCCATGTGAACAATGAGGAAAACCTGAGATGCACGAGTCGTTCCCACACACAGTGAACTGAAAGAAATCACCACATCCAGGTTTTTCTCTGAGTTAGGGACTGTTGCTTGTCCCCTGTAGAGATACTGGTTTGGGAAGTGGGGCATGGGTTCATGTTACACTTTGAAACCAGATGCAAAACTCAGTTTTGCACCTTATCTGCTTCTCAGCACCTTCTGTGTCCCAGTGCTAGACCCAGTCTGAGCCCAAATCTCTCTTCATTCTGCTTGATCCCTATAGCCTTAATTTCCCATCCCTTTCACACCTCCAGCAAAGAAAGGGTGAAGTACCAGGGTTTCCTCTACAGTTCCTTAGTAAGGCATTGAGACCCATTACCAACAGGTACAGGAGATAGTGGTGGGGGAAGGGAAGAGAAATGTGAAGGTTTTCTGAATAGCTTGTTTTTAATAAGTGCTTGATATGTATGATTTATCTGGGCAGGGTTTGGGTCTCAGAAATTCATTCAAGCTTATAATTATCCTGGCAGATGTGAAAAGTCGTATTCATAGCCCCATAACCCATTAGTGCCTCACACTTTTCTAAAAGGAAGAAAAAACCCTTCAGCTTTACTTTCTGAGAGGCAGAATAGCTTTCTGTTCCTTGACAGCTCTTGAAATGTGTCCCCTTTCCACTGCCTGTCTTTAGTTCCCAAGGGAGAAATGAATGCAGGTCCACTGGGACAGAAAGGGAAAGAAAAAAGTATTTCTGGGGAAGAAGAAAAAAAATCAGCCTATTTTCATCCTTCTGCAGCAGGCATTTCTTTATGAGAACAAGCAAGTGGAAAGGCAAGTGAGTCTCTATGAAATGGAGTCAGGGTTACACCAGAAGATTTTGCTAAGTGCCTACAGTGGAGTCATTTGGGGGAGCACAGAGGTGCAACAGCACCCATGGCTTTCTTTGCTCTCCATTGGCTTCCTTGGAGTTTGGCCTGCTTACAGAACCCTAGGGAAAGGTCTCAGTTCTCCTGTTTCAAAGTACTTGCTCCTGGCTAAGCTGGATCTGCCAGGAGATACCACCAAACTGAGCCCCCCACACTGCTGTGCCACGCCTTGCAACGGGGACAGAACAGCTTTTCCTCCTGCCTAAGGACAAGGTGAGAGGGATCAGGCTCGGGAGATCTTTGGTGTTTGAAATTGTAGGTCAGCTGGCCTGAGCTCCTGGTGAGAGACGTGGTTGTTTTGGAGACTCACATTTTGCCTGCAAGCTGGGTGCAGTCTCACCTCCCTGCTCTCCTCCATCTCCCTTTGCTGCCTACATCTCTTGGGAGTTTCTTGGAGCGGGGACTGTCCCTCATCCTGCAGAGGTGGTGTCTGTCTGATTGAAGGATTGGCCTCAGCTAAAGTCAGGGAAACATCAGGGAGAATATGAGGAGAGGTGGTCAGGGGATAGAAAAGAA
This sequence comes from Promerops cafer, assembly GCA_013398275.1. Lineage (NCBI taxonomy): Eukaryota > Metazoa > Chordata > Aves > Passeriformes > Nectariniidae > Promerops > Promerops cafer. The sequence continues at coordinate 1,351,097 of VZSE01015521.1, forward strand.
AAAGGAGAGAAGAAAAGCAATTTCCACTGTTCACGTATTCACTGATTTTCCAGAAGGCAGTAGCAGGGATGCTGCTTATGGGATCTGGGGGCTGCAGTGGTGGGCTTAGGACTACCCAGCTCAGATACAAGGTAGTCACAGTCCTATGGATTTGGGGAGTCCTCCTGAGGAAACTGGTTTACAGTGCACTTGGTTCTTAGGTCTGCTTTTTAAATCTGATTTTTGCATGGTCAATGTCATTAAAAAGCAGGGGAAGGGGGGGAAATAAATTTTTTGAAATATCATAATGCCAAGATTGGACTGTTTGTTTCAAGGCCCACTAGATTTACCTTACCGGTTTGGCCACTGATCACTTAAGATTGTCTGCTACAGCAGCCATTCAAGCCTGTTTCTGATGTTAAATTCCTCAAATGTCAGGCGTGCATTTTGAAGGGTTATTTGTAGGGAGAGGCAATCCAGAGAGACCAGCCCGAGCGCTCGGCCTGTCAGTCAAGGTTTGCAGTGCTGCTGCACTGACAGGAATCATTTTGACAGAAAATGGCATATAAATTGAATAATTTCAAAATTAAGAAAGGGAGATGAAAGCAAAGGCTTCTGAAATGAGGTGCCACCGACGAGTTGTGATGCACAGGGTTCAGCCTCTGGAGCCCTGCAGATCCCTTCCCTGGCACTCCCTCTGTCTTCGGACAGGCCATCTTTGTACCAAGGCCAATAGTAGGTTATTGCTAATTACTTCATATTGCTAATTGTATTAGAAGTATTAGGTTGTTATCTGCCCCCAGGGAACTGGCCTCAAGGGAGGTGTTTCAGGATGTTCAACGCTGCGGTGTCCAGGACAGGTGGGGGTCAATGAGGTTGGTGGTGGCAGCAAGGAGGGGATGTGGGGCTTGGTTCCTGCTCCCCTTCCTCATGCCCAAGGATGGCATGGAGTGGGGTATGCTGAAGCCAAAAGCAGGCACTCTGCTTTGGTGTGTAACCTTCAAACCACTTAATTTCTTAGCTATAGTTTTGAGTAGCAGTGGAAGGGGTAGGGAGATGTACCATATTAAAATAAGATGCACTCAGTGAACCAAGAGGGCATGAAGGCCCTGGGGCACTGGGACTGGTACAAGAGCACACAGGGCAAGAGCACTGAGTTGCCATCATTGTTTACACCCACTGTGTTGCATCACCTTGTGAAATGTCACTGTGGACTGTGCACGGTCAGTGAGCTAGAATGGGGCTTGGGGATACAGGAGCCTCCTCCTGGGTCTGCCACTACCCTCCTGTGCTGCCTTGGTCAAGGGACTTGGCCCAGTTTTCCTCAGTCCCATCCTCTTCTCTTTTTATACTACCATATCTTCCATATCTTCATTGTACCTCACAACAGCCTGTACTGTGCCTTTATCAGATTTTTTAAAAATACAAATATCAGTAAAGAGCAATGCTGATCAATCTGGTTTGTTTTATAGTTTCCTGGAGGAGGTAGTTGGATATGTCAGGGAGCTGGAAAGCCCCCACAGCTGAGACAGAGTGTTTCCTCCTGTCCTCAAGCTGGGCTGGTTGGGGCTGAAGCTGATGAGGGGCTGCAGCAGTTGGCGTGGCACCTGCCATGGTGAGGGACTGATGGGTTTTGCTTGGCCACAGCCCAGAGCTGGAAGGGGAAAGTTATATGAAAAATAAATGCTTTGCAGCCTGGCAGCTGCCTGTGTATCCTGCTTGGCCATGGAGGGCTCTTGAAACACACTGCTTTCCAAAGCAATGCCTCCAGACCCTCTTCTCCCAGAGGCCTGAGGAAATGGCACTTAGGATGCACCCTACACCAGGTGCTGGGCGGGGGAACTGCTCTGGGCACGGCAGGCTCAGCATGCTGCAGTCTGCACTGCTGCGTGTGGTGAGCGTCCTCTTCCCCTGTGCCCCTCTCCTGCCTGCCTGCAGGTCTGTGTGCCCCAGAAAAACAGGTGCCTGAGCACCCTAAAATAATGTATTAATGCCTTTTTGGCAGATAAGAAATCTTCTCCCCGGTCTGCATCCACTCCAGGCACTGATGTGGCATAGCTTTTTGCTGGACCATTACTGAAAGGCAAAGAAATGCTAAAAAAGACCTAAAAAGAGCATTTTCTTAGGCACTCAGGTGCAGACTTCGGGTTCACTTTCCTGGCTCTGGGGTCCCTGTGTCCCCTGGGGCTCTAGTGGTCCCTCTACTTGGCTGGCACTGGGGTCACGGGGAACGAATGGGCTTGGGAGGAGCACGTGTGTCTTCATCTCCTTCTGGCTCAAATTGGCCCTGGGTATTGAAAAAAAAATCAGAAAAAAAGCAGCAAGAAGGGCTTTTATTGTGAAAAAGAGACTTTTCAAATGCCTGTTCCCCCCTTCCCAGCCTCTCCACTCCCCTCCCCACAGGGAGGTGGGTCTGGGATGAGGCACAGTTTGAAAACTCACAGCTGAAGTTTGAAGGGTGTCCTCCCGCCCAGGGGGAAGCGGAGGCAGCCGCTGGCGTGTGGTGACAGGAGCCCAGCAGCCCCTGCAATGCGGAGCTGGGCAGCGGGGACTGTGGACAGCCCGGAGGGGCACCCCTGGGTGACAGCCCCTGGCTGTGATTAATGGCCTGGGGAGAGGAAGCGAGCTGATTAGTTGCTGGATAATTTTTTTTTTTAATTGCTATTTTAAAAAAGTTTTTTGTATTCTGTGTGGATTCCTGGTGTCATATGGAAGTGCCACAGGCGGCCGGCACCCGACTCGGGAGGTGACCGTGTGCTGTGTCGCCCAGGGAAGCACATGAGGAGTGTGTCGGCTGCTGCTGCTGCGAGACATGGTAGGACTTAGGGGTTTCCTTGCTGAGCTGGTAGTGGGAAGCAGCTCTGCGTTTGCCCCATGGGATGTGTCCTGGATGTCTCCATCCTGGGGGCAGCTTGTGCGGGACCACTCGGAGGGTCAGAGCATGGTGAGCCAAGCAAGGCAGGGAGCCGCTACTGCACTTTGCTGTCCCTAGGGATGGACAGAGCCGATTGTCGGGATGCCCCTAAAGGCAGCGCCTGGGGCTGCTGTAGCTAAAGCACGGCTGTCAGCCAGGGAGGTGATGACACTCCCTCAGCCAAAACCCGCCTCTTTTAAGTGGCCAGGTGGCACTGCTTCAGGCAGGCGAACAGCGTGCCGTGTAGGCAGCGAAGTGCAGATGGAGATCACGAAGAGCTGCTCCGTGCTTTCTGTTTGGTCCTGACAAAATCGACCAATTTGGCAAGGGAAAACTTCACGTCCCTCCCAAGAAATGTTGTGCTTCCCCAGCATCAGAAGGTTTATCCACATCTGTAGCGTGCTCCAAACCTTAGGGTGGTGTTCCATGTCATCTAGTTTTAGTGCTCCAGTTTGGAACATCCCTTGGCAGACCCATCTGAGCAAGCACGCATGAGCTGAGCTGGGATGGTCCCCCCATGCCCCATTACCCCTGCCCCACCAGGGGACAGAGGGGTGTCATGCACTGGGGCGGGGGGCTCTGTCCCTGCTTCACCACCTCAGCCCTTGCCAAGCTGGTGTTGGGCAGGGATTGCAAACCTGTGATGGATGAGCTGAGGAGATGCCTGGTGCTGCTGCCAGAAACTGATCATTTGTGTCACTGAAGCATTTTTATGTCCTCGAGAGTGTGCTGATGACTCAGAGCATCTCTGGGGACAATTCTGCTGTGCCAGCCTTCACTGGAGGGTGTGTGTTTGTGTACGGGGGACACTAGTGTCATGCTTTACACTTTCCATCCTATAGTTTGCATAGGCTGCTTTGGGTTTCTTAATCAATGAACTTCAGCAGCAGGAAAAAATTACAAGACTGGGGCTTATGTCACCCATTTTGAGTTTGGAGATAACTCCTCCCTGTCAAAGAGAAGAGCAGGGGAACTCTCCCCATACCAGCCTTTTGTCTGCAGTAACATTTTTCTGTACAAGCCTTCACTATGAAGCCTTTCAAAGCCCGTACAGCCTGAGGCAGGTACTTGGTGTGGTCTCCCATGTGAGAGTGGGGTATTCACTTTTTGCCAGGATTTCCATTTTGCCTTGGCAAAAGGAAGGTCTGCTTCTGCAGTCCTTTCCCCTTTGTGAGCTCCTGCATTGACTGCTTGGATTTTGCCTATAATCGGGGTTTGCTCTGGGCACCTGTAGGCAGGGCAGTGGTGGTCATGAGGAATAAATCCAGGCTATGCCCGCAGCTGATCATCTTGTTGCTTCATTTGCAGCAAAGCCCCAAACAAAATGCTCAAGATGATTTTTGACTCCTTTCAAAATCAGCAGGAGGGTGAGCCCTTGCAGAAGGCCAGAGGGAGGCCAGCTGTGAGCTCCCGTGTTGGTATGGAGAGCACGCTCGCAGCCCGCTTCTTGTTGGATGCGGCCGCCGCACTTGCCCGACCTGCCGCAGCAGAGAGTGCTGGGGCATGACTGCATTACAGAAACATCTCCTTTCTTCTGGCTTCCAAATCTGCCAGCGAGTAGTTTCCAGTTGCTGTTGTTTGCCTAGTATGAGGCACTCTAAATACGAGGGGCTGATTACGCTGCATTAATCCTCTGGCATAGATTCCAAATGCCTCAATTACCCCTTCTTTTCCAATGCTCAGTAACTCCAGTCCACCTGCAGCTACTTGCCTTGCCCTGAAGGAAAAGCCCCTTTTCTGTGAGCCTGGCTGCACCAATGCTCGTACCACGTTTGCTCTGCTTGCTTACCCCATGGATTTGCTAGGAGAAGAAGCGGGCTAGAGGTGGCTGCCAGCAGGCTTTGCCCAGGATGGGGTCTGCGGGACACAGGCAGCACTCAGATCCAAGTGGCAAGCAGTTTTCTTCCCCTTTCTTTCTCTTTTAGATGTAATGGCTTAACAGGAGGAAAATAGGGTTACCTTTCTGCAGGTGAGGCCAGGGCTGGTATGAACAATCCTGTTTTGAAGAAAGCCCACAGGGCTGAAAGGCCCTGCTGTCCTCCTCCTTCTCCCTCCCCTTTGGAATCCCACGAATGCACTTTTCTGCTCTCCAGGAAGGGAAAAACCTGACAGTCAGCTCAGGGAAACCCAACTGTCTGATTTGGGCAACCTCCACTGAAAGTCCAGGAAGGGAATCCACTGCTACTCCTTGCCAACACCCCAAAGAGGGTTTTGTGAGCCCCCACTGGGCACCAAGCAAGCATTCCTGTTCCCTGGTGCTGGTCCACCAGTTAGAAATGAAAACTGAAAATAAGTGGATCAAAATCCCTCTTCCTCAAAATATAGAAAAAACATGACCCCTGATAAAATAAATAAAACTGAACCAAATGCCAAAATATGTGACAGATTTAGTAGCATTCCAGGCACTCACAAGCAGGATTGGCAAACTCATCAAGAGCAGGAGGAAATAAAACGTGATTTTATTGTAATGTATTCCTCCCCATATTAAATACAGCTCAGAACACATTGCAAGAGGGACGTGGCTTTCCAGCACCTCTTCTCTTTGTTATGTGTGGAGGAGCTGCAGCAGCACAGCACAGCCCCTCTGGGGATGCCAAACCAGAGCTGGTGAGCAGCCCAGAGGTGCAGCAAGAGAAGCTGCTGGGGTGAGGGGAGTTGTGAAGAAGGGGGTCCATGGATCCCAGATTCCAGTTCTTACATCCCTGGGTTTGGAAATCCCAAAGGAGTCAGCTCCTAAGCTATGGTCTGTGGCTGGAACCTGCTGAGGAGCAGGACTGTCAGTTCCAGAATGCCACAGGAACAAACCATACTCTTCTTCCCCAGAAGAAACTGAGGGTTGGAGGCAGTTTGTATGTGGGACTTGAAGGGAAGGAGTCCAGCCCACGGGCCACAGGCTGCTGCCCTCCTCCAAAGCATCCCCTGTACAACCCCTCAGAAACAAAGGCAAGACTGTTCAAAATGAGCAGGGCATGAGGCGCAGATGTTGCACAAAGGCAAGCCACATCTGTTTCACTGGGGAAGGGGCCCCCTACTTGCTGGTTCAGCAGGCAGATGGGAAAGCTGCTCTGAAAACTTCTGGAGCTGAGTGCAACAGCCTGGCCGGGAAACTGGGACGAGGGGAGGGAGAAAAGCGAAACCTGGCAGGAGCCTGCACGGCAGCGGTGGAGTGAGGGAGCAACAGCCTCCCAAAAGTGCTGCTTTCCCTCCTTGACGTCCCTGCCAGGAATTTCTAGGTTGTGCTGTTCTCATGTAAGTGTGAGGGTTAGGGGAATGAGCAGAGGGAGAGGAGGAAAGATGAGGAGGACCTCCCTTGTCCAGTGAGGATAGCAGGACAGTTGTGCATTCAGGGCTGCCCGGGTCCCCACTGTCCCCTCATGGGATGCAGTTTCAGGTCCTCAGTGATCTGGATGGTTTGGGTGCAGGTTGATATCACTTTTAGTGGTGAAAAGTAGGAGAGGTGTTTGCACATGCAAATGACAGCAGAGCTGTGCATCTCAGTGACGTGTACTGAAAGACTGCCATCAATCTCTTGGGAGATGTGTCTCCAAGAAGTAGAAGATCCAGCTAAGTGCAAGAGTCTGCAGTAAAAGCCCTGACTCTGAACTTAAATAGGAGAAAGATAAAGCATCTGAAAGCTTTTATTTTGCTTACTTTAAGCAGGAGAAGTGTGGCATCCTGGAGACTGTTTATTTTTGTGGTGCTTTGTGTTGACTTCTGGGATTAAACCAGAGTGGTCCTGAGCTGCACTGTACATAGCATAGGATGAAAAACTCCCTGTCCGTCTCACACAGAGCTGAGTATTAACTGTCTGCAAGCTGAGATTTACACAGTGGGAGTGAGGAGAATTATGAATCTTTCCTTTTGCTCAGTGAAAATCACATGATTTTGGGGTGAGGTCGGTGTCATCACAGGACAAGCAAGTCCCTGCCGGTACCTTGCAGGGCTTTAGTCCACACCAGGTGCAGGACAAAGTGTGTGTCCCCTCTGGATGCCCCCAAGCAGCAGCCCTGACCTTGACTGCATCAGCTGCACCCTATGGTGAGGTGTCCTCCAGCCAGGTGCTGGCCATCTGTTTCTTTCAAGGTGTGTCCTCTGTCTCGTGCTCCAGATCGCCCTTCTTCAGAGATACCGAACAGGACATTTGGGATGCTGGCAGTCTTGCCACTCTTGTAAGCTACTCCAGGAGAGGGCAAGGAGTTTACAAGCCTGTGTTTCTGCTGTATTTCTTTGGTGCATAACTCAACTGGGAGCAGACAGTGCAATGGGAGTGGCACTGTTAAATATAGCAGTTTACAGCTATGGCTGAAGATTTTGTTCAAAATGGTCCTTTGGATGGTGGATGTGTGAGAAGGGGCTGTGCTCAGCCTATGGAGATCCTGGAGATCCTCCAGGGCAAGGAGCCTCCGAAAAAGCAGAAACAGTCAGTCTGGGTGGGAGGTTTAGAGCAAGAAACAGAACATTTAATCCCTGGTAAGCAAAAAGCTCAAGGGGCTGATGCAGGGCCTGGAGCCAAGGACACACCAGGTTATTACTAGAGAGAGGCTGTGTAGCTTGAAGGTTTCCAGGTTTTTATAATTTGCTGCCCCAAGGCCTTCGTGATAACTGGGAAGAACTGTGAAGGCAACATTATTTGAGAAGTTAAAGGTGGTGTGTTGGCACCATCCCTTTGAAGGCAGTGCTCAGACTGAACGGTGCCAACACTATTTCATCCATTTATGCTGCTGCCAGAGTGCTGCCCTCTGCTAGTGCAAAGCATGCTTGTCTTGCACTTAGGCTATAAATGATCCCAGAAACTTTGCAGACTGTCCAAAATTAAGCAAAGTACAGCATGTTTTAAGGTTGCATCCCAGGCAATTTAAGTCAGTCATTTTCTGGTTTGGTTTTGGACATGTTGGTGGGGAGGTTTGTGTGTCAGCTCTGAGGACTTTGCTGACTCTGCAGGGAAGGACCCAGCACCATGTGGTGATGTGTCACATTTCCATCTCCCCAGCTTCAGCTGACCCAATGTTTGCTGTAACTCCGTTTCATAGGCTTTATGGGAGCAGTCCCCTTTCCCACCTTCCCAGTGCCTGGCTTGAGCTTCCCAAGCCACTTGCGTGGAAGTGGGGCTGGAGGAGCACCTTGAGCAGGCAGGCATGGCCTACCTGCCACATCCCTGTCCTGGAGCCAAGCAGGTCTTCAGGGTGTCTGCAGAGTGCCGAAATACAGTGGGGTCATGGTTCTCCCCTCTGGAAGGGCATTTTTGAGGAAAAAACCCTTCATCTCTGGAGGAAAAAAACCCAGACACAAAGCTGGTGTGGGTCTGCTAGGAATTGCAGCCACTTTGATGGATCATGAGGCCAGATGAAGGGCTATCTTATTCTTCATGCCCCGTGGCGATGTGGGTGCAGGTGAGTGTTGGTGGAGCTGTCCCCATGTGCTGGGGGAGTGCAGCAGACCTGCTCTCCTGTGGAGCCACTCTGAGCCAGAGCTGCCTTTGGGACTGGCAATTGTCATTTAATAGCTGTCTTTAGTAAATTCCTGCTCTGTGAGCCATCTGTCTTCCCTGAGCAGGATAATATAGGAAGGCATTTAGGCACTTGAATGATGGGCGACCGACGCTGCCAAGCATTTCCTTCTGCTCAGACTTGCCCAGAGTCGCTCCGGGGATGAAGAGGTTTTGTCTCCTTCCATGTCCTCAGCACGGTTATGGGTCTCCAGCCCACATGCCCTGACAAACAAACCAAGAACACCTCCTGCACAGTATGAAAAAGGAGGCTGATCCAATCCCGGATCTGATCGACGCGCCCGCTCTCCCATTGCACCGGGAGCTGCTGCGAGCACCGTGTGTGGGTGCAAGGCTCTGGAGACATTCCCAGAGGTGGGGGGCAGGCAGAGGAGGTTTCCCACGTGTTTTTCAAGCAGTCTTTGTTAAAATTGGTCACGGCAGGCTGCACCTCCTGCTGCCCAGGCGGTTTTGCGGTTCATTGGGCGGGCAGCGAGCACAGAGCTGGGAGGGTGAGCACAGCCCGGTGCGTTGCACCCCCCGTGCAGAGTGCACCCCACTCAGTGTGCACCCAGATAAATGCACGGGCCCGCCTTTAACCTGCTCATCGGCAGGTTGCCTTTGGCAAAGTCCTCTGAGCTTGGGAGTCTAGGGCAGGCAGGTGGCCAAGAGTGACATGGCCACGGCTGAGCCATCCTGGCTCCTTTGGGCACCTTTTTGGGACAATGGGATTTACTGCTGAAGGCGTCTTGCGGTGCTGGTGCAGGGGCAGGAAGACTCTTTTGAATGCCAGAGGAAAGCAGGAATCAATCCCGTTTTCAACAGCCACGTATTTCCGTGGCATCTTTCTAGTCTCAGGGCTGTTTCTTACATTCTTGGATAATGAAGTTTGGGGTTTGTTTTTCTTTTCTTTCAAGCTCGACAAAGCCAATTTGATGCACTTTGAAAAGAAATTGAAAACAGGCTTCTCTGCTTCAAGTTCTGCCAAGGTTCAAGTGTCCTGGGAATACAATGTCAAGGGTAACCCTCCCCCACCTCACCCCCAACTAGACTTAGAAAGTTTTATCTCCTAGCATCAAAGCTGCACAGCTCTCCACTGTGCCTTCAGAGCCTGGGCTGTGCTGTATGTCTCTCTGATGAGTGAGAATATATATTATTTACTTATTGGCATCCTGGAACAAGTAGTACCTCTCTTAAGCCTTTTTATGGATTTTGCCTGCTGGGAAAAGGACCTAACTTCTGGCAAAGACATGCTGTACTGTCAGTATGTCAGCCTGGCAAAGCAGAGCTGTACGTATGGTTTGCATTTCGGGCTGAATCAAAGCCACAGCTTAAACTGCAGCATTTTTTTACAGCATGGGCTCAGAGAAAGACTCCTTGGAAAAGTATTTACCCAGGGCTTGTAAATACAGTATTATTTCTGCAATGTTTTATCACCTAGGTTATTATTAAATTTGCAGTATCAACCGCCAGAAATAACACAGAGACTGTACTTGCACCCTTTTTGTTTCTTTTTGTTGTTGATGTGGCAGGGAAACCCTGAATGGTATTGGGGAAAGGAGCCTGCACTGGCTCTTGCCCAGCTTCACAGCCCAGAGTTTCAAGTTCAGGATGGGAAAGCAATAGGGCTCTAACTTGTGATGCCCAAACCCGAGCTCACTGACAAGGAAGACAAAGTGGGTTTGGACAATAATAATTCCTTAACCACTTGGACTGTAAACTGACTTGACATTAAAAACCCAGCAATTGTTGCCATCCATTTGGCATACTCTGTTCTTTGCCTGTGGGTTAAAAAGGATTTTTCCTGCAGTGCTTTGAAGATTCTCCATGTGGCTCCCACATGCATTCTCCCCAGGATCAGGAACTGGAAGTTTTGGCACACAGGCTTTTTAGATACCCAGAGATGGTATAAGCAACCAGAGGGTTATTATCAGCTGGATAACAAAAACAATCACCCTGAAAATCCTCCGTGCTGAAGAAAAGGGTTACGGGGGTTTTCGGTGAGAGTGGGATGGGCTGTGTCTCTCCAGAAGGGTGGGACAGGGGAGGTGCTCGGAAAACATGCCCAAGAAAGCACAGATTGGGAAGGGACTTGGCTCAATGCAGATGGGAATACTGAGATTTACAGTTAGCCCTAGCCTTTGGGATTGATTCCATAGATATCACTGCTGTTAATTCAGCTTACTTGGAGGCCAGAAGTACAGATTGTGAGGCACTTACAGTGATGATTTGAAAGGGGTTTGGGTATCAGGATACCAGGATCAGCCCTTTATACAAGCCAGAGTTATTTTACTATGGTTAAACTAGGATTTAGACATTGCACTTCCCCTAAACTCTTGCTCAGAAGGCCAGACATGGATTGCAGGTGTTTGGGAAAGAATGTGTGTCTGCACTCTGCAGAATTTACTTGAAATCTGGGGTGTGAAGGTTTTGAATAGCTGAGCTCGGGTGTTGCCTGTGTCACTTGGCATTGGCTGTGGTTCCACAGCAAATCATTATCCCATCCAAGTGGGCAAGAGCTGGGGAGGCACCACAACCAGCCTCTTAACAGAAGTCCTGCTGCCCCTCAGGGTGCTTAGGGGTGCTCATGCTCATCCCCTCTCCAGAAAGGCACCTAAGACAATGACTTAGCCATGTAGTTTGATGCCTGGGACAGTTAATGCCAAGCCTTGAATAACCCTGCTGGTGATCTAGGACAGGACAGCCCTCTCTGGATAGTCTCACCCTGGACTAGGTCCTTTCCACTCTGGGAAGAGATAAAGCAGAAGTCCCCCGGCAGGTCCCAAAGACCTGTACCAGACAGCCCCTGCTTCCTGGCAGAGGCTGGTGGAAACTCTGTCTGAAAAAAAGGATTCAGCCCAGCAGATATATTTTGCTGCACTACATTGTATTTCTAGGAGAGAAGCAATTAAGTGAGAGCTATAAAGCTGAATCACTCCAAGTGCACCATCAATAGCTCTTATAAACGGCATTAAATCTGCTCAGTCCTTGAAAGGGAGGCACGGAACGAACAGCCCTATGGTTGAGGCCAGTGAGTCGGTGGCTGCTCTTACCCACCTCAGCTGATGTAGTGTCTTTGCAAGGGATGTGGCTCCTCACCAGGGGGCTGTCTGAAGCAGTCTCCCCAAGCTGAGGACATGAAACCTGATGGATTTTAGGATAGTGCTGTGTCAGCTCGTAAGTTCATGCACTGGGGTTGCCTGGGGCAGCTGCTCGTGGGGCAGGAGTTGTGCTGGTGGTGGGTCCCTGTAGTCAGTGGGAGCCTGGGGTCCTAAAAGCTCCACAGCTGGAAATGCTTTTGCTTGCCCAGCTGCTTTCTGGAAGTAATTCTGGCTGCTGGCTCTCACCTCCCCAGCCTTTTAGCTCTTTTTTTCAAGCTTTTCCTCTTATAAACAGTCTCTTATCCCTTCTTTGGCAATATATTGTCCTGCTGTGTCTGCCATGGATATGCTTGTGTTTCCAAAATAAATAATTGGAAAAAAATGTATCCACTTGACCATCACCTTGACTTCCAATGTGTGTTTGAGCTGCTTGGAAATGCCTGTTGAAAGCAGAGAAATGGTGCCAAGGTGCTTTTTGTGGCTCCAGCCTCCTGAATTGTGTAAGGCTGCCCAAACCCGAGTGAATGAGGCATGGATGCAACGTGGTCCAGGGACTGGATTGGCTTGGAGAATGTCACAGTGCTGCCCCACCACTGCCCTCTGCCTCAGCCTAAATGGGAATGTCCTTTTCTTAGGGCAGCCCCAGCTGTTTAAAGGCAGTTCCTTAGTGCTGGGAATCAGAATACTTTAGGTTTCACATATAGCATAGATTGTATCATGGACTCATAGAAGGGTTTGGGTTGGAGGGAACCTTAAAGATACCTAATTTGAACCCACCTGTCATGGGCAAGGACACTTTCCACTAGACCAGGTTGCTCTGAGTTTCAGCCAATCTAGCCTTGAACACTGCAGGGATGGGCCTCCCTAGCTTATCTGAGCACCCTGTTCCGATGCCTTAACACTCTCACAGTTAAGAATTTTTTCCTAATATCTAATCTAAACCTCTCTTTCAGTTTAAAGTTCTTTTGTCCTTGTCCTGTGACTCCACATCCTTGTAAAAAATTCCTCTCCAACTTTCTTGTGGGCCCCTTTAGACACAGGAAGGTGCAGTAAGTTCTCCTCGGAGCCTTCTCTTCTCCAGTCTGAATAACCCCAGTTCTCTCAGCCTGTCTTCATAGGAGAGGTGTGCCAGCCCTCCAGGAGTTTGCACCCTTTTTTAAAAACATAGCCAGTCACAGGTCCTGACTGACACTTGGAGCTGCCTTGCTTTTGCCAGATACAGCGATGGGCAGAGCTCCAGAGGCCTTGTCTCAGCACACATTGAGATATCCGAGTTACGGGTTCAGTGTGCAACCAGAATAGGAACCAGTGAGGGTGCCCAGAGTAAGGTCTGAAAAATAAAACCTCTTAAGAACTGGGAAGTGTTCACATCTAGACAGGATTTTGCTCTGGTTTGGTCTTTTTTTTTTTTTTTTTTTTTTTTTTTTTTTTTTGTGTTTTTAAAGCGAAATNGAGTCTTTAAAGCGAAATATTTGACCATAAGGTCATTCTGTACCTCAGCACTGCAGATATCTGTGTGGGGAGTGAGGCCTTGCTCTGATTTTGCTTCTGAAGGGACTGCAGCTAATTTCTGGCACAAATCATGGCACCAGCCATAACCCTTCTGCTACAGTCGAATACCTCTTGCAGGGATCACAGAAGCAGAGGGGCTGCTTCTCTAAAGCAAACCCTGCCGAGGACTTGGCCTGCAGTAACACTCAGCATCATTCCACCTTTCTGTCCCCGCAGGCCCAGCGACCATGGCGAAGGACGGGGATGAAGCCCCCAGCCCCAGCAGCTGTCGGGGTGCTGCTGGCCCTGGCCCTGCTGGCTCTCATCCACCTGCCCCCACCACCGGACCACTCCCAGCTCCCGCTGCCGGCCTCATCCCCCCCAGGGCCCCCGAGGGAGGTGGCTGCCCCTCTCTCTGGAGGACAAGCCTACAGAAGAAGGCTCCCCATGCCCCGCGCTCACCTGCGGCAGGAGCAGGCCCCTGGCCGGAGCAGGAGGCGGCAGGGGGTGGAGAGGGACACTCCTCCATGGCTCTCTGCTGACGACCTCCAGAAGATGTGGCTGCTGTCCAGTGGGCAGGTGGTCTCCAAAACCCGTGTCCCTGCCCACGGGCAGATCATGCGAGTGGGGCTGCGTGCCATGGGGGATTCCGAGGGAGATGCCAAGGGGGATGTCTTGCCAGCCAGCCCAGAAGGAGACTGCCAGGATGGGCGCTGTGGGCTCATCAAGCGCCCCGGGGACCTGTACGAGGTCCTGGCCTTCCACCTGGACAGGGTGCTGGGGCTGAACCGCAGCCTGCCCGCCGTGGCCCGGCGCTTCACCAGCCGCCTCCTGCCCTACAGCTACACCAACGGCGCCCTGCGCCCCATCATCTGGTGGGCTCCTGACCTCCAGCACCTGGAGGATGCCAACAATGACCAGAACTCCTGTGCCCTGGGATGGCTGCAGTACCAGGAGATGCTGCAGCCCCACAGACCGATGCTGGTGGCCAGGGACGCTCCCTGCTCCAGCATCCCACACAGCGAGTGGAGCCGCCTGGCCCTCTTTGACTTTCTTCTCCAGGTAGGGCTGTGGTGATTGAGGCCACCTGTCCCATCAGCTGTGGCACCCAGGTTCCCCTGCACCTACACCTGTATTGTCTGACCGTGGTCTCCTTCTGCTCTGCGGGGTCACATAGGCTGTGGTTTCTTGGGACGTATTTTCACTCCTCAGCTGATGGGGAGGGAGCAGCAGAACTTTGTGCAGAAGCACTTTAGCCTCACTATGGTCCATGTTTGGGACTTGCAGGGCAAACACAGGTGGGTTGTGGTGAGTCTGTCCTCACGTGGGCGAGCTTTCTGCTGTTCATTTTGTGCTGGCAGAGGCTTGGGACATCCCTAGAGGCATTCCTAGGGCATCCCTAGGGATAAGCAGCGTGTCTTGCATCAGCCCCATCACATCCAAACTCAGGGATGTGCTGCTGGCACTGGAAATAAGGAGCCCTGCCCTGGACAGCACTGCCTTCCTCCTCCTCAGCATTAATAGCACTTAATCTTCTGTCTGGAAAAGCATACCCTGCTGCTACGAGGGATTACAGCAGTATCCCAGAGAGTTATCAGGTCTTGGAGGGCAGCTGTGAGGAGGCAAAAGTGATTTCTGTGGAGAAAAAGAAAGCCTGTTTAGGCACCTGGGGGCTGATTATCAGACAAGAGAAAACTGCCTGAAAGTGCAAGTATTAATACAAAAAAAAGAAAGAAGGGAAGAAAGAAAAAAACCCCCAAACTTCTAAAATATGTTTTCCTTATTCTTACTCTTTTTTTTCAAATATGGCTGGCAGAGGTGGAGCAGTTCTGGCTGGGCTTGAAAATATTTTAGCTGAAACAACCAGAGAAATTAGAAGATTAACCAATCCCCTTCCCTTCCCCAGGCCAAAACACTGCTGAGTGCAGTGGAAAGGCCAAGACTGCAGGAGAAAGTATCCAGTTCTAAGGGGAGTTCCTCCTCAAGGGCTGAAGCAGCGCAGTGAGAAATTCAAGGGCAATAGACAGGTTCTCCTGAATAGTTCTAATGGAATCCTCCCATGCAGAAAAGTCACATACAGGTAACGAGGATATTATAGAAGTGGAGTAGCATGTTTCAGAAATGGCTTTAGCATCTCACACCCTTGCTGGGGAGGGAGAAGGTGTGAGATTTAAGCCCTGTTGTACATTGGCATTGAAATCTTGGTAGTTTTCTTCAATTGGTCTTAAAATTGGGCTGCTTCTATTTTGATTTCTCTTGGTATTTGCCATAAGGGAACCCCCCACTACGTGCAAAGTTTTAGTGGGGGAAAAATGCCAGGCCTGTTAGAAAAGGGGCAGCTGCTGATGGCTTTGTCCTGTGCTTTAAAGAGGGCCAAAACCAAATCAACTCTGCAGCCACATCCCTGCCCTGGCACACCCTCTTCCCAGCCAGGGGGAGAGCAAGGAAACTTTCCCCAGGGGAAGCCATCCCAGGCTGAATCATAACTGGAAAAACCTATCAGAGGCAAGGGGATGCCACAGGATGGGCATAAGAGGGGCTGAAGGTGAGCTTCTGGTAGTGTTTGAGCTTGGATGGGAGGTGTGGCTCATGTGTTTGTGTTCTAGCAATAATACCAAAATTCCCATCAATTAGAGCTGTTTAGGCTCTGGAAAGAAGAAATTAATACCAAAAAATCAGGAGAGGGCCAGGGGAGGGAGGGCTTGTCAGCATGTCAGGGCACTCTTAGCATCTCCACAGCCATCTGGTCCCTCTCCTGGGGCTCCACTTGGACACCAGATCTGCCTCCACCTCACACTTCTGCGGGTTCAGCACCAATCCACCTTGGTTTCACAGGTGCTAGTGGGCAGGTGGGTGGAGCGCTGAGCCTGTTTAATGTCTCTGTAAGTTCTCTTGGGCTGTCTTCACCTTCTGTGCAGCCTGCAAAATAACATAGCAGGTGAGAGAAACTGGTGTGCTGAGCTCTCCAGTAGGCAGACTGAGGAGATGTGCGGTGGAAATGTGATATTTTCTTCTGTTTCCATGTATTTTGTGACAAGCACTTTTTAACCAGAGTGTCTCCCAATGGAGAAATGCTGACCATTAAACCTCAGAAAACAGAGAGGTTTAAGAGGCTCCAGTGTGGGACTAATCCTTCTTCTCAAAGGGTCATTAATGGAATGGCCATGGAGATCACAATTTGTCTTTCCCTGCAGCATCTTCTCCAGTGCTTGGTCAGTGTTTGGGTTCAGACTGAACTCTGTGTCAAAGCACAGCCTGTAATTGGTAACTTGTGCTAATTACCAGCGTGAAGGGAACAGGCAGCCTCTGTGGGTCGCTTGGCTTCTGTCTCATTGTCACCTGTAGATCCCTTCTGGATCACCTGAGACCTGCTCCAGCCCTCCCAGTGGCTCCAGGAGCCTCTCTGCACCCCGAGCCCTGCCTCCTGGGCTGGCACCAGCAATGCCAAGCAAATCAGCGAGTCAGACATTTTCATGCTGCCATCAGAAAATATATTTATTTTGTATTTTACATATATTTTTATATATTTCATATATATTTAAAGGAGCATATATATACATGGGGTTTTTTTGTAAACAGGCCTCGAGATTAGGAGGAGGTGGGGCAGCTCCCCTACAGAGTCCTGTCAACATACAGCCATGGCGAGGTCTCTTGACAGCCAACAAGGTCCTGTCTGCCCCACAAATCACCCCAGAGGTTGTACCAGCTGCTTCTGACAAAGCTGAGGAAACCCCATAAATACTGAGGCCGGGTCTGGCAGAGATTGATGTCTTTTAAAAGCTCTTCATTCCTCCAAGGGTGTGGTTGAAACACTGGAGGTTGTCAAGCAGCTCCAGGGTTTCTGCCGGGAACTGGGATGGGAAGCAGGAGGTTTGACAGCCTGGACGCCATGGAGCCTTAGCAGCACCTGCAAATGATTAAACACAACTGTAGCTGAAACAAGTCACTGTGGCCCAACTTTAGTGTCAGGCATGCTCTGCGTATGCACAGACCACTTTTTCCCTTGGCAATGGTTTTCCATTCATCTTTCCATTGAGAGCTACTCAGGTTACAGTAGGGATGGATGGAAGGTTGAATATGTGACAGAAACCATCATACAGAGCACCAGGACTCGGAAAAAGAAATTCTTTTTGAGGTTCCAGACTCTAGGTTTCCTTGGGTGCTTTGTTGATTTTTTTTATTCATTCGTCATCGCGTACATCTTCCCTTCATTTCAGCTGGAAGCACAACCCCTTCACTCTGTGCAGACACGGAATGTGGAGGTACCAGGTATCTGAACTCCATCAGAAGAGCCTGTCACCATCACCTTTGTCATCACCTTCTTCATGCCAAACGGGTTTTGCATGTGTGCTTCCATTCCTCTCACTCACCAGTGTATGCAGCTTTTCCATTGCACGTCTCCCGAGGATCCCTAGAAATGTTTTATTTTCCTCAGTAGAAGAACAGCTCACAACAGGACCTCCCCTTTCCAGGCAGATGTCGCTGCTAAGGTCTCCAAATATCTCCTGCAGGTTCATGACCGCCTGGACCGCTACTGCTGTGGGTTTCAGCCTGATCCCTCTGAGCCCTGCGTGGAGGAGATGCTCCATGAGAAGTGCCGGAATCCAGCAGAGCTGGTCCTGGTCCACATCCTGGTATGTCCCCCTGCTGTCCAAGGGCTGCTCTGGGGCTAACATGAAGGTGCCTGGGAGGCACTTGCAGGGCTGAGGTGGTAGCAAAGGGAATGTAGGTCCCGTAGTGATGCTGGGTCCCTGGTGGTAGGTATGCCCAGGCATGGAGGGACATAGACATTGGCATCTGCTTTCCCCCGCATACTCTCAGGCTT
Source organism: Promerops cafer (assembly GCA_013398275.1). Taxonomy (NCBI): domain Eukaryota; kingdom Metazoa; phylum Chordata; class Aves; order Passeriformes; family Nectariniidae; genus Promerops; species Promerops cafer. Next base: position 1,368,892 of record VZSE01015521.1, read on the forward strand.
TCTCACTGCATTAAAAAGCAGCCTAAACCCCCACACTGGTGACTGCAGTGAGTGAACTTCTCCTTCCCATCCTGCTGGCAGGTCCGGCGGAGCGCGCCGTCCCGCCTGGTGTTCATCGACAACGCGGGCAGGCCACAGCACCCTGAGGAGAAGCTCAACTTCAGGCTCCTGCAAGGCATAGTCAGGTAGGAATGTGCACGTGCTGAGCAAGGGCTGAGCTGGCACACAGGGGATGTCCACCAGCCCTGTGTGTGCTCACCTTCTTGCTGCTTCTGGCCTCCCTCATGGGGCATCCCTCTGAATCAGGGCCATCTCCCACCCAGAACAGGGTGGGTGGCTAGGCTCACAAAAACATCCCACATGCCCCTGCCCTGAAACTAGCTCTTTATTCTGCTCTGGGGGGCTGATGGCAGGCTCCAAAGCCCATTTCCCCTCTTTAATTGGCAGCTGCACAAAAATAATGAATAATCAGGTATTTCAGCATTTCTTGCGCCATTGCCCATGAGGCATTTTGGCATGCTAGAGGCCTCTTGATTTGGAATTTGTTTGGGTCTGTGTCTGTTGGAGCTATCCTGCGTGCTCACCGTGGGTAGAGTTTTAAGCAGAAGGCTCCTCATCCTGCATTCCTCTGGGTAGACGTGCATTTCCTCTTGAAGCATCTTTGCTCAAGTACCCCCTGCTCCCTTCCTCTCTGTTCAGGCTTCCCTGGATAACCCCTTCCCTCCCTGTCTCTTCTGCTCCTCCCCTGCAGCTTCCCAGCGGCGGCGGTGGCCACGCTGCGGTCGGGCAGATTGCAGAGCCTGCTGCTGGAGTCCCTGCGCTGGGACCGGGAGCTCTGGGAGAGCCAGGGTGGCGCCGAGGGGCTGAGACCCCTGCTCCAGACCATTGACAGGCGGGCACAGATCCTGCTCCGCCACATCCAAGAGCACAACCTGACGGTGTTTGAGGACTTGCCGCGCTGACCCGACCTCCGGCTGGCTCACAGTGCCTGCCTTGCGCATCCCAGCGGCCATGGATGTACCTCATGCCCTCAGCATGGACATTATGGGGCTCCGTGCTGGTGCTTGGCTCTCCACAAGGTGTTTCCCCTCACCTTCTAGGATGCTCTGGAGACGCAGATGGAATCACAGGGAGTAGGAAAGGTGGGGAGGAGATGTCTCCTAAGACAGCCCACAAGTGCTCGAGACAGGCAACAGTCATCAAGTTATGGTCTCAGCATGGATTTTCAAAGGAAAGGCACATACGTGAGGTTTTTGGGTGCCTTTACTCACACACACACAGCAACTATGAAAACTGGAGACTTGGACAGTTGAACAGCTGACAGGCACCCTGGAAAGAGTTAAAGAAGCCGTGGATGAAGTCACTGGCAGCCTTTCCATGGCTTTTACTGGGCTTTTTGATGATGCCTTCACTATTTCCAAAACATCCCAGACAGAGAGGCAGGGGAAAAGCAGAGGGGAGCTTTCTAAGCAGACTAAACAAAGACAAGATACTAGAGCTGAGCTCTGCCTTTCCCCCTGCAGAAGAGGTAATGTGTTCCTGGGATTGAGTGTGAGCCACTGCCTGAAGCTGAGACTAGGCAGGACCTTGAAGCTCAGCAGCACTGAGCAGCAGCTGGCCTCACACAGCCCATGGTACCATCCCCAGTGAGAGCCACGTGCTGTGTGCCATGTGCCATGATCCATGTGTGTGCTTTGGTGGGTCTGGGCTGCTGCCAATGCTCTCAGTGTCAGATTTGAAGATTTAAATCTCTCATTCGCTCTTTCCCTTCACTATCAGGGGATTAAAGGCAAAACTACCCCACTTCTGAAAAGCACTCCTGGCTGCTCTCTTGGGCATGACTGCATGTAACTCTTCCCCAGGCTTGCAGAAATACGTTTTAACAAAAATGCCAGGCTATTTTAGCAGAAGGCAGTCGAGTGCAAAATGCTTTCTGAGCATGCTGGCACCTCCGGCAGAGCCCATCCTGTTCCTGTCACCCCTCAGGCTCTTTCCCAGCAGCCCACTCTGATGAAGCACAGCAGCATCCCAGCTAGGCAGGTCCTCTAGTGTCAGGGCTGGGAGATAATTCAAAATCCAAATGAACAGGAGGAAAAAAGATGCAGGGATGGGCTCTATGATTCCCTGCAGCGTGTTTCCCAGCTGAGGCATGCCATCAGTGTTTGCCTGGAGCAGTCAGTTCCTGGCCTGTGGGTTTATGGTTTGCCACCAGAAGGCTATTTAAAGGCCTCCATTTCTCCAGTGTTACAGGCAGAGCATCCATTGCTTCAGGCACTCCAATTCACTTGTGCCTTTGGAAAGTCTCAGTGAGACTGGCATGGGTACCCAGCTGCACCATGGTGCGGCTGTCCCGTTGCAATAGCTTTGGAGAACACGGCCACACATGCAGTGGGAGAGGAAAAGCTGGGTATGGATACCTTCCCTGCTCCATCCTTCTCAGCACTGTGTCAGTTTGAGAGCCTGCAAGGGGATGCTTTAACACCCATGCTGATAAGCACAGGCAATTACCTTTTTTCCCCTTTTCCCTCTTGCTGAAGAGAGGATGAAGTGAGACGTGGGTGACATGAATCAACAAGCAAGCACGAGTGCTCTCAGGAAGCAGCAGCACTCAGCATCACAGGCACAGCAGCATCCAGAGTGCCATCATCTTGTTCCTGGAGTCCTGCCCTCCAATTAGCCAGGGAGAGCCTTTCCCCCAGCACTCTCTCCACCCTGTGAATTATCATCCCATTTGCTGTGCCATGAGATGGATGACGGTCATGGAAAGCCTGCTAAAGCCTGAATTATGGGGATTTATTACTGGGAGGTGAGCTTAGCTTGTAAGCTTGAAAGAGAAATAAATAACTCATCCTGGGTCCTATGAAAAGCCATGCCCAGGCATGGCTGTGTAAGAGTAAAGGATACTAAATTTAACAAAATTAAATCCAAAAAATATGTTGGGAAAAACTGTGAGGTAACAAGAGCATTAGTTATGATGTACAGCATCAGTCAGATTCTTGCTGTATCTCACTGAAGTGAGAAATTTCATTAAAGGAGAGGTTTCCATCCCATGTAAGCAAAGTTCTCAGGGAGAATCAAGAGACAGGTGGGGGCTTTGCGCAGTGGCCAAAGCTGTGGACATTGCTGAGCTGGACCAGCAGCTTTTGCCTTGCCTCTGGTTGCATCTGCTGGACCTTAACATTGCACAAGGTAGTGGGGTTTTTTTGTATTTCTTTAGTCGTAATGTGAATTTTCTGGCTAAACACATGTGGGAACATCTGTAAGCAGTTACACATGTGAATAAAAATCCCTCATGATTGAACAAAGAGCCATGTATGGATAAATGAGAGATGCAAAAGCCAAGATCTTGCTGAGACTGATCATTAATCTTCTCTAATTAGTCCATTTTTCCATGGGCTTGCCTATGTAAGCAGCACGGGCTCTGCACTGTGGTCATGGCTGTTCAGAGGAATCCTGTGGCCTGCTTGTGTCAGCCTTCACCATGTCGTGTTGGGTTTGGTTTGCTCCAGCTATCAGCGTATTTCCTATGGCAAACTTACTGTTATGGTCCTAACTACTTCATAGTTATGAATATTCATGTGGGGCCATGCTTGACAAACTAGATGTCATCTGAGCAGGGATGCTGTTTTACCAAATTTTACTGCACTCCATCACAGATCGTGTTGGGGCGTGGTCACAAAAAAAGATGGTCCAAGCTGGCTGCAGGATGGCTTTGTCTTTAAGGCGGCAGCAGCAGCTAAGCAAGGGAAAAACCAGTGGAGAGACAAGAGCTCCTTGACGGGGGGAATCCCTGCGGCAGCCTCCTGCTCACCCTTGGCGCCTTGGAATGTGCTCCGAGAATAGCATTTGGGAGCACGGGCGCGCACCTCCACGGAGCTCCACCAGGAGGGAACTGCTTCCTTCCGCAGTGATCCAAGTGGCATGATCCGTGTTTAACAGCTCTCGGGGCTGGTGATCCCCGGGCACCCTCAACAGCCTGCTCCAGTGCTTTGCTGGCCTCACCCTCCGTAAACTGAATGCCCATTTCCTGCATTTGAGGGCCACTTCTTGAGCTGGACACAGGACACTAAGTAGTCTTCTCTGCAGCCCCGTATGGACCTGGCAGAGCAGCCCCAGCACTCACTGAACCCACCCAGTGGCCAGGGTGACACCAGTGGGGTGGCACTCAGGGGTGAGATGATGACCCACCCTAGTGCTTCCTTCCCCTTAAGGGTGGGTTATCACAGGTGACACTCAGAGACCCCACAGGGTGCTCTGCAAAACCCACCCAAGCATCCCCATGCCACACAGGGGAAGCGTGGGCTGACTGCTGCCTGAAAGGCAAGAGCTAGCAAGTAAATCCAAATTCATTGTTAAATCTCTGCATATAAAAATAATCTGGCTTTTAGAAAGCAATTTATTTATGCTTTCAGTACTTACTTAAATATTTATGTGAAAAAGGGGAAAAAAGTCTGCTCTGACATAGGACTATTGTTGTAGCAACAGTCTTTGAGATTAATGGAAGTAAATTAGCCTGATGTTTTATTTACATCCAGAAAAGCAATAGATAAACTCTCCTTGTGATGGATTTTCTTCATTAGCTGGGCGAACGCCTAAGGTACAGCTCTTGACATTGTTTCTTCCATGTGGTTAGACAAACAGTTTATCAAAAGAGTATAAAATTGTCAGGAAAAGAAGCAGATTAATGGCCAGTAAAGTGAAGATCATTGAATTTATGATATAAGTAGCAGTATCACTGGAGCTCAAGAAATGGCTTATTAGATAAGCACCATGAACACACACGGGGAAGTGCTGAGCCCCCCCGGATCTGCCGCATTGTCGGCGGCTGCTTCCCAAATCCCAGTGGGGTGGTCTCCACACTGAAGCTTCACCTCCCTCCTCCTTCCCTCCCTTTAGGTTTGGGTTTGTTCTGTAACTCTCATTTGAGCTTGCGAACATACAATTTCTTCTGAATTAAAAACCCTTAAGACTTCAGAGATGATTGCTTTGTCTTCATGTCTGTGCTGCTGTAACCATTTCTGCAACCTATTTTGGCAATTTTGGCTGCTTTTACACCAGTGATAATCATGCCAATATCAACAACAATAATGTACAGTTCTTAGGATTCTTTGTAAAAAATCCTCCAGCATTAGCAACTTATGGATCCCATATGGCTCCTGCAGCAATCACCTCTGGAAGGATAATTACCTGCCAGATAAGGCAAATGGAAGAAAGGAGACAGGGAACCTGGGAGAAACTAAACATCCTGGGGATGGCAGGAGGGGCTGTGTTTGTGGGTTCCTGAGGTCTCTGCCCTGCCAGATATGGGCTCAGGTTTTCAAGCTTCAGAAGAGGGATTTTGGGTACACTGATGACGAAAAAACATGAATTTAACTGGTGCCATGAATCTTGGTGTCTGAGTGCTGTCTCCAGCAGGTGGCATTGACTCAACAGGCTGTCTTTTCCCAGTGCTTGCCAAGAGCATCTTAAAAGTTTCATCTCTGAACTGGCAGATTTCAAGCTGCTGAAGCATCATTAAGTCCCTAATTCCTTTGCAGCCTAATCTGCCCAGCTGTACTTTGTATCTTTTCACCAGCACGACCTTTCCCCCCCCATTACTTTCTTTCCAACAAAAATCTAGATTTATGGAAGCAGAGCACTGCAGCTGCTTGAAGAATGAAATGCCACAGCACCCAGGGCTCTTCCCACCCTAGTGTGGACCCAAATGTGGCCCCAGGACCACAGCACCCACAGGATTTTTGGACTGAAGATCTCAAATGGTGGTCAAGTCCAGGAGGTTTTCCCTAGAGCTACTTTTGATAACTGCTGCTTTGGTAGGATTTTCTCTGTTCCAGAGAACTCATAAAGTTCAGGACATTTTGAACAGGCCCTGCAGCTGTCCCTGGGATGGATTTTAAAAAGATACATCTCTTAGAGCTGTGTGCATCCAACCAGCAGATAACACAAATCCAGCCATGCTCTGGGGCTTTGAAATCCAGTGGTTTGTGAGCAAGGCAAGCCAAAGATGGGAACAGCCTCTCCCAAACAGGAGTAGTTTTCTACCCCCAGACTATCACCATAGGCTCCTTGGGAATTTCCCTGGGTTTTTTGCTTTGCTCCTGACTGAAGGACCTGCCTCACGTTTCCTCCTCTTCTGCGCTGAGCCAGTTTTTATTCCCCTGGGCCACACCCAGCATCACTAATCCAAGAGATTAGCAAAGGGATTTCTTGCATCTGGCACCCTGGTGGCCCTCCTGGGACCCCTGCTGCCAGCCACAGGTAGGGTGCTGCTCCTGCCGCCGTGCAAGGGGTGGTGAGGCAATGTGTGTCCCTCCAGCTTCTGACCGTGGCTTGGTTTTGGATACCACATGAGCTTTTTTCCCCTCCTCAGCCCCTGTCTAAATTCCAGGTCAGGCAATCAGATTCACCATTTTACTTCCTTTTGGGATGGGAGGCTGTAGTTAGTGATGTCTCTGCATCACCAGGCAGAAGGGAGGCTCATGTGAGAGGGGAGGTGAGGAGAGGCAAGGACTGAGACATCAGCTCTTTTCTTTCAATTTCTGTGAGTTGTCTTGCCAATACCAGGAGCTAACATGTCAGTCTTCAGGGGTATTAATGCACCAAATGGGCTGCCTGGCCTTTCCCCAGCTGTCTGGAGGAGGCAGCGTGCAGTGATGGCTTCAGGAAGCACCTGAAAGGGGTGGGTGAAGATTTTTTCCCCAGTACGTGCTCAGCCCTGGGAAAGCAAAGAGAAATTCTCTTAGACAATGGTTCAATCCTGCCCCCAGTCAAGCCAGATGAATATGGTGGAGTTTCAAACCAGGTACAGGGAAGAGCCCAAGGAAAACTTGAGTCCTGACTCTGCATAGAAATGGAAGAGGCTGTGCCCATGCAGGGCTATTTCCCTGGCTAGAGGTGAGCATGACTCCATGGTGCTGCTGGCCAAGCTCTCTGCTTGAGCAGGTATGGTACCACCTCTTCCAGTCCTGCTTTTTGAGTGAGTTTTGCTCCCTTGGATTTCATGTTTGGCCATATCTAAGCAGGGATGTAGTTTTTATTGAGGATGAGGTGAGTGGATAGAGTGGCACAGGCTACACTGTAAATGTTGTTGTATTTTTGCATGTTGTTTGGTTTTAATTGCCCGTTCTGGGCATCTGGGAAAGCTTGGAGTAAGCAAAGCATGTTACATCCCAGGGCTCTTTATGTACATAAACAATTGGAGGTTTATTGCCTTGACCTTCCCTGAAACAAGTTCTTGGCTCCTCTGAGCTAAATCTTGGGGAAAAAAGGGATCTAATAAGCTGAGCTGCAGATTTGGGCTTCTAGGAAGCACATGTAGGTGCCAACAAGATACCAGGAGGCTGAGATTTGCCACAATTGGGACAAATGTTTTTTAATGGCTTTTGTTCAGTTCACCGGGGTCTGCCAGCTCTGCTCCTTGCCAACAGTAAATAGTCTGGGAGCAGGAGATTGGTGATTATATTAAATTTAAGGCAATTCAGCATGGTTTTACTTGATTTGGAGTGTGGGGGAGAGGTGGCACAACATGAATGCACAGAATGGACAGGTTAGGTCAGACACTTCCTGCTTTATTGGCTGAGCGTGAAACATGGCATCACATGGAAAGAGCCATAATGAGGTGTTCAGGTAGAGTTCATCCTGCCCATTTGAGTCAAAGTTGTAAACTAAGAGGGCAGAGATCAAAGGCTTCTACTGAAGGCCAGAGCAATTTGCTGAGGAGCTTAATTAGAGGGTTAAATGCCCGTGCAGGGGCATCAAATCAGCTGCAGCCTCTTCCTTGTCTTTATTTTTACTCCTCTTCAAGAAACGGGAAATAACCAACGTGTGGGAGATATCTCTGCTTCAGCTGGGCATGGCCTTCTCAAGCCTGATCACAGTTCAAGAGATGGGGGGAAAAAGCTCCAAAAAGGCACAGCCATGTTTCTGTGGTGACAGCCCCTGGGTGGGCAATGTGGCTTCAGGTCCTGGGGGCTCCACTCCAGCCCGGTCCCAGGCTGTGCAGAGGGAAAATCTGCTCAGTCCTTCCTTGCCTCTCCCTCCTGGTGATGCTTTTGCACCCACCCTTCTAAAAAATCTCATCTTCCCGAGGCATTTTGATTGCTCTAGGTAGACACTGCCCTTTTTTGCCTGCAGCATTATCGCTTCCCTGCCCCTGCCTGCTGGAGCTGCCTCTTGCACGCTCCACAAAGCAGCCAGGCACTGTCCTCTGTTTTAATTGCTTTTGCCCATCTCCTGGCTTGCCCTCACATTAGCTTTAGGGGATGTGGGGCAGGGGAAGGGCTTGGAAATAGGGAACATTTGGGTGCTGAGAGGCAGGGGAAGGAGGGTAAGCAGATACCTGCTGGCTTGGTGGATTCAAGCCCTGGCGTGGTGGGAGCAGGTGTGTCAGTGCAGGCACCTGCATGGATATGGACAATAATTTCTCTGTCTTTGCAGAGCTACAGCCTTGAAGTTTGCCTCTTTTATTCTGTAGGGACCACTGACTGCAGAAAACAGATGCCATCTGTCCACCGTGCCTTGTAAATCAGATTTTAATAATCTCAGGGAGAGGTCTGTTGCCAGCTGAGTGCTGCAAACCAGGTCTGCAGGAGTTACTCTGCAAAATTTACATTTCTGAGATAGGTTAGTGATTAGGGCCCCAGCTTCATACCAGGGAGGCTGAAATCCAATTTCTCCCCCTCTCACAGATTTCCTGGCTGATGGTGGAAAATAGCTTAGGCCAAGCCTGAATTGATCAGGTAAGTGCAGATCTGTTTCTCACCTCCCAGCTGACCTCCCTCCCCAACACACTAACTCTGCAGCATATCTGCATCCAGCGTGGGCAGAGAGGCTCCCACAATGAAGTTCACCAATGAGTCAGGACCAAGAGGGGCACCTCTGAGATCCAGTTTTGCTCCATGAAAACTGAAGCCACAGATTGCAGAGGTGCTGGTGTTGGAGTTGCTGTCTCCTCTGGCGCTGCCAGTGCCTGATTCCCAGCAGCTACAGGCTTGCCTGGTGGATAACACGTTTGTTCCAAGGGCTGCTGCAGTAGGTTGCAGTGGGCAGTGGGGGAGAGAGCCAGGGAGGGAAATGGCACAAGATCTGACTCTGTCTGGTCTTGTCCAGCCCTTACAGAGTCTGTAAGGCAAACGGTGTATTCCTACCACAATAGAAGTGCGCTGCCGAGGGTGGTCACAAGCACAGGTGAACTGTCCTTGTCCCTTTTTTCAAATCATTATATATTGCAAAATCATTGCAGGTATTACAGGGAGGCTGCAAAGCAACCTCTTTGTGAGTAAAGAATCAATAATTAGTTTTCTTCTTCCTTATATGAAAACAATACCATAAAATCATGTTGGTTTATTAAAAAGGCAATACCCTCCAAGCACAAATGTCAAGGTTGATCACAGCCTGTCCGTGGGGAGATACAGCTCTTTTATCCACAGCCTCTGTGGACTTATTTTTCAAAAAAGAGCTTAGGAAAGCCTTTAAAAACATGGTTATTTATTAGTTGGTATTGCCAAGTTTTGACCCCGAGGAACTCGCAGGGGCAGAGCAGATGGAGCCCAGCATTACCTGCTGGAAGCTTTGAAACAAATCTCTGCCCCTTCTCCTCCATCCTCAAAAGGGAGATTTGCCAGGCAGGACGGCTCCTCACAGCTGTCCCAGGTCACTCACCTCTGCCATTTTACACAAAAGAAGTGCACCCTCCCAGACTGTGTATCATCACATCACAAGAGGGTGGTTACAGCAGTCATATCCTGGGACGAGTCAAGTCCTGTCAGCTCATCAAAACCCAAATCTAATGGTTATAATGATGCTACCATTAATTTTTTGAATGTGATGCCATTAGAGTTTAAGCTTTTGCAAGGGTACAAGAGAAGAAAGGTGCCTCCTGTCAGCATCTTCTGGCATGCTGCAGAAGCAAACCTGCGTCCTTGGTTCACACGAGTTGGGGCAGCCATCCTTCATTTTGCACAAAATCTTTTTCCCCCACCTCTGCAGTGCAGTGGAGACTGCAGCTGGGCCACACATCAGTGAACTGGATGGGGTGAAGGCACAAAGGCAGCATGGCTTGTGTGGAAACCATTTAATGGGGAATGAGTAAAGGAAATGCCCCCTTGTCCCCCACCTTCCTGCCCCTTACACACCCTTAGGGAGTTGTTCTGTACGGTATCTCCACGGAGGTGCTTGGGCTGGAGCTCTCTAAAGGTCTGGGCAGGGCTCATGAGGCTGGTATGAGGTGTCTTATGAGCAAATTCTGGAACTAAGGGCATCAAAGCTTCTTTGTAAAAATGGGCTAATACGGGGTAGTGTAGTACCCAGCTAATGGGGAGAGCCCAGGCTCCACTGCATAAGCCCCCCACAGTGCTGGGATTCATTTTAATCAGCACTTAGACAGGAAGAGAAAATATTCCCCATCTTTTTTCATTAAAGATTAAATAATTCATTCAGCCAACACCCTAATGAGGCACCAACAGACATGTAATGAATAAATATTTTAAAAATAGTTAACTTAAACATTAAAAACCACCCCCATCTCTGCTCTGTAGGTAGTGTTTGGGGAACTCGGCTGGAGTGGGGAGAAGGTGGAACAGCCCCTTTCCAGAAGAGCAGAGGAGACTGCAGATTAAACCAATTCTTGAGCTGGTTTCTAATGAGCCTGCTGCAGCTTTTCCAGGTGAATCAAAGAAATGAAAATCCTTGGGCAAAACAAGTATTTCCACTCAAGTCCTGTTGTCTTCCTATTCCCTAATCTTCCCCCCAAATCCTTATTCCTGACCCAGATGCAGTTATGAGGATGCTGGGACTGTCGGGTCACACCTGTTTCCAGGTGAGACTGTGTTGTCCAGAGGATGTTGAAACCATCACCTTACTGGAGCCCAGGGAGCCCTCACCAAGGCTGGCTTTGTCCTACATCCCTCCAAGAGATCCTTCGCTTGTGGTCCTTCTCACAAGCACCATGGTTTCTCCTTTCTTTCTTTCTTCCTCTGCAAAGGGAAGGAATTTAAAGATTAAATCCTGCTGAGAAATTAAAAAATCATAGGTTCCTTGAGACACAAAGTGCAGCTAAACCCAACTGCACGAGCAGGGAAATAGCTTTTCTGCATGTTGGGGAAAGTTTGGGAGGTAGGAAAATATTTCTCAGCTGAACACTCTCCCTCTGGTTTGGATTAATAGCTTGTGTCCAACTTCACTACTCCCATAACAAATAAATCTTAAACCATAACTAGCCCAAGAGAAGAAGTATCTGCTGGATGGCTTTTCAATGCTGTATTTTTTTTCTCTGTAAAGCATTCCTCTTTTAAAAGCTCTCTGGCTCTTCACAGCTTATTTTCCTTGGATTTTATAGAGCTGTTGGTACCAAACACATGCAGACAACTAAGCTTCCAGGTGGCAACATACACATGTGACAAAAAGTACAAGGCAAGATGTTCCCAGCAAAACAATGTTTAATTTACTGCTGGTGAATTATCCATGAGGAGATCCAGACATTTTTTTTCTTTTTACATATTCAGCTATTAGTCAAAATTATTTGACACTCTGCAAGATCCCACCACCAGTGTCTGCAGCCCCTCTGCAACCATCTCTGTCATAGGCTTCTCCTGACCAAGGGGATGGAGGCTTGCATGGTTTTTTTACAATGGTTTTGGAATTTTCTCCAGCTCCAGAGAGCACCCTACGCTGAGATTAAGTTGCTATTGTGTTGGAGCACTGGGGGAAGTTATTAAACAAGAACTCAATGTATCATTTGTACTTCTCTTAAACTAATAAACAATAGATTTCCCTTCAAAGGTAAAGGAACAGCTAATAAAACACTCACAAGCTCTGTCTTTCAACCCCAATAAAATCCCAGCCAGATGCCAAAGAAATTCTTAAAACCAAGCATTGAACTCGATGTTGAAATGTCAGCCGCCAAACGTGAGAGGAATATGTCCATTTCCTCAGTGTGCCTGGGAAGAACCAGAGTTTGAAGGGCTTAATCTTTCACTTTTGCCATCAGGTAGAACAAAATGTTTCACCTAAAACCTGGTAGTCATAAATCAGGTCTTTGAATGCCTGCAGAGAAGTCCTCGAGCAGTTCTCAGCTCCAGGTGTGGAATGAGTTTGGACAGTTTTTATTTCCATTTTAGCAAAACAGAGCAAAACATGTTCTACTCCACAATTTTTTTTACAGTCCCCTCAAATGAAACCCTTAATCAGGTGTCTTTTTTTATTCATTGTGCTGTCTCTGAAGATGGAAGGAAAGAAAGTAAATGTGGAGAATAAAGGGGAACATAAGTGGCTGTACTGAGATAACCCTCTTGCATGGCAGAGGTCCTCTCTCTGAGTAGAGAGCTTGAAACACCTCAAGGAGGAAACAGCTCTGATAAATGGTGGGGAGCAAGGCCAGCACACCCACAGGTTCTCCACAGTCCTTCGACTTGGCCAGGAGACAGTGGAAGAGGACAAGGAAGCTGCCAGCAAATGCAGAGAGGCTTTAATCCCACTTTTGCAGAGTCCAGCAGCAAAGGTCTGAGGAGGGAGGTGATGCACCAGTCCCATCCAGACCTGGCAAAGCCTGGCCTTGCACCATTGGTGAAAGCCCACCTGGTCCTTTCCTGGGCTTGCTGCTACTCTGCTGGCACCAGGGGAGTGGCTGATGAGAGCTGGCAGGAGCCTGGGCACATGTTTGAAAGCTGGGGAGAAACGAGAAAGACATGGCATTAATTATGATGGCTTGGGACCAGCTGGAACTGTCAAACTGAGTTAACTGAGGAGAAAATGGCTCACAGCTCAGGGACAAGGTGACCTGGGGGGCTTGGCAGGGGACACCATATGAAAACCACCACCATGTGCCAACCCCCTGCTCTTTCCCAGCCTCGGCCCTGGAGCATCACCCTGGTGTCACCACGGATGCAGCTTGGATAATGGGAAAACAGGGTAAACCCACTGTCAGCAGCATTTTCCTTTGAAGCCCTGCCATCACATGTGGGATCCCACTCTGGCAGAGTTTGAGCTGCCTTCTTAACTAAACTGGGAAGTTATTTACCCCAAGCCACACCTCCAAGTGAACAACGGCAACTTGGTCTTGGTGATGCCTGGTCTCAAGCAGCTAAATCAAGCTCAGTGAAGCAGTCTGGAGCCTCATTGCTCGGTGTGCTGTAGGACCATGGCTTCCAGTAGGCAGGATGTTGAAAGAAACACTGTACATCAAGGTCTGAAACATCTGGAGCTCTTGGCAGCTGGGCTGGGGGAGCAGCAGGTGCACATCAGGTGGACACAGAGGTACCAGCGTGGTTATTTAAATGCTTTAAATGGAAATGGACAAAACCTATTAAAATAAACTGTACTGGGGTTATGCTTCTTGTTGCCTCTGCTTCAAGCTGTAGATTTGCAATTAGTTTGCATTTATGGATATAAATGTTTCAAAACACTCCAGCCTAAAAACATGCCTTTCCAGTCTGTTTAGATTTCCTGGAGAGGAGCAGGTTCCTCTGTGAGTCAGGCAGCTTCAGAGTTAAACAATAAATATCTGTATATCCATGCAAAGGTAAGGAGGCCCCCAAGGCAGAGCCCCAGCAAAGGTGGCTGTGCCTGCAGTGCTGCACACAGGTTTCATGGAGCTCCACGGTGGAACTCTCTTTCCTGGTAAGCAGTGACATTCAAGGGCCTGATTTTCGTTTATCCCACTGCAACCCGTGTGGTTGTTTACATGAAGGCAAAGGGTATGAAAAAAGCTATCAGACCAGAACAGGGATAAAAAGGGAAAAGCTCCATGCAGCTACAGCTGGATGCACTGACTGCACCTGGCTGTGTTCAGGCATGTTTGCTTGCTCCTGAAGCTGTTGATCACCTAATGGTGATCTGATCTTCCTACAGATCATGTGGGATTGGCTCTAAGATACTTTTTAATTCCACCAAGCAGAGAGGGTTTCCAGGTAAATGGCTTGTCTGGCCTGGAGTGCACTACTGCTCCACATGTGTCATTTTGTGGGTCTTTTTTTCCCCTGAAAAGTTTGAAACAGAGCTGAGAAAGCACAGCCAAAATCCTTGCCTAGAACTGTGCAGCTTATTTGTGTGTGGTGCTTACCTAGGTGGCCCTCACCTGAGCTACTGGTGAGGATGCATCAAACTGGCCACCAATATGCTCTTGCTTTTTATGGGATAAGGATTAACTCAGCAAGAGCAGGGTAAGAGCAGTGGTGCTCCCCTTGGGAAAAACCCACAGCATTGGCAGCAGTGTCCATCACAGCCTGGTGTTAGATACCTGCCACCCTTCCCCTCACCACTGCTATAACAAGATTCTGCTGGTCAGAGTCTTCCCAAACCTGGGCTGTAAGAAATACGGGGGGAAATGTTTTTTCATGGGGGGGAACATTCAAATTAGGTCCTTGCTCTGAAAGGTGATGACACCTAGAAGGGAAATGTACAATGTAGAGAATGAAGCTAATTGCTCTTTGGCAGTTTTCTTTCTGCCTACCAGCTTTGCAGCACAGTTTTGGGAGGAAAAGGCTGCCCTGAGATTTCCACTGAAAATTCTGCACTGCAGACAGGCACTATCAGGTCAGCCCCACCAATTTCCCAGCCCTTCCTCTAGCCTGGGAAAAGGAGAATGGTATAAATAAGCCACTGTTTAATCAGAATCTCCCCTCTAGACCCTAATCAATTGTTGAAAATTGTTTCAAAACCAGTTTTGAGTGGAAAGATAGCTCTGGAATTTACATATTTCATCAAAAATTCTCCCTAATATAGTTTTGTTCTTTTGTTTTGCTTGGTTTGGTTTTGTTTGCTTGGGTTTTTTTGTGGCGGAAGGAAAAGTTGTGAGAGAAATGAAATGTTTCTCACAGAAGCAATTGGGACATGGGACTGTGGTGTTTGGCCCTTTGGAGCTGCAGCAGCAATGTCTCTTTGTCCCCTTTCTCCACGGACAAGCATGTTCCAGGCATCAGCATTAACCAGAGGATGTCCTACATAGTCACCTTCTCCTCAAAATTTAGCAAGTGAGAGGTGGGAAAAGAACAAGAACCCGAAGCATCTGAAACCCTCACTCCCAGACAACCAAATCCCATTCTTCCTCCTGAGCAAACAGAATTTCAGATTGCTCCTCTGAAGCACCATCACCATCCTGAGGAAGGAATGTGGAGGAAGAAGAAAGGAAAGAGATTTTTCACAGCTGTCTGGCTCTGAAACTGAAAAGTATTCATGTGTGGAGGAAAGCACCTTTCTCTGTCAAAAGAAAATAGATGGAAAAAAAAATGTTTATGAAATATGGAGGGCAGCACTCATCTTCCATTGTCCTGCAGAAGCACTGCTGTCAGGGGCTTCCTGGCCACAGCTGGAGACACAGGTGTTTTCTCATGGAGCTCTCCCCCTGCTCCCCTCTGCCTAAAGTCCAGCTCTAATTTTTCCCCTTCTAATGGCAAAACAGAAGATAGAATCTAGAGGAGAGCAAATAAAAAAGACAAAGTAATGGAGAATGATATAAATCCTTGAAACAGAGGAGCAGGATTGGGATGAGGACTTGTACAAACAGCAAATCTTGGAGTCCCAAGCTAAAACAAAAGGCTTTGATCTACAGTCCTCCGCTGGTGTCTCACCTAAAAAATAGAGGAGATCTTCCAGTAATTCACTCCAGATTACTCCCCCACATGCCACCTCCCTCTCCTCCACGTTTCTTGGAGTGAGAATCCCACAAAACACCAGACACATGTCATGAAAACCTCGGCCAGATGGCCACCAGTGCCTCTACGCCGCTAGGCAGCTGAGCAGCAGCCTGAGCCTGTGTCTGCTAACGCAGCTCTGTCACACCTTGCCACTCACACAAGCAGACCTGGCCCCTGGGGCTGGCAGGTGGGGAGAGACCAGTACCCAGCTCTGGCTTTTTAGCACGGGTGAAATCACCCCAAAGCAGGAGATCCATCGGAGCCCACACAGCAGCTGCTGCCCCAGTACCTATTGATGGATAGCAACTGGGACCTGGCAGGTTTTTGCCAGGCAGACTGAAGAAGCAGGAGGAATTGACTCATCACAGACACATCGCACCGCTAGGAACATCCACAGGATAACGCTGCTGGAAACCCACAGCGGGAAAACAACACTGCTGCTGGGGATGGAATGCCTGCAGACTGTCCCACCTCCATCCACCTTCCCCACACGCTGGCTGGCTATTGCTAGAGGCCAGGATAACATTAAAGCAGGGAGAGACAAAGGAGCAGGGAGTCTCTCGGGCAGGGAACAGAGATGTTACCCTGAGTGGGTCTGGCGGTGGATGCTACATTATGCATACAGGGACACGGCTAACCCAGAAGGTAAATCAGGCAATTGGAGCGAGCCGTCTGAATACACACCCAACAAAGGGAAACTCAATTAAATTTTAAAGGCAGCACACTTGGAAATGGCAGGACTAAGCGGCATTTAAAGGTGGCGATCGTTGCCAAGTTATTTGGAGCAAACAGGAGGCTGTTCCATGCATCTGTCTGAACGTGCCAACAATTAATTTAGTAATCAGCATGTTCTGAAGGGACAACTTGAGAGGGTGACAAGCAGGGTTAGGCCCTCGATCAGTGTAAATTCACCATGGCTCTCTATGTTGCAGCCAGCCCCACGCTAGCAGAGGGTTTGGCTGAAAGCCCCTCAGGAGGGGCATGCTGGGGGAGGTGGCTTCTCTTACATAAGGACGGTGATGTGCCTTGCACACGTGCAGATGGTGATGCTTCTCATACCACCCACAGCACAGATGGACTGTCAGTCATCACATTGAAAGCCATTCCAAGAGTGTGCCTACCCCAAGTCCAGCAGGAAAAAATTAAGTGCTCTTTTATCCACTAAACCTATCCTACCTTACAGCAGCATAGACACCAGAAGCAAAAATATTATAGAAATAAGTCTGCTATTTTTACAGCTCAGCAGAAGAGAAACAGCAATAAAGATGCTGAAGTCTCTGTTTTCTTCAATGCCAATTAAATGATGGTGTGCTTATAGAGTTCCTTTCACCCAGGGATCCCAGAGAGCAACAACCTCCTTGCTGTAGACTTGGACCAACTCCTGCCCTGAGGGGGCTAAAGGGCCCTTGCCAGTCCACCTGCAGTAAATGTGCCTCTGCCTCAGAGCTATCTACACCAACAGCCTACAGGGTGTTGGAATGAATAATATCCTAAGTATCTTCACTTAATTTGGGTCCTGTGAGGTGTTGGTGTCTTGGGACAAGAGACATCCACAGATCCCAGAGCGCTGGACCTGCAAAGTCCTAAGAGATGGAGGCAAAAAAAGTGGCTTGAAATGGAAGAAAGAATAAAAATGTTAAAAATCAATAGACAGCTTTAACAAATAATCCTGTCATACATTTACCTTGAGTAGTGTAGTAGTTGAGTAGGTAGTTTAGCTCTTAAAGATTGAGGTGATAAAGCCAAAAAAGGTACTTTGCGAAGTCCCAAGTTACTGCTCTTAAGAGTTACAATTTCCTTAAGAAAAGGATCTGTCAAAAGAGAATCAGGAGAGGGCAGAGCAAGGAGACACAAACATCTCAATTTGAACTCTGCACACCCAAGAATTTTGATTAACTATCTCCAGTCACCTTCTGGACCTGTAAAACCCACCCTGGCTGACCAACCTGGGCTGCAACTAGCCCATCACTGCCCACCCCTACCACTCACAGAGGTACTACCATCAACCTGCAGCTCCTGCTCCAACACCCCACGGGCCCAAGCCCTCCATTCAGTTCCTCTTCATCCTCATACATGTCAGTAAGAGCCCTCCCACAGCCACTGGCTGGTCCTTGCACTTGGGCTGTTTAGAAGGAGATATGAAACTGCAGGCAGACCAAATCCTCCTGGATGATCCATCTCTGCAAGCATGGACAGCAGCAGCGAGTTCAAGACCAGCATCCTGCACAGCCCCCAAAGGATTCTGGATTTAATCCCAGCTACTTCTCTTCTTCCAGGACAGTGTGGCCAGACAGCACCAGAGAGCATAATGCATTCCCTTTGGGAAGACAAACAAATGATGCAGTGGTAGAAGTTCCAAGTCTCTTGCAAATAGCAACTTGTCAGAAGGAGCCCCACAAGCTCAGCCAATGAAAAAGCTCTCCTGGAAATAGATTAATCCAGCTCCAGTCCTGCCTTCCTGCACACGAGAGAGATGCAGCCTCAGCCCTTGTGCACAGAGAGTCTGCATTCACTATAGGACAGAACTCTAAATAATGCCAGGCAAACACTCCTTCTGATCCATCAAGAAGTGGCATTGACAGAGAGAAGCAAGGGAAACAAAGAGCCCATGGGACAGGGGAGGTCTGGGTCTGAGAAATGGAATGGGCCTGCAAAGCACTGATGGCAAAGTTATTAAAAGAAAGAAAATTTACTATGGAAAGATGTCAGCACTCCAGAGCAGTTCTTGAGGTAGTATAAATCAGCATAACATTATCATGCCCAATTCATGACAGCTACAGGCTGCACCAGGGGCTCTCACTGCTGTGTGCTCTGGCAGAGGAGAAATTCAGGTATAGCAGGGAGGTGCCAGCACAGACACTTTTACACTGGGCAGGCGTTGGCAAAAGGCAACATCACCAGCACAACTGCAGTGTTCAGCTATCTGAGAATCTGAAAAGGAAAAAGCCCTTCTTTTTTTTTTCCACCTCATAAAGTACTCACAGCACTGATGAGGAAGACAGAACCTGAATGCACATTTTTGGAAAGCATGTTTGATTATCTTCTGGAAAAAATGAGTCTCTCTCTGAACATGAGAGACTGTTTCATGCCAGAGTTAAGAGCACAGAAACCCACATATATGATACTTCATTGCTCTGTAGCCAATTTTGTTGATTAGTCATTAGGATATGAGAAAATAGTTAATGTGCTGTAACCAGTCTGCAAATATTATAAAATCTGCAATCATATGGAACTAATTTTAAGTGAAATGGGATGATCTACAAATTACAGGCAAAGGATTACTGCAAAAGGCATGGAGAAAAGCAGGCAGGAAGGCAACAAGCAGATCAATATCCTGCTGAGGATGAACAATGGTTAGGAAAATGCAGGCAGCTCACATACCCAAAGAAAATTATTTTTGAGAACTGAATCAAAATGAATGCTAACTAAATTTCAGATCTCTGAAGACTCATTCACTACCAAATAGGATACCAACAATACCACCTTTGCAAGAACCAGCAGGATGGCCACTGGCCACAGGGCTGCCTTCAGCTTGAATGGATGTGGGGATGCAGGACTGCTGCAAAACACTTTTGTGAGAGGGAGCTCATCAGCCAGCAAGTTCCTGAAGAACCACAGGTTCTGGAGGCTTCCCTGAACAGCTTGCTTTCCCTGTCATCTTTTAGGAAGTTTTTCTCACCTCAGCTCCAACATATATGGCATGGAATGTGCAGCCACACAGAGACTTTGGGGCACAGCTCAAATACTCACTTCAGCAAGAAGCCCATTTTGTCCTAAGAAAACAACAATGGGAATATTCCCGTGCCCCTTTAAAATATCAAGGCAAAAACCATTAGTTGGCAAGGTTACAACTGCAAAGCAAATGCAGACTTTGGGACTCATGTTCTGTTTCTTCCCCTCCTTTAAATCATAAAGACATTTGAAAACAAAGCAAGACATAATGAAAATGAATATACAGAAGTAGCACTTGCCCGAAGGTCCAATGCTGTGCTGTGTTTTGCTCATTTTTCAATCCTTCTGTTTCTTGTCCAAATTTGTACAGCCATCTGTACTCCCCCTCTCCTTAGAATCCATATTTATAATCCTGCCTTGAGATGCTCATCTATCAGCCCAGAAAGCAAGACATTTATCCTGCTCTTCAAATGTCCATCCAGACCTTGGAAGGAAGGCGTGGACTGGGAGGGAGAGGAGAAAGAAAGCACTTTTCCTTTTGCTTCAACACTGGTTATAAACTATAGAGGATGCTAATATCTATCAGGGAAACATCTCACACTCCTGCCCCTTTCCTTCTCCCCTCCTCAAGAGCTGCACTTGTGACTCAGAGCCATTTTTCAAAGACAGTGCCATTTAGGGTGTCCAGCTAAAGCAGATCTGAGCAGGATCAGGTCCGAAGTAGTCAGTGTGTTACCCTGGCAATGAAGCCAGATTCTGATCTCAGGGAAAATGAATTTAAGTCTAGACTAAACTACTCCCCCCACTGGAGTACAAGAGGTCTGAGTGTCATCAGCCTGATCCCTGCCATGTGCTCTGGCCAGCCCAATGCCCTGGCACACCCACCTGTTTCCTGCCTGACTCTGCTTCCTTCCACCAACATCCAGGAACACCTGTGTCAGAAAGCTTCCTTTGCCACCTCCTGCCTGTTCCCGAGCAAAGCATGTATCTATTAGTAGCTATTATCAACCGATTTATTCTGATCAAACACCAAAAAAAAAGGATTTTCTTGAGCAGATTGCTGTAAATGCAATCTCTTCCCCATCAGCTCTCCCAGATCACCCCACTCCTTTCTCACACACCTGTACATAACTCACAAAATGAAAACTCCTAAAACACAGTAAATTATTTTATCTGCTCCATCCCTTCTACCTCTTATCTGTTACTACAACCTTTTGCAATAGGGGTGCATTAAAATCTGATTTTAAACATGAAGCTGTCGTCTGTAGTAATTCTCTTCAGTCAAAATATAAACATAGGAAGCTACAGATACACATTTTATCACAGCAATGGACAATTCTATCACAGTAATGCTTTCGACAAGTAATAAAATGCAAGAAAGTATTGTGGAGGTTTACAGCAGTTTAATGAAGGCTCTCGTACAAAATCTTGAACTCAAAGTTACAGTCAAGAGTTACTGAAAAATATAACTCACAGTGAAAAAGCTGATGAGAATTGCCCACTTAGCCATGGAATTAACTGCGCTTTAACGCTGTGCTTAAATAGTCACCACACAATAGGAACAAATTTAAATCACGACCAAGGTACACACAATTCACTTCCATTCTGTTTTCAATTACATGTATTCAGCATGTAATTTAACCTCTGGAAGTTAATCTGAAGAACAAAGAGGTTTCTCCTTTTTTTTTTTTCCCAAACACTCACTGGAAATAAATATCATTGAAAGAATACATGTGGAGTGCAATAAAATGGACACTTAGGCACTGGTACAGTCTAGTCCTCTTCTGCCCTCTACAAACTACAAGACGAGAAGTTTTAAACCACAGATGGAGTGGAGAGCAGGTTAGAGCTGTACAGGTAGTGCAGCAGGTTATGTACTACACAAGAGCACATCTGCAAAAGGTCCCAGAAGATTTTTGTTGAAGATGCAGCGTATCCACACCAGGTATATTGTGAAGGGCTTAATGTTTTCTGAGAAGGTGTGATTCTGATGGGACAATATATAAGGCATGTAAGTGTTTTCCCCTTGCTCTTGTATCCACACTTCGTATTTTACTTCTCTGACCTTGAGATACCTCAGATTCCAGGGAATCTGCCAGGACACAGCAAGTTTAGCTTCACTCGTGCCCTGGACAGAGGCCTGACACTTGGCATCCCTCACTTTGCCAGGGTAGAGGCTACCAGACCACTTCTGCTTCTTGGGTCCGGGCTTAGACTTCACAGTCTGCCTAATCACGTGTATGAGAGACGGGATGTTCACCTTTGTGTCCTGGTAGGCACGGAACAGCCACTCAGGGTTGCGGCAGCAGAGGTGCCGCGGCACCTCCGTGCTCTTAATGATGCGCTCCTGCTCAGCTTTGTCCAGATGAGCAATCCCGCCCTGATCCCAAGGTCTGTCTGGGTAGGTTACGGTGTCTTCCCTGTCGGTGTTCTGCCAGGCAATGTACTGCAGGTCCATGCCAGGAAGGGTTGCCAGGGTTTTGTAAGGGGTGTAGTGTTCGGGGTTGATAGCATATGGGAAGAGCTCCACCACGGTGGCCCCTCTTGGCAGGAAGAGCGACATGACTAATTGGGCCCCGTGCATGCTGACCAGCATGGATGCATTGCTGATCAACCGGACGATGTCAGAAAATGAATGCTCCTCCAGAGAGACTGAAATGGTTTTCATTTGAAACTCCTGAGCAAGAGCCAGGATTAGTTCTGCCTCATTTAGGATAAGTCTGTTGATCGTCCGACTGAACACTACGATGTATTCCTCACTGGAGCTTTCCTCCAAGCTGATGTTCAGTTTCTGCATCATGAATTTGGTGAACTGCCTGATCTCATTACCAGAAACCAAGATGTTAGCCTTTGGCCCTTGTGGCTGGACAAATCCATACTGGTACCAGGTGGTGATTTTGGATAGTCCCACATAGGATTTGGTAAAGCAGAGGAGCCTGCCCAGGGTTTTAAGCTCCTCCCTGAGGAGCGGCTGCTTGTTACTCAGTAACTTGTAGAGGTCAAAGTGAACACCTTCACTCCACCCTTCCATGAAGAAGAGTCGTGCCTCCAGATCTAAGTCGGAGAACTGCTGCATGGTGTAATAGATGGGGAGGAGGTCGTCATGAAAGACGTGCATCAGGTTGTCTGGGTTGAACCTGTTGGCAATCAGCGCCACATCAGGCACGAAGACCGGCTTCGGCATAAATTTCAGCGCAGCAGCTGGCAGCTCCACAAAGTTGAAGTACTGGGTGTTGTGATCTTCCACAGAGGAGAGGTCGAGCAGAGCCGGCTGGAACCTCCGGGAGCCCAGGTTGGGCAGCATGACGGAGGAGTTGCTGTGAAAGTAGACAAACTCCTCAGCCTCGGTAGAGTAGCAGAGGGACTCAAAGCGGCAGATGCGGTCGGTGTGCATCCTGCCAGTGCACACCATCCTGGTACCGTTCTCCACCAGGGCCTGCAGAGCTGCATGGTAGTCAATCTGAGCCTCAGAAAGTTCCTGAGACTGGCGCAGGAGGACCAACTCCTCCTCCACCATGGCGGCATGATCGCACAGTTTGATGTATTTCCACAGCACGGCGGCGAGGACGGACACGAGCAGGGCATTGAACACAGCTGCTATGTTCATTCTGTAGTTAGATCCTAGCAGGCTGACAGGTGGGGAATGCAATGGAGAGGGAACACATCTTTAACACTCTTTGACATGGTGAGGGCAAAGACCTGTGGAAAATAAAACAAGAGAGGAACCATTTAAACATCAGATTTACAGCTTCACCATACATCATATTTTATTAACTATTCAAGAGAGTTTAGGCTTCTTTCAGTAATTTCTCCCCCTTCCAGGGGATGAGGGGAAAGAAGAAAAAAGTGCCAAAGCTCTCTCCAAAACTGTAAAAAAATATAAAGCAAACAGAACTAGGAGCTGCTCTACAGGGAGGCTCCTCTCTCATTTTCATTTCTCTGCTTTTGAAGAAGAAAATGTAAAAGAGTTTAAGGATGAGCTCTATGAAGATCTGTTAGAAAGAAAAGTATGTTCTCTGGGACTCTGGATCACTCTGCCTTTTGCAGACCACTCCAACAGTGAGAGGAAATAGAGCACTGCAATCACGGGGCCACCTGCAGAGGACTCGGAGCCCAAGCTCCACCTCCCACTCTGTATGGCTGAGAGCACTCAGCAGTGCCCTCACCTGCACTGTGCAGGCAGCAATAGCTCGAGGAGTATTGCCAAGACAGATCTGCTACACTGCATTGTGCAATGTGAGCTACTGAGCATCACATTCAATTTCACTTTATTCAGGGGTGGGGGAAAGACCTGCAGGTCTATGGACTGCCCTGAGGGAGAATCCCAAGTCACTAGGGTGTTGCTCTGGCTGCAATCCAGGATCAAAGGCTAGGAACTGCCATCGTCTTCCAAAAGAAATACTGGCATGGGAGAGAGGAGAGCTCTGCTCTTTACAGGAGGAACTGATGTGTCATTAAAGCAATCAGACCTTCATTTAGTGAGAGTCTGGCTCACACAGCACAGGCAGCCCTTACACAAATGATAAACTAATGCATTTGAAGGGTTTCACTGTTGGCATTTTCCCATCCCAACCTGAGAAACTTTTCTGTGCTGCTCCAAAGCCTCCCTGATTCTTTTTCTGTTAGAGCCTGCCACTGTTTTCTTTCTATGCAGAAACACTACTGGCTTATATCAGAGTATTGATTATAACTTCAACTGTGAACTTCAATTGAGGTATTGATTCACCTACAGAATTTATGGGCTTCAATTTTCATTATGCATCAAGATTCACTGCTAGTCAGGCTGTAAATAATTGCACCCGTGACTCATGGGGAACTTTAGGAAGGGAAATTTCTGATCAGTATTTACCCCACTAGATTGTTTCTAGCTGCCATTTTTCAAGGTGGCAATTTTAGATTTCTTTTGGTGCAAGTTTGCCATGGGGGGAAAAAAAAGCAGTGTCTCAAACACATCTTCTGACATCCCAAGCATCTTTTAGCATTTTAACCAAGAGACACTTCTTACATGGCAATGTGGAGGAAGTTAGCCAGGCATATTTGGGACCAAAGTAAACACCTCCTCTATTGCCAAAGGAGTTACTTTGAAAAGAGCTACTGCAACTTAAAAGCTTGTCCCTGCAACTTGGAATTGAATGGAGAATCATTCATGGAACTCAATGAAGTCAGAAAGGATTCCTACACCTCATGAGATCTCAACAGCCTGGGGGATCTGTCTTTGGAAGAACTGAAGGTACGTGGGAGTCCAAATAATGCCAAAGAAACCAGTGCTAGCTGTAAGCCACACAAACTCAAGAGGTGATCTCTGGGGATCTGAGCAGCAAATTCATTTCAATTTCTAGCTATTCAAACGAAACAGAAATGAAGTCCACCTCCTTTGGCAAGTGGTCTGAAAAGCTGCTTCATTTAGAAACTCCCTAAAAGCAAGCAGCAAATTAAAAATGTGTTGTTTTGATTTCAACCATGATAAAAAAGGAAAGGGACCTAGAGTGGCCATCTGATTATCAGGGCAGGATCAACTCTCCATAAACCATGCCCCAAAGATGCTTCTCTATCTCATTCTTAGTACTCATTCATCTCTTCAGCCAGTCTATCGAGAAGGCATAAAGGACTGTGATAAACTCTCTTCTAACACTTAGCCTTTGTTTCCACCACAGCAATTTTAATTGGGTCTTGTCCCAGGTGCCACAGATACCCTGCACAGAAAAATGATGGCTGTCACATCACATCTCAGTCCGTCCTTCTCTGTCAACAGGGGATGACTGCTGCTTCTCATGGCTGTGCAACTCTCAGCCATGGCTATTCCATGGACAGCCTGGAATGGAAACTCACTAGGGACAGCAGTACATCACTCAGGTTCTCCTAATGCAATCAAACCAGTTTTCAGGAAGAGAAGTTTTTCATGGGGACAGATCCTGAATTATTTTTTTGGTACCGACATTCAAAGCTTTATTTTACTTCTTCACTGCCTTTGAAAAATGTCTAATGATATCATCCAATTCTGTACATAACCTCTCCACTACAAACCTCTCATCTTGTGAGCACAGCTTTAAGTGACTTCAACAGCATCAGAAATGAAAGGGTCGAGCTCCAGCAGCCATGTGCAAAGCCCGATAATCAGTACATGGAGGAGGCCTTTAACAAGCAAGTCCTCTGCTGGAAGCACACACTTAAAGAAGGCCAGTCTGCAGGCATTGTGAAATTTAACTTCTGTGGGTCAGAAGAACAAAGCACCTACAAGTTCAATGGAGTCAATGCAAGTTGCAACAACTTGGCAGAGGAGGGAAAACCACATGGCTTCTTTATTATTCCATTATGGCAAGGTGAGTGTGTATGTGTGGGTGTTTCAAAGGCATATGACACCCACAGTCCATAAAAACACCACTAATACCACCTGCATTTCACGGCCATTTTGGTGGTGGAGAGCTCTGCTGACCATTACAAACCCCTTGAGCCCAACAGGCCTCCTTGAGAAGAGCCTGTTCAAATGTTTTACCCCTGACTGATTTGTTCTCTCCCCTCCAGCCCCAAGAGAAGGGCATAAGAGGCACTTCAGAGATGCAGCCTGATGGATGCAGCCAATGGTTTGAGGTTAGCAATTCTCATTTCAGACTCTGCCACAGCCATACCTGCTAAATGGCTAGGAATGAACAACTTCAGCTTTTTAGTAAAAATCACCTGCAAGGCGATTCTACCCCTTCCCTCACTGCAGCTCTTTCACTTCCCTGCACTTAGCTGAAGTGAGTGTATGTGCTTTAGCCAACCACGTGTCAGGAATATATGTTAAATGTTAGCAATGCTAAAGTAATCCATCTTCATTTCTGTTCCTCATTGCCAGTTCCTAAATCCTGGTTCATGCTGCCTGGGAGAAAGCTGCTTTTGATGGAAGTGAACAACGGGATGTGGACAGGAAGGGGTGTTGCAGGCAGAAATGAAAGGAAAATTTCACAGGTACTCAGAGAACTGTCTTAATTCTTTGCCTGTTTTCCCACATTTTATCATCCACCTTTTTTTCAATCTGACACTTTCAGTGAAAACAGACCTTAAGAAACTATAATTTTTGGTCCCTCAGGGAATGATAGAACATAAATAGTAACAAACAATCCCACTGTTTGCTTTTACATACCCAAGTGAGGCTGCACCGAGGGAGTAAAGGCAAGCAATCACTTTCCACATCCCCTGGTTCCTCAGCCCCCAAGCTGAGATCAGTCAAAGTGCTGTCAGCAGCAGTACACCTGGGATAAGAAACTTTCCCAGGAGGCAGAGGGTAACACTGAAACAGTTGAAAGCCTTTAGTTTTCCACCTGAAGAGAGCTGCTTCACAATAAAAGAAACTTTCATTACTAAATCTCCCTCACGAAATGGGTCTAGAGCTGCCACTCCCACGGTGTCATCAGAGAATGTCCTAAGAACTGAAAGGCACTTGCAGAAGAGGCAGGCCAGACACATTGCTACTTTTCTTAAGAGCAGAGTGCTCTGTGTTGTCTCTTTCTACATAGAGGGCAGCCTCTAGGCCAGTCACCTGCCAAGCTGCCCACAGACTCCCTCCTTCCCATCCCTACCACATTCATCCACCCTCTTGCTTCCCAGTGACACTGGGATACCCAGGGCTCTGCTCCACCTGAGTACTACGTCCCAGTTACCAAGGAAATCGATTGGACTGACATTTTTTCACTCTCTGCTTTGAAATGCTAAAAGCACCATCCTTCAGCACCAGGAGACACAGCAACTGATAGACCAGAGCCAAGCCAGAAGAGACGTGCACGTAAAAGCTGCACAGAGCTTCTTGCTGCCAAGCTGGCAGGGGGCAATGATGTCCCACTCGAGGGGATGGGACTTAAGGACTTAAGTCCCTTAAGGACTCCCATGAGTAGTGGGCTGCAGGGGAGCAGCAGGAGTGAGAGAGGGAGGTAGAAGAGGCAGATTCCCCCGGCAGTGATGCTGACAGGGCAGGGGGCAGCAGTCTTAGAGCCAGACAAGGGGAGTCCAACAAAAACACCAGCATGGGGGCAGCTCAAGATTGTGCAGTGGAATTAAGAGCTATCCTGAGGCTTGCAGCTCAGCCACAATGGATGTCTCCCCAGCAGCTAAGAGCCTGTGGGAGGCACTCTATTTTTGGTCAGCTCATCTTTACTCTTTTTCCAAGAGTTCACAGTCATGAAGAGCTTACCCCATTTTCTTCCTCCACCCCCATTCACTTAGCAAAAGCATCACAGTTCCATTCTCACAGCCCAGCTACTTCTCCTCTAACTAGCACTGGCTGCTGGTGAGCAGGTAAAGTCTTCAGGAATATTCATTTGGTTTGTTCAAGCAGGCACTTCTGGCAGAGCCCTCCAGTGTCTTTCAGGTCCACAACACTCTCATGCAAGTTTGGACACAGCAGCACTTTCTGCCTGTAAGCTACAGGTTATTTGATGTATTAAACATCCTCAGGAAGTGGTAAGGACACAGGAAGCATAGATGGAGACACTGTTCTCCATCTCCTGTTAACATGCCTAGGAGATCAGAGTGGGTGGGATGAGAGAGGAATTTCCACTAATAGGCAGTTGGCACAAAGAACTGTTTGGATTCATTTAGGAGATGAATTCTGTTGTTCTTTTTTTAATTGTGAAGCTACAGTAGGATGAATCACTAAAGCTATTAATATGATGGACAGTGCTCCAAATCTCCTCTCCATTTTAAAAATTGTAATCTAGGTAAGAAATAGGGAGAAAAGCTATAAAATCCACATTAAAAAAAATTCCAACTACACAAAAGACAAACATACACTACTAAGACCCCCAAAGGGAAAAAACCAAGAGCTTGATTGGGGAGAACAAGGGTGAACAGGGTGACCAGCACGCCTAAAGAGGGGTCACCTGTTCCTGCAGGTATTAACAAAATGAGAAGTGCTGGTTTTGTCTATCGAGGCCTTGATGAACTTTTGTTACCAACTGCCCGAACATTTTTCAGGCCAATGTTCAGCTTCCCATAGCTACAGCAGGCTAAAAAGCCTCCTAAAATGGAAAACCAAAAAGCATGAAGGAGACACATTTTCAGAGAGCATCACCACTCTGTGCACAGAGGGAAATGCCTCCTCATGGAGGCCAACTTGGCTTTGGCCCAGCTGGTCAGCTTCTATGCACAGCCTGCCAGTGGTGGCAGGGTGTCCAGAGAGAACCATCTCCACAGTTCCCAGAAACACAACACAACTGGAAGTGGACTGGGGCTGCCCTTGCCACAGGACAGTGAAGGAGTTGGGGCAGAGCTGCACGGGCAGGAAATGGGCTTCTTGCTACGGTAACACAGTGGGAGGGGCAGGAGCAGATATTCCCTCCTCAGGGACACTTTTCCCATCAGCACTCCCTGCCCCTGGATCTATCTCTTGCTAGACTGGTTTTCCAGGACCAGTACAGGAAGAGAAAAGCATGCAACCATGGCATTTTACACTCCTGCAAAATGTCTTCTGTTCTTTCTCCCATCCCTGATGCAAGAGGCTTAGATAAGAATTCAGTGTATATAACACATGCAGTTTTAAATACCTACTTCATTCATCCTCAAAGCAGAAGTTGCTAGAAGGCAACTTTCCCAATTGGAAAGAGGGGGAGTTGGGATTCGGCAGCCAAGAATTTGCTTTTATTCTCATCTCTGTCACAGATTCCCACAGAACTACAAGCAAGTCAATCCCCACAGCCCAAAAAGCTGTTATCATCTTATTCACTCTATTTATTTAATGAGATACATATATCTTTCACAGTACATAGCACATTAAAGAAAGGATGGTACACTGAATGATTGATACGCTGGAACATTTTCTTTGTAAAAAGCAGCCAACTGTAGAAGTGCTGACTTTTTAAACAGGAAAAGAGCAGATTCTTGTAGAGGGAGTAAGTCCAGCAGTTAAGGATAAAAATATCATAATTGAAGCCTGATACAAAGAGGGGACATGAAAAATAAGAATATCTTGACTATGTAGTCTCAAGAAGAATTTAAAAAATAGACCTTTATTCAGAAAAAAAATCAAAATATAACAATCTATTTTAAAAACCCTGTCTTATAAAAACCTGATCTATAGATAGTTGTGATCAAAATTAGGTCCACCTTCAGTTTTTATGGTTCAGCATAAGTGAGGAATAGAAAGCAAAACTGTAAATCTTTCTATACAGGACTGCAACCAAGGAGACTGAGGCTCTGTGCAATGGTCCCTACTGCAAAAGTACCTTCCATATGAACAGGAGAAGACCAGTGGCTAGAGGACACCTCCCAGCTGCACTTACGGATAGAAAACCTAAGTTTTCTTCCATTTAATTTCCGAGTCCGTGAGAGCTGGGACAGGAAGAGATCCAACCCGACTTTCACAATGACTAGCAGCCATTGATTTAATATTTGTTGATACTCCTGTCTTGATCTACAAAGTAACAGGTTAAAAAAAATTCCAGCACTAAGCAATTAATGCATAGAAGCAAGGCACAAAGCTGAGCTAGAAGTATAAATCAAAAATAATACTTCTTGGGCTTTTAAGATCTGCATTTCCAAGTTCTCCATCCATACTGCAGTATGAAATCCTTTCCCCAAACAAAATCCCAGATCTCCAGAAAATTCCCTTTAAAAAGATGAATTTCTGATAAACAAGCTTGAGGCAAGAGATGTAAGAAAAATGAGCTAAAAAGATGTAGAAAAAGAAAAAAAAAAAGGTATTTCTCTCAGCCCTCAAGTCTTGTTCACCTTCTAAAGAGTCCCAAACCTAAAGATGAAAACTCAAGTTACTCAAAAAAACCATGGCTAGACAGAGGGGAAAGGTTAACAGGCAGAGCTCATTCCAGCTGATCTTTGCTCCCAGGAGTATCCCACTGAAACCCATCTGGTTACATTGTCACTAACATCCCTGTCATACCAGTAAAAAGACTCTCCTTTTGCCTGGTCGCTTGCTTTTAGTCTGTAAACAAGATACCTTCGTCAGAAAAAAAAGTGTCTAGAGAGCAGCAGATTTATCTTACTTCACTGGTCTACCTAAAGCAACGACAGAGCAGGGGTGGCTGAAGGGAAAATTTACTAATGCTGCAAAACTGAATTAAAAAGAATATGATGTGAAATCCCAAAGTACTGAACAAGATGATCTTCAGCCACTCCAGCTATGCCTCTGGACTTTAGCTGCCATTTGTTATTTTCTGTATTTTATCTATCCTTTCTTTCTGTGTTCTCCAGCGGGCAGAGTACCTGTGTTATTTGGGTAGTGGGACTGGTGCTTAGCAGCATTTAAAGCCTGAGCTCTCCCTGCTTTCCATCAGCATGGTGCCCAGGACCGCTCCGGTGTGCTACAAATCCTAAGCAGGAGCCAAAACTGTTCGGAGCACAGCGCAGCCAATAAGAACAGTGACAATCCCTCCTTGGTTACCACAAGCTCCACATTAGCATGTTTTTAGGGGAAGGTAAAAAAAAGAAAGTAATCCCATAGCAGCATGTGTCCGGCAAGAAATACATCTCTGCAAACCTACAGAATTTAGTCCATATCCCCACGAGACCTTAGTTTAAAAATGATAAAGCAAACCACTAGTCAAACAAAGAGGGACTACAAAAACGTGGGATTATAAATGAACGACGGACTCCTTTCCCCCATGTGCACGCACATAGAGGAGGGATTCAGCGTGAACTTGCATGGAAGGGGGGAGCGAGGAGATTATCATCGTAAACATGCCAGCCTCCCCCCTCTGCTCAGTACACTGCAACCAGGACTGCCAACAAAACTGAATTCAGAGCCGTATGTGATCAGCACAGCAAACACAGCACAGTTACAATGACACCCAGCAAAGAAATGCAGTAATTCAGAGCATCTGCAACCTTTTTCAGTCTTGGAAGTACTATCACTGGTACATCAGTGTTTCAGCACATGCACGCATACCTGGTGTTGCTAAATAACAGGAAATGCTATCCGGTGCCTCTCTTTCACAGGAGAAAGAAAAAAGAAGACACCTTAAAGCTATGCTTTGCAGGGGAACGAGCACTCTCCAGTCCTCTTCTTTCCTCACCACCACAAAGAAAAAGCAAAAATCCCACCTAAGAGCTCTCGGCACCGTAACCCGTGCACCATCTGCAGCCTGAGCTACCTTTCTCCCCCAGGTCTGAGCATGCTCTGTCTGCCGGCAGTGTCCTATCGCTCCAGCTGGCTCACCTCAATTTGTTAGCCTCCCAGAGGTCAGCCTTGCATGCAGGATGATTTGCTGCAGTATTCCTGCAAATCCCCGACGGGCGGCCACACTGAAACAAACACCACCGAGCTGTTCCACGGAGCTGAGCACGGCTTGGGAGACAGGCGGCAAACTGCTTTGGGGAGGGGGGACACACGCATTTTAGAAATCCTGCTTTAACGCCACTGCTCCTCCAAACACTTCACACAAAAGAAGAAAACAATAGGAGAGAAAGGAAAAAATGCCCCTTGCTTGAGGACGTGAAAGCCTTTTTCCTCATGCTTTCTAGTAATTCCCTTGGCACCAGGAAAGCAATTTCCCAGCTGTAATGGTCAGCAAATGGCTTAGAATTGAACGAGGCTGTGATTGCCCTCCTTCAGAGATCCAGGGAACAGTGTTTTCATACTAAAGTTATTTTTTATGGTGGAAACAAGTAATTCCTAAACACAAAGGCACAGAAATTATCCAGGAGCTTATAAGAGAATCTCCTACAGCACACAAGCTCATGGAGGTCAGTACCTTACACAAACCTTCACAGCAGAGCTTGAACCTGTGGGGACTGAGCAGCTTCATGAAGATGGCAAACCAGATAGAACTGACTGGGAACACTCCCAGTTCTTATCCCATAATGCACATCATAGCCCTCCAAAAGGCTCATGGCACAGTCACACCACTAAACACAGGAGTGAGATCCCAGCCCTGCAGGGACACTCCTGTGGGCAGATCACAAGCAAACATTAAAGGGTCTGCAAAAGTGTTGCTTGTATATTTGCAGGACACATCTTGCTGAATATCTGTCTGTGAGGATTTTCCCTTTGAGACCTACCAGGTTAAATAAGAAGGACGAAAAAGAAGAAAAGTTCTCTGACACCTCCTCAACACATGCTCAAGGTGCACTTCGAACTACAGCCTGAGCCTATGCCTGTCCTGAGAGGATCTCAGAGAGACACTGGTCAGTCACGTCTGCCTGGGAGAAATAAATAATAAAAAAGAACAAAGAGAAGTGAGCCCACCCAGTGCCCTCAGCCTGTCCTATTGTGACTAAGGAAATCCAAAGTCACCCTTCTCTTTTTAAGACCATCTCATTGTCCCGTTGCCCCTCTGAATACAAAGATGTTGCCTTGTGCAGAAAAAGTCTGATCTTTTTCCTCTGAATTTTGAAACTCTAGGAGTGAACTCAGCCTTGGAGCTGACTTCACTTGAGAAAACACATCTTGACTTTGTGTTTTCCACACTTCAGAAAGCTCCACAGCGTGACCTACCTCCCACTGATGCTAATGGGAGCCTTTCCACTGACCCCACAGATCTTGGTTAGCGACTTTATCAGTGGGATCCCAGACAACCCAGACATACCATGTCAGTCTCTTCTCTTAGACAAGCTTTTATTTTACTGGAGAAGAAAGGACAACATATACAGACTTGTCTTCTATTTATGAATAAGCTTCTTCTCTACCCATGGAATGAGTTACATTAATGGATTTCTTAGGTACAATTTATCACAATGCATAGAGTTAGAGAGTTTAAGCCCAGTCCTGCAGAGGGTCCTGTTTGTCAATCTGCCACATCACAAACTACAAAACTACATCATTAAGGGGTAGTGGAGGAACCATAATCAAATAATTCCAGCAACTGTGAAATAATTAACTGTCCACTACTATTGCACCATAAGGCATTAAGTGTGGCAGTCCCAAGCTCTTCACAGTCAGCACCTACTACAAGCTGGTAAGGTTTATATAGGTGGTCTTGGCTCAGAACTAAGAATTTGACGAATATTTAATAGCCCTCATACAGTTGCAGCCTTCAAAAACAGCACCGCATTTTAGAACTCCTAAAAAGCAGAACAGCACAAACAAAACTCATCAAGCTAGCAAGGAAGTTTGAATAGATCCCTCTTGGT
The DNA here is from genome assembly GCA_013398275.1 of Promerops cafer. NCBI lineage: Eukaryota > Metazoa > Chordata > Aves > Passeriformes > Nectariniidae > Promerops > Promerops cafer. The sequence goes on from VZSE01015521.1 coordinate 1,402,251, forward strand.
TTAGGGCTGAGAAAGAGGAGGTAAATCATCATTTACTGAATCTTTGCAGTGCACATATATGTTGTAGGGGTGCCTGCATCACTCTGAGTCACAGCATTTATTATTTATAGTCCCAGAAGGACTCTCTATAAGAAATTGTTCTTCTTGCAGTGCTTTTGAACCAAAAGTGCATTTCAGCTTGAGAGCCCAAAAAAAAAAAATTATGCCTGACCTAACAAAAAAAGTCTTTGTACTGATAAATACAAAAAGGACACAAAGGAAGCATTTGGTTTCTGGACACCAAGATTGGGACTCCACACAGAGAGGATGACATTTTGATTCTGTAGAAGCTAAAATTAAAACTCATGCCAAAAGGACCAGGACTTCAGCCAAATACTGAAAATTCCTAAGCAAGAATATACTTTGACAAGGTAAAAGGTATTTTTCTGAAGAATATCTCAAGGGTCAAACCCCACTTCGCTGAAGTGCTTCAAGAATGACATGCTCCCAGGTTTAAGAGATGTAAGATGCAAGTTTTACATAAGTATTAAGTTTAAAAAGGTTTAAGTATGATCAAACATATTTGACACACATGCACACACACACCTACACGCACACACACACTCTTAGGTTACATGTCTTGACATCAACCTGACAAATTCATAGGTATTTATTCTCCTCTGCAGGTATGTGCATGTTTTATCCATATAAAACATATACTTGCTGCTATCTGAATTTGTCATATGCCAAAATACTCTAATAAAGCCCTCCACCCCTATTAGGAACCACCCTTGCAGCATTGCAGGGACACACTGGCCTGCACCTGCACCTGTATGCAGTGTGTGTGGGCAAGAAAGGTGTGGGAGAGTCACCTGCCAGTTCCCAAGGCAGGAGATGGCTTTGGTAGCTGTTCTGATTTAATTTAGGTGTCATTTGTGCTTTTTGAAGTTCCCATTTTGCCATTGGTAATGACAGGTCAGCAGGGTGACAGAGATAAACAAATTCCCTCTCCTACAGCTCTGCCAACTGCGCACCTGCAATGTAATTAGTGCCAGTGTGTCTGCAAGGGAATCTCAGATAATTCATGCTCATAAGAGCAGTTTGGTAAGTCAATGATGTTCAGCAAGACTGACATGAGAAACCAGGAGTAAAACACTGCCTGTGAGATCCCTGGGTACGGCCTCACCCTGGTGCTTCCCACAGTTGCTATTTGTTAACTGTTTTTGCCCAGGCAGCAGAAAGATCACCTGCTCTCTCTCAGATGACACTTCAATATCAAGCCACAACCTCACCTGAAGAAACACATCTCCCATTTTACAGACAAAAAGACTGAACCTGTCAATGGGATCTGGGTGGGATGTACCACACCAACATCCATTAATATGGGAGCAGCATCTTGTCAAAAATCTACCAACAATCAAAATCTCTTGTGTATTCCAAGGTTATATTCATGGGCTTCAGGCCTCAATACAGAAGCTGGGGCCTCCAACACCACAGGTAACAGAATAAACATGGTAAAGGACAGTGAGGAATAAGTTATCAGCTCTGTCACTGTTGCTCTTGAAGAGCTGCTGGAGGAGTAGCCACAAGCCTGACAGGCTCTGCTCCCCACACACCTTCCTCCCATCTTCTATTCCCACTGCACTTGCTGTGCAGAAGGTGCAGGGGCCTCCTGCATGCCTGGGAAACACCCCCTGGACCCACAATTTAGCCTCAAGTTGGAGGCCCTGTCAGAATGACTTGTCCTGGGAATTTTGGAGGAAAAGGAAGAGAGCTTCTTTTCCTGTCTGTTGAGAATAACAGGGTAGTCATAACCAGCAAGTCTCAAAGATGTCTTAGGAAATTAAGATGTTAATATCACAGCAAAATACAGCTATTGAAGGGAAAAACACCCCTGAATGTGAACATCGTAGGGGTGCAAAAGTATGGAAAAGAAGAGACATAACAGAAATACAAAACACTGACAGGCACTTGGACAGATCTATAGGGGTGAACAGATAACTGTGTGGAAGTATCCAAAGGATAGGGCTTAAGATGTCCAAGAATTTAACTGCCTTCACTGGATTATGCAACTGGTTTGCAAGTGGGCTGCAGTTGTTCCAGAACTGATGAGAACATCTCAGTTCACAAGCAGGATTACAGGAGGGCTTCAAGGATCAAGGTCCAGGACTTGGATGGTCTTTATGCATGCCTTCCAACTCAGAATATGCTATGATAGGACTGTTGCCTGAAGCTGCCTTTGTTCTAACCTTCCCCTTTTTCTATGTTCAGAGACTTTGTGCTTTCCTAAAACCTTGAGAATCCAAACCTACAAACCAAAGTCCTAGTACTTCATGGAAAGAACTCCACAAGGAAGCAGAAACAGCATCTACAGTCTTGATCAAAACAGCAGTTTCGATCCAAGCTGGAGCATGTGCTTCAATTAGCCAGTCTCTGACAAATGCCTGGAAGTAGCTAGAACAGCAGCATGACAGGAAAATAGTTCAGAGCCAAGCTAAAGGAGAATCTAAATCAAATCAGGGGAAATAAAAAGGTTTCCTGCCATTTTGAGTCCCGTAATTGCAAACTGATTGTTTTGCCTCCAACGCCCCCTTCAGCCACACCTGTACAACACATCCTCACATTTTAAAGGACGCGGCCAGAGTGCAACCCAACCCTGTTCCTAGGACAGCAGTGTAACAGTAACAACAGGTAGGAGCACAGTACCACAGGATACTCTCCCTGTAGTGTAACCTGTTAGACTGATGCTAAGGGAGCACAAAACATCCATGTTCTGGGTGGGGAGCGTATCCCAGGGGTGCTGACAGTCACATGAAATTTCAGAACACAGCATTAGGTCTCATAAATTGTAAAATAACTTATACAGGAGGTAAAAAAAAAAAAAGGGCGTCTCCTGACAGCATAAGCCATAGGACTGAAAAATATCTGCTGGCCAATTAAAAAATATCCTAACAATTGAGTTTTGATTAGTACTTAAAAATCCCAGTCTGATTTTTCTTATGGAAAAGAAGAATTCTTACCTCGTCCCTCATCTGATTACAGTATCATCAGAAAGCCCAGAAGAGAAGTAGTAACACATGGCTGCAGGCCAGGCATTTACTGTTGCTCTGAGGGCTACTGCTGCTACTGACAGGAGGGAGAAGAAAGCAAATGAATCATCTTTCCCAGCTTCAACATGAACTGCTGCACACAATAGGGAAAGTGTGATGAATACACTGAATTAATTGTAAAAGCCCATTTCAACTCCTCCAGGTGTCATATGCAACCATTTACAGTTCAATATCTAGGAAGAACTTCTTCATGCCCTCAGCAGCTTGAAAATCCATGGAAAGACTATTGAATCTAGGCATATTTATCAAGGGCACAGCAGAAAGAGGAAGAAGTCCAAGCCTGACCTGATGGGAAATTTTTGTATTAGACTTGCTGTTGTATTTATCTGAACAGTAATAAGGTGGCTAATTTTTGCCCCAGGTTTTCCTACCAATAAATCAATGTATCATTTCCCTACAAGCCCTCCTTGTGACCCACTTGTGTGGACGTTTTAACACCCCCATAAATAAATGATATGGCATTCAATACACACAAGAAGGTGAAAGTTTCAGAGAAAAAGCAGGAAGTATGTGTTGAAAGAGGAACACCTGCGAAACTACTGACACAGTTGCTATTCACCTGTGGCCCTTCGATGATGGGCGATTCCTTACCCAGCCCTTCCACAACAGCTCATTTCTGTTCCCTTCCTTCCTACCAGCAGTATCTGCTGCCTCTGTTGCATCAAATGCTGAGTCAAGTCTTTGGCAATGAGAATCTCTTCAAATAAGTGAAGTGTAACCTGACTGTCACTGAGAGAAGAGCAACATCAGCCTGATAAACCAACTGCTGTTTAAGACAGCTCCAGTTAAAAACATCTGCCCTCATTCATTTTGTACTGCTCTGGATCCATGTGCTGATATTTGCAAAGCCAAGAATAGAGTGGTCTTTCAGCTACTTTACAGAGTATTTCAAGAAATCAAGGGCTCTCCAGACAGCTTCCTACATCAGGATGTGCTTTTCCATCTCTAGGCTTCTGCTGGCATTGATGCAGCCGTTCCCCAGAGAAGCCACCTAGCACAGGGAGGGTTGGAGCAGGGCTGAACCCTGGAAGCATTCTAGGGAAGCATTCCCAAGATGAGCCATAGTAACAATGTAAGTGCTGTCACAGCCAGCAGCCTCAAAGAGGAAGGTCTTGTGACCCTGAAGAGAAGACTAAAACATACACAAGTATTGGCCATAGGCAGTGAATCCTACCCCAAGTCTGGAGAGGTCAGAGACAGAGGACATTTACAACCTTCCTGCCTTGGCTCCTCCTGCTTCACCCCTTCTGTGGCAGAATGATGTGCTTATAACCTAACCTGCAGGCTGACAGGAACAATCTGCTGAGGTAGCCAACCCTCCTTTCCACGCAAAGGGATTAAAGCTACAGCACAAAAAGCTTCCCTTGCAACTATGAAGACCCAAATCTGCATCTGTGTAACTGCAGCAAGTATGTAAAATGAGAAAGTATGTAAAATGAAGAAGTGACAGAAGTCAGGGACTGAGGACTGTCTAGAAAACAACCATCTTGCTGAGTGACTTATAGTTACACAAAATAACCACCATTTCTTTACCATCAAGGTGATGAACCAAACTAAAGCCCAAATTATATATGGAAATAAAACCCCTCTTCTCTCATTTAATATATTTAAGGCTTAAAAATAAGCATGTATGCAGGAGTCCTGTGTTCCAGTGGGACAATACATGCACATAAATTAAGCAAGGACTAGAGAACTTTGTGTATAATAGCTTGCCTTGTGACCTCTGTGCTAAGTATATATATAATTTGTATATAATACATATGTATGACTATTGCAAAATTCATATAAAAGATTACAATTAAGACAGAGATTACATATTTCTTCTATGTTTATACCCACATTAAAAGATGATTAATCAGTAATTTTATAAATCCAAAGAAGTTCATTTCAATGAGCTGCTAGCTTCCCAGCTTTAGCTTTATACTGTGACACAACCATAACAGAAGCCAAGATGCTGCAAGGTCATATATAAATGTGTGTGGAACTGTCCCAGGCAACCTTACAGGAGAAGGGAAGGTGAGAGCAACTCCAATCTTCATTTTCTATTAACTCTCAGGTCTCTACATGAACATGAGTAACAACCTAAGTAGTAAAGAACAAACAGCCAGAAGCAAAGAGCAGAGGTAAGAACAAATCATTAAAAAGTGATAAGCACCAAGGGCCCTTACTTAGCTAAAGGCAGTAAAACTGCAGACACACAGAGAAAACCACATCATGCCTCCTCAAAATGAATCTGGTCGTATAGTTTTAGTGCTGAGTAAGTGACTGCCTCAGTCCAACACCACAGTGTCTGCTAGAAAGGACAGTATTTCATCTGTGTGCTTAGAGGTCTGATAACCTATTTTCCCAGGTGTGTCTCTCCCTCCTTCTGAAAGAGAAAATTACACAGCAAATTAATTTTTGTGCACCTTTTTATTTTTCACCGTTCCTCCTCTTCCCTCCTGCCACTCCTCCTATCTGTTGTGAAAGGTAAGCAGGAATATATTGAAATTAAAATTGAAATAAATGACAACAGCAGGAACAGCCTGAGTCTGGTTTGGCTCACAAAAGTGAGTTTACTATATGGTTGAGTCAGTGCAAAAAAAGAGGTCATGAAAGTGCTGTCACACACCTTTCTGGAGAGAGCTTTTTGTCCACATAGCTGCAGATGAAAGCATCATCTGCTCAGGGAAACGGATTTTCCAGTGCAAAGGGATTTCAATCCACAACCCACCACCATCCCACTCAATTTACATTACATGTGGCCAGCTGGGAGAGGAGAAAACAACAGCAAAGTAAGACACAAAGCAATTCACAACTCACTTATTTCCAATGCATCAAAGGCTTACCAGTGAGTGTGATGGACTGTGGTCATCCCGTGACTGCATCTGACTGTCTGCTTGCCAGAAGCACATGCAAAACCCCATCACATCCAGGGAATCATTGACAACACACAGTGCATTCCTCTTCTGTAGGGAGAGTGCAGTCCCTACACACCAGCTCAGAAGGGTTTTCTTCCCTGAGACAGAAGAAGGGACAGAGGCAGTTGATTTCAAATTCCTTCAAGGCATTTCCAAGGTATGTTACATAGACTGTGCTTAAGTATTCCATTGGTCACCTGTGATTCTAAAGTCACATACAGCTTAAAACTGCACCAGTCTCTGAGCTTAAAGAAAACAAGGTGTAAACTCTTAGTTGAATACCACTCTTAGAACAAAACATTCACATTAGTACACCAGTGACGAGAACAGAACTGCCAAGACTAAGTGTTATTCAGTGAAGAGTATGCAAAATTGAGCCCTAAAACATAATGGGTGAAATTTTAGCACCAGGACATTAAAAACTCACAGCATGGCTTTGAGAAGAATGTAGCAGAAACATCCCAAACAGTCTGGTTTAGAAGCTCTGAGAAGGGAGAGCAAAGATTACTTATCAGTATTAGCCATAAGACTTTACAAGAGGAATCTTTAAAAACCTGTATGGTTTACTAGCAGACAACATAACTAGATGAATAAGAAAGATCTGTGTGCAAGCCCACTTTATACAAGGGGTACACAGAGCTTAACCAGGAAACCCATCATTCCTGGGTCATTAAAGTATGGTCCAAATACACAGCTCTAAGCTGAAGAAAGAGATGGTTCTCTGAAACCGAAGTAGCCTACATCAAATTCCCACAACAAGGACTTCCAGTCAAGGACTCAAATCCCGTAATTCAGCTGCTCTTTGCTTCTTGAGCAGCAAAGAAGCCAGCAGATCAGACTTTAGAGACATCCTTCCCTGCTAATTACATGATAACAGTTTAAAACAGAGATTGTATCACACCCACTGTCTCTCGAGAGCAAGAGCACATGTATAATCAAATTGTTAAGGTAAAACAGTAAAAAGATGGAAAGGTAATTAACACCATATACAAAGAAATCTTTGCAACTGAAAGCACATGATCTGTTTTCACTGAGAATAACATTTTCTCAGCTGATCTTTGGCAAGTAAGCTGCGTGGTACAAAAACCATTTTCTCATAAATACGAGAAACCCCTTCTGTTATCAAATAAACTTACTCCTCTCATCTTTAATCCCAAGCTCCATATATGCCACCTCCACACAAGAACCACAAAATCCTTATTTAATATCAAAATGCCCCTTGGCCCCTTTTTATGCACATGTGGCCTTCAGAACATCTAGCAGCTGAAGAAGGGGCTCCTGGATGCAACTGAGCAGAGAAATCCAGCTGCCCATAAGTACCTAGATCTCTGTGCAGTTTTATAAGGCAGAGTCAAAGGACAGTGGAGTGGAGAAAACTTGCATGTGTGTTTTGAAAGGAAAAGGTGAAACATTTTACAATGGAAAAGGGAAACATCAGTAGGTTTGGATGTGAGAATTGTGCAGCACAGCCTCTCACAAAGCAAGCTTTGGAGCACAAGATGGTCAAAAGGCAATGAAAGCTGGAGGCAGGATGGGGAAAGTTTGTGAAACTTTTCAGTTGACACTGGAAAAAGCTTGGAGAGATGATGCGGCAAATTACTGAGCTCTTTGCTTACGTGGCAGTTGTAAGGAAAACTTCCAAGTTAACTCCAAATAGCCATACTACTGTACTTAAACTCAGGTGTGCCTCTTCTCAAACCTAAACAAAACCGCCCAAAAAAATAAAGATGACCTAGAACTAAAATAAAGGGAAGGAAGAGAAGAAACATGTAGGAGGGGAATAGAGAACAAAAAGAAGACGTACTTGGACAAAGGATGTACAACAGAAGAATGTGCAGCCTTCAAAGACTGCTCTAAAAAAAAGAAAAAGAGACCAGACAGGGAGATTATCTTTTTGATCTGTATTTATCAATGAAACACCAAGAAATTTCCAGTCATGAGCTTGAGACCTCATTGTACTGTATGAAGTAAACAAAATCACTTAAAACACAGGAGAAGAATGTGAGAATTTCAGTGCCAGCCGCAATGCTGTGGGAATAGTTGCTGGTAATTCAGTGAAACTGATGCTGTAAAACCAGTGCATCAGGAAAACTCAGCCTCCATCTCTCTTTTAGTCTCAAGGATGCAAGAGGGATGACATCTAATTCAGTACCAAAAAAAACAAATAAAAACATTCCCATCTGTACACAAAAATAATGTATCACCTCCCAGTTAGAAAACTAGCTCAAATCCATGAGGAAAGACATAGATGACTTGACACTACCAGTAATATGTGGACAGCAACCAGAGCAGAGAATACACTGCATCCCCAGAAAGCACACAGGCCTCAAATACACACAGGACATCAAATACAAAGAAGCAAGAAACATGGCATGAAAACAAACTACAGGGGAGGAAGGAAAACAGAGCCAAAAAGAGTACTTCCACTAAAGGACAACCAGAAAAAGAACCAGACAGAGAAAAGATCATAGAATCATAGAATATGCTAAGTTAGAAGGAACCAATCAAGATCGAGTCCAAATCCTGGTCCCATGTAGAACATCTCAAGAATCATCATATGCCCCAGACCACTGTCCAAACACTTCCTGAACTCTGTCAGGCTTGGTGCTGTGACCACTTCCCTGTGGAGCCTCTTCCAGTGTTCAGCCACTGTTTAGGTGAAAAACTTTTTCCTGATATACAAACTAAACGTTCTCTGACTCAGTTTCATGCCATTTCCTTGGGTCCTGTCACTGGTCATGAGAGTGAAGAGATCTGTAGCTGCACCTCCTTCTCCCCTCCTGAGGATGCTGAATACCACAATGAGGTCTCCCCTCAGTCTCCTCCAGGCTGGACAGACCAAGTGACCTCAGCCACTTTTCACCAGGCTTCCCCTCCAGACCCTTCACCATCTTTGTTGCCCTCCTCTGGACACTCTCTAATAGCTAAATATCTTCTTTATATTGTGGCTCCCCAAACTGCCCCCAGCACTTGAGGTGAGGCTGCCCCAGTACAGAGCAGAGTGGGACAATCCCCTCCCTTGCCCAGCTGGTGATGCTGTCCCTGATGCACCCCAGGAAGTTGTTGGCCCTCCTGGCTGAGTTGTGAATTATTGAAAATTTCTACATATTTCCCTGTTTGCTATGGAGAAAAAGTTATTCACTCCCATGTACCATCCTCAGTCCTTCTAAGCTGAGGTGCTGCAGTGCTGTATCACCTGCTACAAACAAGGCTCTCTGCTCACAGTTAGCAGACACGGGCAGGGTGTGAAAAGTGAGGAGAAGTGCAGGGATGCACTGTAAGGTAGTAAACAATCAGGATTTCCATCTACATCAGTTCACACTGTTGAATCAAGGACAGTAACACAGAACAGCTAAACCTGCACTACCCTCAGGCTGCTCTTCAAGGGGACAGGAAAAGGCTCATTTTCTTATCCCACTTCAAGCCACTAAAGTAAGTCAAACCTCCTTTCACAGAATGAGCTTTGCTTACCCCACACAGCATAGTGCCAGGTATATACAGCCAATGGAGGCAATGCCTCTCCTCAGATTTAAGGCTGTGCCTAACTCCTGGCTGGATCAGCACTTTCAAACACGCATCCTTGTGGGCCAAGGATTTGCATTCTTACACATCTTTAAACTTCCCAGGACATGTCATTTATCATTCTGACTGTGATAAAGGATGGCAACACCCTGCTCATTTATCTTGCTCTCAATACACTGTAGAAAACAAAAATATAGATTTTTTTACAACAAGGTGGAAGACACTGATATCACTCTCCCTCTCTGATAATTTAACTACAGCATAACATCATCAGGTTTAAATCAGAAGAAGGAAGAAAATACTTGAAGAAGCCAAAAAAAAAAGTGGGGAAAGCAATATTTTCTGCAAAAGAAACAAACAAAAAAATCTGTTTACAGATCACATCTGAAAAGAACATCTCTATTAAATGTGATTTCAGAAGAACTGGCAAAGATAAATCCACATGCAACTCCAAGTATTTCAGCCTACACGTGGAAAATACACATTATTCTGAGTTTATGAACGGCTTAGTTTCATCAGTACTCTTTATACACATTTTCTTGGTTCATTTTAGGCATATTGCAAGATTTTAAACCAATGGACTTGGGCGCTCACTGATTTTTAAAGACAACAGCTCCCTATTTTTTAACATGTTTCTGAATTATACATGGGCTGTGTACTCCTTCAGACAAAGGAACTCTGATAAATTATGTTCTGCCTCTATCCAGGTGCTTCAAGTAATCTCCACCCTCCCAGCTCTTCATCACATGAAGTAAAGATGAAGACTGCACGTCAGTCAAGCTGCAGACCTGTTCAGATGCTGCCTCTACCTGAAACAACACAATCCATGTGTTGAGATCCTCATCAGTCTCCATCATCAGAAGCTGAAATTTTTGCTCAGGCAGGTCCTGAGAGCGTGCTGACTGGAACACATCCTCCACAGCCAGCATTATGCCAGACTGCATCCAGCTCCCCTCACAAGTTTCCCTGATGGGATTGCTCTCCCTATTAACTGACTTTCTCTTTTATGCCTGGCTAAGTGATTTTGGCTGCACCTGTGGTCTGCAGTACATTTAACAAACAGCACAGTGTGCTCCATGACCTGGCTGCTCCAGAGCCACGTGCCTGCGGGAACGCTGCCTAGAGCATTAAGCCCACTACACGTGCTTGAGTGCACATGCCCCATTTTGGACCTGCTTCATTACCCTTTTCTCAGCAAGCTTGCCTAGAGGTAATTTAATGCATTTAAGGACTGAAGACCAGCTTTGCCACCCTGCAGTGCTATCAAACATGTTACAGGCAGAGGATTTGGCCATATTCCATCTATGGGGTTTCCTTCAAAGTCCACTTCTTCAGAAAATAGCTGAGCTGATGCTTGAACAGGATGAGAACAGTGGTCCATCCAACACACATCACCACACCATGGAGAGCTGCTGCATCTTTACACTGACCCTTGCATACCCAATCCCTCCCCTATCACAGGAATGGGATCATTTCCAAGTCTCCTTATCTGATACTTTAAAAGTATGATGGAACAAGACTGGCGTACACCACAATGGTCCCTATATTCAGGTTCTACTGGGCTGGTCAGCTTAATACAATGTCTCTCTTGACTGCCACAGAAGGGCACTCACAGCCCCCAGACCAGGAAGTACCCTCAAGGACTCACAGGAGTAACCAGAGGCAAGTAAATGCTTGCCAGCTTCTTCCTCAGCAAGAGTCCCCTGAGCTTGGGGACTGTCATCTTAAGATCTAAATTCCCATGGAAGAAAGCTTTTTCCTCTTCAAGGGTGACTTCCAACTTCATCAAGTTAAACAGGATGTAATGAGCAGGAGACCCAGTATAACCAGGACAGCTTTGAGAGAGAAGGGGGTGAGTCTGTGTTCAGAGTCACACCTGGATGTGCCTTTGCAGTGCAATCCCACCTCTGTCTACAAACAGGCTTCCTCCCAACCCATTCAGAAACACCTGTACTATGCTTTCTACCAGTAGTATTTAAACTAAAAACCTTTAAAGTTCAAACACAAATCACTTATTTTCTGATCTAGCCAATTGAAAAATGATGAATGACAACAAGTTGTGAAACTTATCTTGTCATCAGCCTGTAATTGCTACTTGGAGCTTCAAATTATGGCAGAAAACAATGAAGAACAAAACTGAAGTGCTTATGGCTTGTTTGGGTTCTGGTTTACAATGTAGAGCATTATCTTTGTCAGTGTGTAAGGAAATGCAATTGCACTCTGGATCTCTACATCAAAAACCATTAATTATCTGAGCATTATATCAGCAAGAAAAGAATTATTGTAGTTATTTCAGAGTTGCTTATTGCTTTTATACTTGTGATCTGTCTGCAAAGGTTAATACGAATTTGTCAAAAATCTAAGTTCATTTTACTACAGAATTATTATGGTATTAGGATTTAGAATTAGCATAATGAGATACTAGGATTATTAGGATACCTAATGGTATCCTAACAAATACTAAAGTATATTGAGATCTTTCTAAAGAGGGACTGGATAAGGACTGAGGAGTAAAGGAGGAAGAAAAGGCTGCAATTTAAGTAGGTGTGAGATTGTCTACAGATGGAGAGTTAAGGATAGAGAAAGACTAAAGAGCCCAACGTCAAAGAAAAAAAAATCAACAACAAAACTACAGGCAGACTTTCAAGACCCTCCAAGTAAAATTGCAGTACTTTAGGTGCACTTGGTTTAAAGTTCACTCATTCACCTTTCTTCACTAAAAAGTCACCCATAAATACCAGAAATACAAGCCTACCAATCAGAAGCAGTCAAAGCTACATTTTTAAAGCTAGCTCTGCCCCCCTGTTCTTCCCCCCAGGCTTCCAACTTCCCATCTCAGGACTGTCAGTAGCTGTCAGCAGATCATATGAGAAATTCATCTGAACATACAACATAACTTGACAGGCAATACATCAGAAAACCTAGATGTGACAACAGCAAATTCCACCAGATGGTCCTGGATCATATCTATCTATTAAAAAAAATCTGACAGAAAAAAAGTCCTAACCACATATAAGCAGAGCTTCACAGGAATGGAAAAAAAAATCTGGTATATGCACTTTTTCACCCTTTGTCCTAACAATGCCAGAAAAGGAGATACACACCAACTCCAGCTTGTCCTCAACAGTTTGTTCTGTCATTAATATCTATATGTGTATTTCATCCTCCTCCCCAAAAAAAAGCCTTCTAAATAAAGATGCCTCTCCATTAAAGGCAGTATGTACTACTAACAATGCTGCTTTTCAATTGAGAAAATTCTGTCAATGATGCTGGAGCCTGGTCTTGCTCCAGCACCAGCCTGGTCTCCAGGAACACCAAAGCCACGTGGATAGCCCTGGGAGTAGCTGCAAACTTGAAGCCCATTCAAAACTCCCTGTTGGCCACCCTTCCCATCTCCCTGTTGCTCTGGCAGGCAGCAGACTGTGTTTGGGTTCAGACTGCCTACAAACCTCATCAGCCTCTGCAGCAACTCTTTTAGGAGAGACCTTGGATTGCCTTGTCCACTGTCACTTATGCAGGTCAAACACCGACTGTCCAGACCTACCCTCAATCCAGGTAAAACTGCCTTTGATACAGGTGAGGTATAAATCACATTCCAGCAGGCACGACTTGCTCCAGCCTCAGGCCACGTGAAACAGTGCTGTGGCAGGCACAGGGTCAGGGTCGGGACACCGTGCCACCCTCTGAGAGATGAGCAGAGTCTCATGGCAGAAAACACCAGGTTCAGAAGCAGCTCTATGGCTATTTCACTGATGCTGTCACTGTTCTTCAGGCGAGCACCACCAGCCGGGCCACAGCAGCAGCTCAGCTGTGACAAAAGTGACAGGCCTATGAAACGTAAAATCAAACTGGAGCAGGTTGTCACTGCTCAAGTGAGACCCTCAGGGACACCGTTCCTTGCTCCTGCTCTGCCCCTGCCTTCTACAGCTGTGTGCAGATACATGTTTTGCTCTGTGAGAAGTAGTTTTGTGTAACTGCAAAAAACTACCACGTGTCCTTGTCCTCCCAATTATCCACACTTGGAAGTAAAAGGTATTTAGTCAAATATATTTTTAGTTGGTAAAGCAAACAGACATGAATCTGAATGCAAAGAGGGAAGGAAGACAGTGAAGGATATAGTGTTATTTTATCATTGTTTAATAGGACAGGATAGTGCTCCAAGTGCTTTGGAAATCTGACAGTTGCTTTGAATACAAAACTGTGACTGTGGTAGAAAACAGATCTACTCGCTGTCAGTGCACAAGCTGCACTCCACTGCTAGGGCTGAGGTAATCTCTCTTCAGGCCAGTGTGGCAAAATCAGTTTCCACCAAGAATCCAGACTGATCCTTTAACCAAGGAGTAGTTCTGTATATCACATATACCTTTTTTCCTTCCCTTAAGGACAGCTCCTTCCATTATAGACTCTCCTTTGCTGTTAATCAAAGTGCACCCGTTACCTGAGTGAGAAACACCTGCATGTGGGATTACTCCAGTGCACTGTTTATTGTCTCCATCTAATCCATTTTACAATTATCACCTTAGCACAGAGAGAAAGCTACTTTTGCATCACAGACCTGAGAACAAAAAGCTTATGAAAAAGCCAATTCTCCCCTCCTCCTCAAACTTCAACAATATGACTTTTCACTGTGCCTTTGTCATTTTGACATAAAAGAAAAAGTCAGTGACATTTTCAAGTTTTGTTGTTGTGCACCAGTGGGGTTTCAAATACTGCAGAAGAACATAATTACATTTATAGACACTTTTGACTGTAACTTAAATGTTGCAACAGCTATAATAGTCTCTTAGAGATAAGAAAAAATAGGCATTTAGCTCAAAATGTATGTTCTGATTAAACTGAAAATGGGCATCACCTTTTTCCTGGACTGCCTTTTGGTATCTAAAAGTTTTTTCTATAAATACTACACTATGGGTTTTCAAACCATCAACTTCCTACAGAGAGAAAAATACACATTTTAGTATTTAATCGTTCTCATATGAAATACTGTAAGAGAGAAGGCATGACATGTACTTAGTAAAATTGATAGAAAGTCACTTCCTCCCATTCTGATATTTAATTATATCTCATTAGAAAAGCAAAAAATAGTGCAAATCCAAGTCGATGAATCAGCTGTTTACTTTATTTATTTATAGGCATTTATATAGTGCTCATCACCATAGCAACCAGGAGCCTTTTCTTCTTGTTCAAAGGAAAAGTTGTAATTTCAAAATGTGATCCTTTGATGTCACAGTGCAAATAGGTACTTAGGTCCTTTGCTGCAAACACTTTAGGCAGGTGCCTGAAGTACACGAACCAAGTCAAACGTGCGATGGAAGAGACAGAAACAGAGAAAGGAAAAATAAAAGGAAAGGAACCTTGAGACAAGTGAGAAAAAGGGAAAGAGGGAAAGAGTAAAGGGCTTTCTTATGAAAATCCACAATGTCTCGTGCCCAACAATAAGCCATGATCACCCCAGTACTTTTTACCTGTAATAACAAGTGTCTGGTTCATGGAGAACAGTCCAATTAATGAAGACCAATCACTAAGTTCCAAGTTTATGCTGAGGGCACTGGTGAATATTCTTAAGTAAGGATTTTTAAAAGGACAGTACCTTAAAAATGAGGCTGCAAAGGGCTGTCTCCCTTTTGTGAGCAGAGAAGTCAGAAGCCTCATTTTGACTACTACTCTTTTCTGATCCCCCAGCAATTAGACATTACCAAATTCCCACAGAATTAATAGATCTTTTAAAAAATGCCATCTGCTCACAAAACATCAAAGAAATGTGTAAATTAGAACACTGCTCCTGCATACACCATTACAGAATGAATTACTAGGTATGTCCTGCAATTGCAGTTTCCTCATGATACTGCTGGGAACTTCTTTTCAGACCCCCAAAAGAGACTGAAATTGGTTTTACACTATTTCATCTGGTTCTTTCCCACCATTGTATAGCTGATACACATACATGAACAATATAGTATTTCAGATTGAATGAATGAATTTCTAATTGGGACAGAAAGGAAAAAAAAAAGGTCTCTTTGGCCTGTTGTCATTTTGTTATATAAGAGACACTATCATGAAAATTTCTTCAAGACACTGATATGTGAAGTTATCTTCAACTCTGTATTTAGCTTGATCCTAACATCCTTATAAGCCAATACTGTCCAAAGCAGTTAAATAAGGAGTGTTCAGTTGTTCTCAAACTAAATACATAAATCTTTACTCAAGAATGGTGGTTATTCTGTAGTCTTTTTTTATACTGTATTCTAAATAGGGCAGAAGCTGCATGTATGACAGCAGGAAAAGTGACAAGTTCCTTATCTGGAAAAGCACCAGCAGGCACTGTTATCAGAGCAGACCAGCTCTTTTAAAGTGGATTGATGAAGCTATTTTTAAAAACACCTAATAACATCACAGAGGAGACTCTGATCTCTGCAAAGGTGAGCCGCACAGCTCGATACTCCTGGGAGGCAGCTAATGAAACTGGAGCTTGTCATACACAGACTGCGGCCAGTAATTGGCTTTGAACACTCGCAGCTGAGCCTCCCCCGTGCTGAGCTCACTGCCCCGCTCACAGCTCCTGCCAAACGCAGGCGGAGCCGGGCGCTGTCTGGCACGACCAGGTGTGAGTGGCCCTCTCTCCCCTGCCCGTGCCACCAGGCACTATCTGCACACGTGGAAGGCAAAGAAAGAAACCTGCTTTCTTCCAGCCCCTCACACCTACCAGTTGGCTTCCAGGACAGGGAGAGACAGTTGTGTCGGGAAGGTGGCAAAGCGGTGTCGGAGCAGGCGGTGTGCCGATGGAGAAGAAGGGAACACGTTCTACCACAGAAGGTGAAGGAAAGGGGGGGACGACCTGAAAGGAGAAGGAAGAGGGTCCCAGGTCACGCCTTCATCCAGCACAGCAGAACCACCAACAAATGCTAACCCTCAGTCAGTGCTCTGTGCCAATGGTGCAAAGTCCCTTAGGGACAGCCACTGGCTTCCCCAGGAAGGCAGCCAGCAAAACAGGGGAGCATCACTCATCTTCCCCAAAACTCCACTGACCCTTCCTAGCCCACTCTTCCCTGACCTTTGCGGACCCACAGATCCACTCTACCTCTCAATGTAAACTTCAACACTGAATTCTGCAACCACCCTGGAACACAACCTAAGAAAATAGTGTCCCACAGTGTGAGAAGACTCTTTGTCCTCTTGAAGACATTTTATCTGCATAGCTGAGGATATCTGATCTGGTTGTGTGGTTTAATGCTCTCCTTTGCGCCACCTTCTTTTTCATGATTCTTCCTGCCTCCCACTACTTCCTAGAAAAATCCACTCCTTCACAGCCTAGATACTGGAAAAGCCATTTTAAATAGAAAGCAGTTTCTTCTGCTGAGAAAAGTCATCTATGGCTCTGATCATTTGATAGTTTTGCTTGTGGAAGATCTCTAAGTCTCTATCTTTTAAAACACATCCTAAAGACCTTGCTATGTTAGAGCACAGGCCAGAAACATTAAAAACTCTAGGGAGCAGCAAGTGAATGTGGGCTGATGTCATAGGGAACCATTTAAACCCACAGCACTTATGGAACACTTTAAAGCAACAATTTTTAAGAGAAAGGGGGTGAGAAAAAGGGGAATGAGAATATTCAATTTCCAGATGATTGTAGCAAACCTCAGTAAGTTCACAATGAGATGCAGCTCAGGAGACTGGAAATTTAGCTGGAAAGAGATTTCCATATAGTCAATCCATTTTGCACATTGCTTAATAGAGAGTGGGCTTGAAGTAATTAGTCCCAAAACATTACCCAGGCACCTAGAGTGCATGTTCATGGCACACTTCACAAGTGTTGGAAGCTGAACTCCAGCTTTGATGACAGCTAATTAAAACAGAAAAGTGAGACTCCAAGTAAAACTGCCACCTTGCAATCATAAACCGTTCAAAATGCACTCTGGCAGAAAAGCAGACCGCAAGGCAGCTTTCCTGTATCTAGTTCATGCATTTGGTATCTACCACGGTTCTGAAAATGACATTGCAACATAAACACCCTGTCTTACAGCTGATGTGTTTAGCCTAAGTCAGATTTGTTTCAGGGAGAACGTCCTTGCAGAGAATAAGAGCTCATCTGGTTCCCAGCTAAGCCAAGGCTTGAGCTAACAAGCCAATCAATCAGTTCAAGCGTTTTGAGATTGCTCTTAAAAGGAGCCGTTTCTGTTTTATTACCAAAGTCAGCAGTCACCGTTTAAAAGTCAGCATTTGTCAATAGTTACCCAACTATGGCACTGGTGTGAAAACACTGATACATTCCCTTGGCTTGAGCAGTTGTTCACATACAGTCCTTATTCTCATCACCAGAGGAGAGTGTGCCTCTCCAATTTATTTATTTTTCCAAACATGGAGCCTTTATCTTCATAGCCCATTTAAAGTCTGGGTTAATTGAGGGGGGCTGGAAGGAAGCACGGGGACCCAGCAGACACCGGTGAGCCCACCCTCGGAACATGCATGTGCAATGCATCCAGAGCTGACACAGGCAAGAGAAACTTTTCCACCATGCTTAGTCAGCACACAATAATTAAAAAGGTGCACGGTGTGATAAACCCGGCATCCGTATCCACTGGGGCCAAACTCGCAAATTCACTGCTGAGCTTTCAAAGCCGAGGACGGGTGTCGGGGGGGCTAGGGGGGTGGTGTCCCAAGGCACTCAGCCATCAAGGAAAACTGTCAGGAGAACATTTAGATCTTTACCTGCCCCAGTAGGTTTTAAACCTGCAGCGCCTTTGACCTCTGGGGAGGTTATCAGAGTTGTAACTGAAGAGCCGCCTGCGCCGCGCACCCTCACCGCGGGCGGGCGGGCCGGAGCGCTCTCGCTGCCCGGCTGTGCAGAGGTGTCCACGGCCGCAGTGCCAGCCCCGCTCCGGGAGGCTTCCCTGGCTTGTCCGCCTCCCCGCCGTGGGGTCGCCGCCGACCACGAGGGACATGGCCCCGCTCCCCCCGCTTCCCCATCACCCGCTCTCCCTTCGGGAAGGAGGAGGCGGCAGCAGCAGCCGCCGCCGGCCCCNCGGGGCGGGCGAGCCTCGCAGGCGGCGGCCGCGCATGCCCGGTGCGGGCGAAGGGCATTGTGGAGGCTGCAGTTCGCGGGCTCTGAGGGCGGGCGTCCTGCTTGGGCGGGCAGCGCACACCCTGTCCCCGCTGCTGTCCGCGCTTCTGCCCCGCGTTCCTGCCCCCGGTCCTGCTCGGCGGTGTTCCGTGCACACCCTGCGGCCGGTGCCAGCTCCCACCCCTGCTCCCACCGCAGCCCGGCGGGTTCCGCTCCCGGCTCTCTTCCCGGGCTGCCCAGCCCTTGCCTCCTCGGCTGATCGGTTTCTTGGAGCCCTCTGCTTTTCCCAGCCGTCTGCGTTGCCCACCTGCAGCTCCTCGTCTTTCTGCCAAATCTCCTTCAGCCTCCACAGAATCATCAAGGCTGGGAGAGACCTTTCAGATCATTCAGTCCAAGTGTCCATCCAGCACTACTGCTGTAACCCCTAAACCACTTCACCCAGCACCAGATCCAAGTGTCTCTTGAACACCTCCGGAGATGGTGACTTTAACACACCCCTGGGCAACCTGTTCCAATGCCTGACCACTCTAACAGTGAAAATTTTGTTGTTAATAGCTTATATGACTCTCCCCTGTCCCAGCTTAAGGCCATTTCCTCTCATGCTAGGCATGGCAGGAGAGACCTGCCCCCACCTCACTGCACCCTCCCTTCAGATGGTCGTAGAGGTCAACGAAGTCTCCCCTGAGCCTCCTCTTTTGCTGTACTTCCCATCTCCTCCTCACACTGTCCTACCCCTGTCGCTCTGGGTCCCTTTCTCACCCTCTACTCCCCCTGCCCTGCAGGCTTCTTCCTTGCTGCCCACACTCCTTGCCCTCTTCCACTCAGAAAGAGGTGCTAAAGCAGAGGGCAGCCATCCTTACGACGAGTACACGGCTCCAAATCCACCAGGAAAACCTGACAGATTGCAGGCACCTGTATCCTTAGTGAAGGAAGGTTCCTTCCCACCAGGGAAATTGTGACAGTGGCGGCAGGTCACATTCACATGGTGGTGTTTGCTACAGTCAGGCCCCACCAGAGCAGCCCACAGACCATTACAGCTTGAAAAACCACCGAGAGCATGCTGAGCCAGTGGACATGTGTGTGTGTGTATGTGTGTGTAACAGCACCTCTGCTCCCAGCCTCTCCCAAAGTCAACGGGGCTTTTGTCATTCACTTCACTGAGGCTTTTGTTTCTCATGGGAGCTTCCCATTTCCAAAGCCATACAGAGCTCTCACTCAATGGGAAGGGCAGATAGAGGTTTGGTAGCATCTTTCACATTAGCTGGTGTTTGTATGCATAGCTAAATGCTCCCAGAGTGACAGGACTGCTAAACGTGCATGCAGGAATTTAATATAAAAGTTGAACAGTTGAAAAGTTGGCTCCTGAAAAGCTGATAATCATTTGGGGGAAATCAAATCTAAAAGCTCAGTGCTCCTTCAACCAGCCTCTTTTCTGCCTTACAAATTTTGTAGCTAATAATCTGAAGAATTAACTTGTGTCACAAGAGATACACACAAGAACTGAGGGTTTTCAGGAATGCTTGTTGCTACTTAAAATTTAATTTCGTTACAGTCTCTATGAATTCTAGTGTTGAGCTCCCATGGACTGACAAGGCAAATGTCAGGCTTCTGAGATTTGTTTTTCAGTTTGTTCAAGAACTATTACACTAATGAAATCCATTGCAAGAGATACCATCTACTCTGTTTCTCATTAAGTTTCTGAGTTATAGTCCAGTCTTGGACAGACTTCGGAATGCTGGACCCACATCCCTTTAACGAGAGCAACAGTGCCAAATAATCATTATCATCATAATTTTCATGATTTCATTGGAATTTTCACTGGAATAAAAAGTCACTTTTTCAACAATGTTTAGAGATATCCATTAATCTTCCCAAGGCATTTGTAAGTAGAAATCCTGACTAAGATTTCACAAATACCTGCTTGCATATTCACGTAAATGTCATCTGCAGTGCTACTTTTCCTCCTTGTTATGAAATATTTAATGAACCAGTCAAAAGCCAGACACTACAGTAATTTGAATCAAGTGGCCAGTCACGTATCACAGACGATGAATGGCTGAAGACACAGACATAATCGTTCAAGAAAAAAAGAACACCCATAAGCTGGAATGTGTTTCTATGAAATATTCATAGGGTTGTGGTGATTTATTGTCATGTCTGCTTCAGAATAACCTGCAGTGGGAAAAAGAGCATAATCTGATAAACTTTTCATGCAAAACAGTTCATTCGTTATTCCTGGAGTAAGAAGTTTGTAGACCCACACCTGTTTAAGCACATCATCTGTACAGAGTAGGGATGTGTTTTCCTTAATGCAGGGTTTTACAGGGGATACCTACTGGAAGCAGTGTGTACATGCTAATGGCAGAGACAGTCCCTTCAGGTGCCCAGGCACAGGTGCCTAGAGCAATTTTGGACAGTTTAGGTTGCCCAAGACGTCTACACAAGGCTGGTAGAAACAACGTGGGACCTATAAGAAGACACTGCCTGGCCTGAACTTGAGCTTCAACGTAGTCACACAGTTATATTGCCCAAATCACTTCTGATGTGACCATTCAGGGAATAAATCAGCTTTTACAGACACAGGCAGAGGATGGGCTCACAACTGGGAGCTAGAACAGTTAAGTTATCCTTTACAGTTCAATAGACAAAGCTGCATCTCCAACCAGAAGCAAACATTGGAATGTTTCCAACCCATACATCCTCTCCTCACATCACCTTCTACACCTGTGCTATAGCTCTCTCTGTATGTAGAGCCTCTTTGAATGAGAAAATGCCAGAGGGTTGGGTCCTGGAAGCTGACCCCACCCAGCAGAGTCACTGATGTGCCCACTCGTGAACATCAATACATGGAACTGCAGCACTCCAAGCCTTGCTCAGCTGAAGTCAACTAGATCCACTGGCTTCTTTGTTGTGTGTCTCTGTGTGAGGCTGCCTCAGCTTTTTTGGCCATTTACTGAATGCCTCTGTTCTCCCTTGCTTTTCACTACCTCTGTGTGCTGCACAAATTGTGGGTACTTGTGCTCTTATCCTTTCCACGGAGAGGAAAGGACGGAGAGAAGGATCTACACAAGCTGTTGGTAGGATTGTGCTGGGGTTTAGCCACTCAGATTTTTTTTAAATGCCAGCTTTGTGAAATGCATTTGGTGGGGATAGTGGGACACACAATCCCAAGGGACGTAGCAGTCTTCCTGTGGTATAATCACAGCTCAGCAGAGCCTGCGGGCCAACCAACCACTATGTAAAACTGGATGAGCACCAGTGATTCCAGTCTTGTAAGAGGTAATAAGCAACATCCGTGGAGTGTGCTGCTGCCTAATCATCCTGCCAAGGAAAATTGTTTCAGCCAAAAACTTCGGTGAAGCCATTTGGGACTGAAGGCACCACGGAACCCTCTGCACATCCGCTCAGCATATGCTAAATGCGGGCAGCAGAGAGAGCTGAACGAGGGACTTTGAAAGTGCTATATGCCTCAAACCTCTCTTACAAATTCATGTAATTCACTAAAGAAATTATACATATTCATGCTGTTTTACCTCAGGACTATGAATTTGTTTGGAGGGGATAAATGCTTTCTTGCCTCCAAAGAGCAAGGTTTCATTCAACTGTGTCTCTTTTGGAAAAAGCAAGCAGTGACCCCAATCTCTGCAGTACCTGGCAGCCAGTAATAGCTGTATCATGATCAGTATCTGCCCTCTAGTAGCAATTTTTCACACATTGGTGTCGAACACACGCAGGAGTAAAAAAGGAAATAAATCTGCTGCTGAGCAATGCTGCTACTGAAATGACTTGTGCCTATGAGGTGGTGAGGATGCTGGGTGTTCTGAAAGCACAGCTCTGATCCCAGTTTCACTTCTTAAGCCCAAGGGCTGGGTAATTGCTGGTGTTGCCAAAGAAGGTTAAGGCTTTGTTTATCTTGTTGCAGGTAAAATGAGGTGAAATGAGCACATGTGCTGTTAAAGAGGGGAGCAAACATGACTATTCTATACAAAGAGAGATCAGAAAGAGACTTGTAAGGATGACAGTTAAAACTATCCACTAGTTTCATGGTGATACTAAGAGAAGAAGAAGACTTCCCAGTCCCACAAGCAGGGCACCAACCCCTGCTTCTGCTGCTAGCAGTGGGATCCCACTGAGCACAGAAGTGAGCAGCACGTGGCAATCCACACTAGCATGACAGCAAGCAATGGAGAGAGTAGCTCTTTCCTAGCTCTTCCTGGAGTGGTGACAGCTTCTGCTTGGTTTTTGGAGTGGTCTGCTTAGTTTGGAATGCAGGACAGTTAGATAAGCAAACACCTGATTTATTTAGCCATTCACTTATTTAACAACATGGTACAGGCAAACTATTAACCAGTAAGGAATTTTTCCTTATAACAGGAAACCCATTCATATATGGGCTTGAAGTAGATGTTTCTGTTAAATATGATATAAATCCAACTAAATATAAATCTCCACAATACAAAAAAGGATTAAGTGGGTACTAGTGACAATGAATAAAAGACAGGAAAATGGAGAAATCCAATGGCAGTCGGCATCAACAGATGTGCCAAAAGCTCCCTTGTATGACAAAATGACTGTCTCATGAAATATTAGCAACTATCCAAAACTGGGAAAGTGTGAAAATCTTGTTGCTGTATAAATTATCTAAGACACTCCTGCCAATTACAGACTTGCTGTGAGGAAGAGAGACATTGGTAATCATGACAGCGACTGTATTTGAGTGTCATGTGAATATTCTCGGGCGATTATTCAAATCAATCATTTCTTGTCCCTGTAGGAAAGATTCATCACTCTCAGTACCTCGTGTCACTCAGTGACTGAACTGATGGTGCTCTGCTATCTGTGGTGTTCTGTAGTCTGTCTGTTTAAGGTGACAGCACTGTCATGTATTTAACTGCTGAGGTGAAGAGCTGTCCAGCAGAAAGAAGGAGAGCATGGGCCCAGAATCCATGAGAAACATTACACAGCAATGTCCCACCCAGAGGCATTTTTGGAAGTGGCAGGGCATCAGAGGGCTCTAGATGCAGGGGGGATGCGATCCATTTAATCCCTCTTCTTCCACACAGGATGTTTATGAGACCTGCTAGCAATGTCTTGTCATTACAAATCCTCCAACGTCAGTGCCTGGCATCCCTGTTCATTGAAAATGACTCCCATATTTGATAATGTTCTTGCCTCTTGCTTTCCCACCCCTGCATGCTCTGACCTACCCCCTCACACCTGCTGTTCTGCATAAAGAGGGCCTCCTATCACCACAACTTCTTTTATCTTTCCACCCTTCCTGGCAGGAATTCCTCTTACAGAGGGCTGTGTCCTGCTTCCATGAGAATTACTGTTGGTAAGAGACATGACTGAAAATGTGCAGTGTCTCTGTGTGTTCACCAAACTGTGACTACATAAATTTTGATCTTTGACTTGGCTTGATGCATCTGGTCTTACCTTCCTTTTTGTATATCATGAGGTATAATTTATCAATTCACTTTTTTGTTTTTGATTAATATGCCCCATCTATTCCTTCTGCCTGTTCTTGTACACTATGCATATATAAGGGCTGATTCCAGCCTGTTGTCACAAGGGGATGCATTAAAGCTGCAGATCTGCCTTTGCAAAGCCTTAAGCACCTGTTTTTGTAAATTAAATGAAATACCATCTACATGTTACTGCTAAAAGTACCCAGTATCAGCTGGGTTTCAGTACCACAGGGCTTCCCTGCCTCTGTTTGAGAAACAAAACTAACAGCAGCAAATGGTAACATTCAGAGGAATTTGTTCTTTAATAAAATAACAAAACAAAGTCTTCACAGAGGAGTATTTTCCTTTTTTCTACATGTAAGTGTTTGTAACAAAATAAAAGAGTGTTTAACTCTTCAGGCTGGTGAGAACAAATAAAGACGTGGTTCACCTCAACATTCACACGCTCTGTCTCTCTTTTCAAAGAGCTTCTTTCCTTTATTCATGAGCTCTTTGGGGACAGGATTTTTAACAGTTCTTTCTGCCAACTTGTGGTTAGCAGAATATTTGCTTTCCATTTTTTTAAGTGTGTGTTGTGGCTCCCAAGTATCCATCTGTAACTCTCTGAAAAATATCCGGTAGCTTGCGGCTAGAATATATTTTGGGATGCCTAGCCTTGACAGTGGTTCGCTTGGATGCTGAAGTTTGAACAGACACCTGAAATTCACCACAATGACCAGTCCTTTGGAGACCCTCTCTTCAGCCATCTCTTCCAGGTCACCCCGCTGAAATCCTGAGAGATTATTGACATTGGTACTGAGCCGTCACACAGGAAAGAATTTTGATTTTTTTTTGCTTTACGACTGCTTATGCCACAGATCGTTCTCACTCCCTGGATCCCTTCTGCACCTCTAATGAGCTATGATGCCATTCATTCACATAAGGTTTTGGCAGTGCATATCCTATTTTTAGAAAGTGATTTTACAGGAAAGGAATCAGTTTTATGTGTTACACCTCCATAGCAAAAGTGTGAGGTCTGGACATAGAAGATAACTATCCCTGCTTCACTTGATAGTTGAACAGTCCAGCCTCTTGCTCTTTAACGTATCTGCTTTTTATAAGATGTGAGCTTTGCCCCAGTGTAGCATAGCCTAACTGTCATCACCTTCATTTAATGACACACGAATATGAAACAAAGAGGCATTATACCTCCTCCCAAGACTGCAGCTTGAGAGCTATGTCCATCCTGCAAAACAATGGGAAACATCAAGCCTCATGCTAAGAAATCCTTGCTTTGCACCCCAGTCTTCCTTCGGGACAATTACTTTCATTTTCAGCAATTTGTTTGGTTTTGCATGCATTCACAACCATTGTGGTTCCAAATCCAAGTGGGACGAGTTACAATGATTCCTCTGCTCCATAAACCCCACTGCCCACTAGCTGGGGAAGTGGTAGTCATTCCATCCTTCTCTCACCTGCAGAGGAGTCTGGACTAGCTGGCTCCTGCCTGAAAGGGTTCATATCTTTCTTCTCAGTGAGAGAAAATGCTCTCTTTATCTCTTCCTCTAGGGCTGGACTGTGACAGAGAATGGAAACTGGTTGTCCTGCTTTTCAGGATGATCCTGTTCCAGGCCAGCCAGAAGGCAATGCCAACTACCAATCCTTGTGTGGCATTGTTTTCAAGTGGGAATGTTTGGTCCCAGTGAACTTTCCCACAACTTAACTAGAACCTTGCCCTCCTTGACAGCAGCCCTAGGCACCACAGAAGTGAAATGGGAGAGCCAGGCCAGGTAATAAAGCTGGCTCCCTTGTTGGATTCTGTCTGCCCCAGGAAGTATGTTCCTATGAGCTCAATTTTTAACTAGCACAGCAAAATAAATGAAAACAAGGCAAAGAATAATGCTCCACTTCTCTGGGAACACAGGGCCTCAAGGATGTAACATGAATTCAGCATCTGTCTGTTTGCTGGAGAATTCATACATAGGATGGAAAAGATGTCTCCAGGGCGACAGCAATACAGGTACTCTTTTTTTCCCCTCTTTTTTTCTCCTTTCCTTTCCTTTCCTTTCCTTTCCTTTCCTTTCCTTTCCTTTCCTTTCCTTTCCTTTCCTTTCCTTTCCTTTCCTTTCCTTTCCTTTCCTTTCCTTTTTCTTCTTCTTTTCTTGGAGTGGAAAACATATAACATTTGCCTGAATATTTGAGCAGGGAGTTTGGCTCCTTCCATTCATGTCACAGAAAGACAGAGCATCTCTCAGACAGGATCATTTCCCTACTCTTTCAAAGCACCACTGTGTGTGAGTGTGCCCCAGCTCTCCCCTCACGCACTTTGTGCTGACAGAAAAATCATCTCCACCTGAAGCTGCTCCATCTCCCTGCAGCTACAGCCCCCTGTGAGCTGTGGCTGCCTTCCCCCCGCTCCCTCACTTACAGATGACACATCCCATCTCATTTATATTATTAAAATGATTTCCACGGGGTCACCTTCTGCTTCACACCTGAAATGATATCGAAAATTAAGCTCTTCCTCTTGTGCCACTTGGATTTAAATTGTAGATTTTAAATCTGTCCTCACTTCTCGATCCTTTAATTTTCCACAGGCAGCGCCACTGCAGCGGCAACTCCTAGTGACTGCATTAGATGTTAAAAAAAAAGAAGAAATCACAGGCGCATTGACTCATATGATGTTATGATGAGTGAGGTGGATAATAACAAACATGCAGTACTCCAGTCACCCACTGGGTCTCTTTCCATTTTCTTCACAGAAAACCTAAACAACCCGCTGTGTGGAGTATGGAAAAGGTCGTATCAAAAGAACATCTGCATGTTAGTGTAGTGATTAGCTTGTAGAGTAGCTCCTGGTGGTGAAAGGGCTTTTATCTTCCTTTCCACCCACAAAAATGATGTGTCACGTGAATGATGCTTACGCTGGAGTCAGACCTGATGTCTGTTGTGACTTCTCGAGAATTTCATCAAAAATACTTCCTTGCAGGTGAGTTTGGCAAAAGGCATTGGGCTGTTCATGGCAAAGTGCTGGACTCTTTTAGAAAGTGTAATTGCAATTACTGTGTTTCACAGGCAAAAATGCTGCCAGGAATGAGTAATTCTTGGTATGGGATGCTGACAATACAGTAAATATGCAAACCAATACTTTGGAAATTGTGTCTTTCACTTAAGCTTGATTTAAATGTGTGAATTCTTTGCAGCTTTCTGGTATTTCCTAGTCTTTACCATTGTCTTTCTTTATTACAGGTCTGAAAGAAGCTGCTGCCATATGGAGAGCTGGGGCAGCCAAGAGTTACATTCACCAGCAATGCACTATTCAAAGCATTTAGAAGCTGCCAGTCCTCATGGTCCCAGACCAAAGCTAACCTTTGTAGCAGCACTATTAGGTTTTCTTTTTTCTTTTTCCAAGTCAGATGGTGTTGGTACTCTCTTGTGAGGAACACTGGGTCAGATGGTCTGAGGGGTTACTCCTGATGGCAATTCCTGTGCTAACTCAGATGCAGCTGCATCCCCAATTATATTCAGTTTAGGGGACAGAATAATCCTTCCTCTGCTTTTTTTTCACTTTTTGCAGTGCAGATCTGATGGGTCTCACCTGAGTACTGGAGCAGGGATGGAAGAAAGGAGGAGCTTTTGCTCTTTCTTTGGGCAAATGACTGAGCTATTCCACAGAGAAGGCTACAGAATAAAAATTAATCCAACTCTTTCATAGTGGCTGGTGACTAAATAGATAAATGTTTAAAGAAGTACTGGGCTATCTGTTCAGCCTTCCTTGCAGCATATCCTTCTATCCAGAGCATACTCCAGAATGTGGCTGGGGAGCGAGACGGGTCAGAGGCGCTAGAAAGATGAAAGCTATTGGATTAGCATTTTTGTCCTAGGGCTGTAATAGAAATCTTTAGTAAGCAAAGCCCAAGCGTGAAAATCGCATTGTAGCTTGAAGATGAAGTCCAATTTTGAGCTGAAATTCACTCCCCTTTAGCGGTCTCAAGGCCAAAGTATGCACAGACACTCTGTAAGTCCTGTTTTCAGGGTGTTAGCAGCACATAGATCCCTCTGCTGGTTCCTCTGTACGTGAATGAATTGGATTCAGAGCACAAGCACAAGCTCATGTCAGAGCACTGCTGTAGGTCATGTTTGAAGACAACTTTACCAGTTCCAAAATCAAAGATTAAAAGAAAATCTGACTGGAGGAGTGTTCTGAAAATTTAGAGGTGAAAGGGATCTGGGGTCTTTTAATAAACTGTTACAAAAGTAAAATTGCAAAATGCCACTTCTGTTTGGAAACCTCAAGGCATGTACCCAACTTTGAATCTAACTTGTAGACTGTATTCCTCTTCTGTTTCCTTTTACAAGACATAGTGATATTCTGCCTCGTAAAGAAGGTCCATGGAAACTCCTCTGAGATGTAAACATTTGCATCAGATTCTGCTGATGGGACTCTTATGGACAAATTTATGGTACAGAACATTTCTTCAAATAGATAGCAGATGTAATGTGTGACTGTGATAGCTGTAGTCCAAGACTTTCAACTGTGGCTTTGGTTCTAGGATCATTAACTCCAGTAGGATTACCCACCAAAGTTGTCTTAGTGCTCTAGTCACCACACAATCTGCTCAAGGACAGTCTTCATGCAGAATAAGGAATGGAATAAGGAACCACAGGCAGCACTCTGAGACTAGGCAGCCTCAGACAATAATGCCCCCTACTGATATTTGAACAATTCCAGGGAAAAGAGATGTCTCAAAGAGCTGGCAATGGCAGCAAGGCTGATAAAAGCAGCAAGAACATGTGTGAGGAGCACAGACAGGCAGCTTGAGGCTCCAAACAATTAAATGCGTAGCACAGAGGAAAATAACTGCTCAGAAAAAATCATATTTTGAGAAAAGGCTGGTTTGAAGATCTTGTATTTTAGGGTGAAGGAGCCTCAGTAGCTAAAAGTTAAAATTTGGCATTTCAGCTGCCACAGAAGCCCATGAACTGTCTCATCCAGACCAAGGGAACTGTGGGCTTGGGCTGCTTGGGAGCTGCAGGGGCACCATGAGCACAGCTCACACTGAGACATTTGCAGACCCACATCATGGTCAATATTACATACAGACCATGGTCACCTCACCTGGGGGGAAATAGAGATGAGATGGCAGTGACATGACTAAAGGTGTAAGCATGTACGGGTAGGCAAATTACTTCCTTTCTAATTAGGATTTCTGTAATGCCTGAGTCCTCTTACCAGCCCAGCAGTTTTAACCCTTTACAGCCAAATGCTGACAGCAATTTCATTGCCTATGAACCACTGCTTGTAACAGATTTACTGAAATTTGGTGTTTGAAATTTGGGTTGCTCTATGTTATGTTCCATTATTATATGAGGAGCAGGTGTTTCCAGTGCTTCCAAGCAAAAACATTTTATATTTTATACTGAGTATCCATAGCCTAGGAGTTACAAACTTGTATTTTTAAAATTAAAATAAAGCTCAGATATTTGAGCAAAAAGACTGCTGCTTGGTTTCCTCATCTTCCCAGGAACAAAGCCAGCCATTCTGTTACATCCACTGAGAGCCAGCCTTGCCTTGAAGAGCACTCCTGTAAACTTCCTGTGAGGTGCAATCAACTCTGTGGCTCAGTGGAAGTTGCTGTATGTCCATCCACACACCTTCAGCAAGTCTTAAATTGTCCTAGGAGCCACATCTGTGCAAAAACCAGAAGGATGAGTATGTAATTTGCTTGTCACATGTGTCCATGGTCTAGGAGGGAAGAACAGCCTCCTCAGCCACAGAAAAGCTGTTTGCTCTCTGGTGATCAGGGCAAGGAATTTCAGTCAATATAGTCCTCTGGACTGGGAGTCTCAGGGCGAGAGACAGGACCTGGCTCTGATGCTACCCTTCGGTGAGTTACTTCCTACTGCAAACACAGCCTGTGTTTCCAAACAGCTTCTTCCCATCCCTAGACTTGCTTAGAGAGTCAAGGTAACTTCCTGCTAAGTTTGCTGTGGCAGCCTGTCAGCATCAGACGAAGACATCATTTGCAAAAATAACAAGACACCTTAAGAAATCTGAAGAGTGAGGTTGGATTTTACTGTTACCACTACCCAAAAACCACTGTGTATCAGTGTGCCCTTGGGAATACATTCAGACAGTGAAATCCAGTTTCCTTATCATGTGTAGTAAACACTGTGAAGTTAAAACCCTCGGTGGCTTCTTAAGCTTTTATCACTGGATTTATGTCAGCAAAATAGCATGGAAAGTGTATTCAAGGGGTTATTATGCACCACTCTGATCAGGCCACATGAAGTTGTATCTGGCACCTTGCATGCAAAGGAAATCTGCTTTTGATGGAAACTAATGCATAGTTAATTTGCTACATTAGCATGTGATAATTAGTGCGCAGGCCTTATGATGTATTACAACTACATCTTAGTATGCATGCATGCAAATAGACACATAATACATCGGTGTGTTAAATGCAGGCATCTCTAGGACAGAAGGTGATATAAACAAATCTAAGCAGAAGTTGTGGACACAGAATGAGGGCTGCATAATGAGTGCCTCAATTTACAGTCCAATAACATATTATATATTCCTCCGCACACCCTGAGCAGTGTGCATATATTAAAATCTCTAATCTGTCTACTTTCATATGCGTGAATATATTAAGGCCTTCTGTGGTTCTTTCTTTTTAAAATGCACAATCCAGGGTCACTTAAATAGTTGCAGCTTGAAGATGAACACTGGCTGTGTCAGAGCAGGACATCTCATCACTCTCAGTTTTGTGCATCTGTAACCATGGTGACTTTGTGGCTGCAGCTTTCCCCAGACTTGGTGTAACCTGGGGTGGATAAAGGCATGCTTCTCCGTCTGGTGCGGATGTCACGTACAGGATCTCTTAGGATACATTTTTAATTACCATGTTCTCTTAATTACTCCTTCTGATTTCCCTGGTGAATTGCCTTTCTCGAGTTTCAGTGACTCATTGTGAAACAAAGTGATATCTCTGCTGTCTTCAGTCAGGAGAATTCATCCCAGACCTCCGCACCTTCTCAAGGACAGCACTGAAAAGCAGTGCAGCCTGGTGCTTTGTGCTTGTGGCTACCGACCAAATGCGGTGTTTTACAAGTGCAGATTTCCTTCCCTCGGCTGCTGGCCCTGCCAAACCACACAGGAGAGTGTGGCTGTCCTGTCCAAAGTGACCTTTGAGGGCAGCCCTGCTTTGGCTGCAGGCTGGCTGAGCTCAAGGTGGGCTCCACCATAACATCTCCTCTCAGGGAGGTGCAAGGACTGCGTGGTGGTGACCTTAGAAGAGGTGCAAAGGTGGCACATGGTGGGGTGTAAGGACGAGGGAGGCTCTCATCACCCCCTTGGCCATTTGGTCCCCTCTACAGCTGTCAGGCACTCTGGAGAGAGACTCATAGGCCTGTGGGACATGGTGCCATAGAAAAGCTGTCTTGGTGGTCAGGGGGGGAAGCTGTGGGCTGCCCAGCACATGTATCCCACTCGCTGGGAGCCACAGGCAGCAGTCTGAAAGTCTGAAGTGTGCAAAACTCACCAGCCCATGCTGAGAGGGGGCTTAGCCAGGCAGTGTCCCCTGTCACCACAGTCTTTTTAGATTGCTCTGCTACAGCACAGTGTGCTGGGACCAAACAACTCTGGATTTAGGCTTTTATTTGACAGGGTACATAGCTAAGAGCTGTAATTTATCCCTTTCGAGCAATCACTTCTCCCGGTGTGTTAAACCCACCCCTGGGCAGAGGTCCAGGCAGCAAAGCCCTGCACCCCAGGCAGGTGACACAGACCATGCCCACATTTTACAGCCACACAGCACGGCGCTGAGCAGCTGGGGAGGGGCAGTGCCGGACTGCAGGCCTGCTTTTCTCCCAGGATACCTGCGGGGCTGCTCTTCAACTTGGCCTTCATGAACTGCAAAGTCACCCTACACCCTAGATTAATCAGCATTTAACAGAGCACCCATGTATTCTTCCACTTAAACTGCACTAAACACAAGCAGTAACTGCACTATTTCTTTTTTCTACCTGGGCAGTAATAGATCTTCTTTTCATGAAGTCATCCTAAGCTGAGCCATCTCTGTAAATAGCTGAGCCGCTGAGGTGCATTATTTATCACCGTCAGATGTTTAGCGCACCGAACCGAGCAGCGGGCGGCCATCGGGATGGGATGAGGGGGATTTATGGTCAAAAGCTGTGCCGCGGAAAGAACACGCAGTACTCGTTCAGTAAGGACAAGCAGCTGAAGACCAGTACTGCTGCATTTCTGACAGAGGGCAGCATTGAGTTTTTTATCATATAAAAGAAAACCCCAACAAAACACTTCTTGGCTCTCCAGTGATTGCGCAGTTCAGAATGAGGAAAAGCTTATCCCTCACGTTTTTCAAAAAACTGTGCTATCAACTGGCTTTTAACTAAAATTTCCTTTTAAAGCTGGCTATTTTTTGAGACTGTTTTGGCAGAGGGAGGGCAGAGTTGGAGTTGTTTGCTCCCAGCTTCATGGAAAATGCTGCTTTCTGGTCTGCCCCTTGCTGGGCCTTGCTGCTTCTCCTCTACCCAAGGCCATGAAAGTCACCAGAACTAGATGCTACCTGGGCAGGCTTGTAAGAGAAACATGTCCTGTAACACCCAGCTGTTGTTCCCCTGTTTTGGAGGCCTGTGGAGAGGAAGGATCTAGGGGTACTCAGAAATAATCTGGGGAGCCACCAGCTCCTGCCACAGACAGCAGTTTTGTGAAACAGCTTTGGACTTGAATCCCTTTCTCACTTAAAGCCTCTGTTCCCTCCTGAGTCTTAAAAAGACCAGAGAGCTGTGAGGGCATCCCCACACCTGCAGCAGGAGGGGATGCTGCTGAATGGCACCCTGGGCAAAGGGCTGGACTCAGGAACTTTTGAAGGGAGGATTTAGCTGGTGCAGTGTTTACAGAAAGTGTCTCTGTTGTCTGTTAGAAACACGTCTTTTTTCCCTGCCAGCAAGGAATCAATTAATTTAATTCCTGAGCAACATAATTTATGATTAGAAACAGTCCCTGATGTGGGAATTTACAGCAAAGTCTGTATCTAACTTTCTAGTGTTCCCAGCCTGTTGCAATCTCTGGGCTCTGGCTGCACCTCCATTTGTAATTGAAAGGAGGCAATTCCTATAGGAAGTTGCTGGAAGAGTGGGTGCACCATGAACTTGAGCAGACAATTGGAAACTTGCCCACTTAGGAGACCTTTTCCAGTAAATGTGGATGTTTCCCAAAAACAGTGGGTGTGAGAGCATGTGTGTTATCTGCTGCAATACCGCCTCCCTGTAGGCATTTTCATTATAAGTTTGGGAGAGAACTGCTGCATATTCCATCTTTGCCCTGTCTCATTGGTATTCATTCATTCTCTAGTGGGCTTAATGTTGCTGTCTGCACAGGGGAAAAAATTAAAATAACAAGACAAGGAAATAATAGAAGAAGGAGGTGATTCTTTTTTAAACTTTTCTTGTGAGTGAAGTCAAGGATTCATTCGTCCCGAGCCTTTGTTCTGGGAGCCCTCGGCACAGCAGTTGTCAGAGCAGGTTGCAGGAACAAGGTATTCAAATGCCTCAGAATACATCTATAAATCATGTCACCACTTTTCTCTGCAGGAGCCAAAGAGTAGGAGGGAAGAGAGATGAGAACAGCGAAGAGATCAAACAAGCAACCTTCGGAGGAGACATCAGCCCCACCATGATCCTCAGCGTGATGTGAGCATCTTTGAGGGCTCCTGTAGGTAGTTTTATTTGTCTAAAACAGGATGGACCCTAACCAAATATTTATATGTCTCTCCAGTGGCTTTCAAAATATTGGAAGTTCTTTGCTCATGTGCACTGAAAGTCTTCAAAGGAGCACAAGTCCTCCTGACTTGCAAGATGATATGAGCACCTATGTCACATGTCTGCTTTTAGAAATATTTGCAGTACAGCCAAGGCAGACTGATGGATATTGTCCAGCTGTCCCAGCAGGCAGAAGTTGTGCAACCCCTCCAGGGCAAAGGATATTTGGACAATGAAAGGGAAATGAGGATATTCCTGCCTCGCCCAGCCCTGATTGCCTTAGGAAGGATGCAGATGTCTGTACAGCTTTACCTGGAGGTCAAATAGGACCTGATCAGGCCAGGATCCGTGGAGGGAAGCTCAGCTAAGTGGTCAGGCCTCACAAGCTGCACATGAGGCTACTGGGGCCACTCGGTGCTCCTCTGCCTTAGGCTGGGGCCAGGTAGTGGGGCTGCTCCCCAGCCCTGGTACCACACAGCCAGACAGCCAGACAGCCTAACGTGGGCACTGCTGACTGTCTGTGGAGCTGGTGGCCAGTCACCATGGGGGGAGAGGCTGCTGTGCCTCCTTTCTGACTCCTTGGGCCCATTGTCCCCTTCCATCCCCTGCACATTGCCAGTGCACTACAGCTTTTCCTTCTGCTGTAATCTCTGCCAGATCTCACTCCATGTCTGGTCACCCCTTGTGGCCCGAGGTGTGTCACTGGCTGCCATTGCTGTCCCTTTGATCACTGCCCACCCCAAGAGGACCTTGAGCAATTGTGTGCTCAGAGCAGCATAACATTTTGGCTGTAGCTGCCAATAGTTTGCCTACTTTGTAAGGGATCTTTGGGTGAAATCCTTGCAGGTCTGATGCTTTCACCTATGGACTGCAGTATTTGTACAGAGAGGTTCATGGCAGGCTTTATGGGTCTGGTTTTATGGGCTTTTAGGTGCTGTGCTTCATTTGTGCCTTCACCTCCTGTCTACCTTTCTGCCTGTCTGGGATGTGGAGTGAAAAGTTGTTGAAGCTCACATTAGCCACACTATCTCCTTATGTGCCTTAACTACTCCAGTTCAACACTAACCTAGGACAGCTTAAATTTGAACCTGCTTATATTTGCACCCAGAAGGAGAGCAGATTACTCACTTTTATCCTATCAGCTGTGCAGGAATGGAGAGATCAGAGGCACCAAGAGTTCAGCCAAGTATAAAATTGTCCATGGCACTACCATGCTGCTGTCTGTCAGATGCACGAGGACTGAGCTTTGCAGAGACCAAACCCAGAAACTCTGTTTGTCTTCTGTGCAAATGCAGAATACTACTGGTTATTTTAACCTTAACCTACCAAATTTTAAACTTTGGCTGAAAAGAAACCTTCTAAAGGTGGCAAATGCTTGCAGTTTTGTTGCCAACATCCTTTAATGACCCGCAGCATTCCAGATGTAGGTCATGTTTACTACATCAAATGCTAGCAAACAGCAGCAATACAATTTCACAGAATAAAACACAAATTTTAAGCAGCAAAAATGCTGCCTTTTGAACTTCTGTTCTAGATTTAGCATCTTTTAAGCCCCAAACAAACAAAAAATTATGCTTTCCTATTTCACACTTCACCTCAAGATGACTGAAGCATTTATTGAGTGCTCATAACATACTGTGTGGTTGTAGTAGCAAGCAAAGCAAACTGGGCCACAGAAGAGCTGTAATGTCAGAGGAAAGCAAAACAGCACCATTGAGCAGATGATTTCATGCCTGGAAGAACAACCCTCAAAATTCACACCTGGGGAACATGGAGTCTGTGCCCAGTCCAGTGCCAGGGCTAAGTGTAGGGTACAAACCTTCAGCAGACAGCAGATCACCATTTTGTATGTGAGCTGCCTCCACACCGAGGTAGGGAAAGCCTTGAAGGTTTCTGCCCTGGCCAGCCTGGGCACGTGGCTGTGTGTTTCATCCTGCCTGGCATTCAAGTGGTGAGTGCCAGCAGGAAAATGCATAAGGGCATTTAGCCAACTTCCTGAGAACATGCCACCGCTTCACCTTGCAGCCAACAACAGCGATCTCCTTCAGTGCAACAAAGTTAGCTTGGCTTCTGCAGGTACATCCCTCACGTGCTGTGGGGTGCAGGACTGTGCCTCTGCAACCTGCTGGAATGGGTGTGCCAGCATAACTGGGAGATACTCAGATACAGGATGGCTTAAGGCAGTGGAAATGATGGGAAAGAAGAAGGAAAAATCTTCTGAGGGGAAACATCTGTTCTCTTTACCATTAGCTACAAGTGGTACCTTTTTAATTATTGAGATGCTGGAGCTGGCAGAGGTTGTGAATTGGTTTGGTAATTATTTAGAAGAGCCCCAATTGCTGGCAAGGATTCCCATGTAGTCATTTTCTAACTGGATAGAGGGAGAAATAAACTCTTCAAGTATTTATTATTATTACAGCCTGTCAATTATGAAGATTTATTCATTCCTGCTGAGCTACCTCGAGACTTGGCTTTATCACTTCACTGCTGCTGCCACAACACTATTATATATGTGAAAATGTGAAGGTGAGGCATGCTTTTTGAAGTTAGACACAATTCATCTTCCTGAGTTTTGACAGCTCCCCTCCATGTACAAGATAACACTGTCTAACACACCGACCACAGCATTACAGCCTGCTTTTCTCAGGTTTGATTCAGCACAGCTTCTTAGCTCACACACTGTAACATCTTTAAGCAAGTTGAAAGTGCAATGACACCCAGTCTTAGTGTTTTCCACAGCTATCCAGACTGCTGTATAAAACACCCTGGTCCATTGGGCTCATGTGCTGCTGAGGTCATAGTTAAGCCCATTGAAATTGGGATTTCAGTTGGTAAATTACCCATTTTTCAGATCAGTCAGGTGCTGAATTTGGGCAGGTTGGGCAGGTTGACCAAGATCTTTAGGAAATGTAGGGATGTTGGTGTCTTGTTCTGGGCAGCTCATTTAAGCCTGTTCATGGATGAAATAGAGGCTCAGAACAAAGCTGTTGTTTTCTGGTCCAAGAAGGAAGTGGCTTATGATGCCATTTCCCTTGGTATTTATGTCTTTTCCTTTCCCTTTCCCTTCCCCTTTCCCTTTCCCTTTCCCTTTCCCTTTCCCTTTTTTTTTTTTAAAAAAGAGAGAGCAGCAATCTTTTATGGCTTTGTTGAGTGAGAGGCAGATTTATTGGGGCAGAATTAAGGAGTTAAATTAAGGAGGGGCAGAATGGGAGTCCCCCCTCCTTCAGACCTCAGTTGGAGAGGCTATGCCTCAGGAAAACCTTCCCCATCTCTTCCTTCCCACTTCCCTGTCTGCCTGCACAGCTGCCTGCCACACTGCTTGCACTGTCCCCCAGGGTGCATGCTCTCTGGCTGGTAGGTGACTCCAAAATTTGCTTTCACAGGCTTTATTTTGGGAGCCATCTGAAAGACATGGACTGTCTGTGAGGATTTGAAGCCCTCCTGCCTTGTGTGCTGTAGCCAGGATACAGAGGGTGCCAGCAGTGACCCTCGAATGGGTGGGACCCCTCCAGTCCCACCCCAAATCGGGGGTTAAGGTCCTGGGCAGGGGACTTGCCATAAAAATGCTCTTTGCAGTCTCATCCCAAGCAACTGTGACAATTTGGGGCCATCTGCAGATTTGCCACCTCACTGCTCACCTCTTTTCCAGATCATTAAGGCATGCATTAAACACCACCGGCCTTCGGAACACATTTGCCAGTCATTCCTACAGCTAGCTGGGAAAATGATCCCAGCTCCTTATTTTCAGCCTCCATCTCTGCTTTTGCTGTGCTTTCCCTCACGTGATGGGGCGATTTCCCAGTCACTGTTATGCAAGGTGTGTTAGTCAGGATCCCTCACATCCTGTGCAGAATCAGGGCTGGAATTTCTACATGAGCCTTTGGGGAGGAGCAGGTGCTGCTGCTGTGCTTGCCAGCTTCCCAGCTGTGCTGCAAGGTCTTTGCTGCCTGTGTCAAGGTTGTGCCATGCAACTCTTCCAGAGGCATGGGAGAGGCATTTGGGGAAGTTACTTCTATTGCTGCTGGTCTGCTCTGTGGCTTTTTGCAGGAAGCTGTGCTGCACCTGCAATCTGGGATAGGCAGAACCTGGAAAGAAAAAATATAAACAGCAAAACCAGAGTCACTGCCAGGCCAGGCAATTAGTTTTATTTATACAAACATGCCTCCCCACTGTAGTTTTTGCTGCCCTGGCACATGTTCATTCTTCTTTCTCCTCTCTTCTTCTCAGAACATTGTGGGGCCATGGGTTTCCCAGCCTTTCCTCTGGCTGGTCACCAGCCCTGCTGCTGGGTCAGCACAAGGCAGATGTGCCGTGGGGGTCTGCACTCTGCACCCCATGCTTTGCCCCGCCTGCCAGTTTTGGGGAGCTGCTCCTGAGCTTGCTGTGAGGGACAGGTAGCTCCTTAAGCTGCTTGCTGTGCTCTGCAGCATTCCCACTCGGCAAGGTCATCACTGCCACCTCGAGCCATTCCTCCCAGCTGAGGGAGAGGTAGGGGGGAGCCTGTTGGGAAACCTTCCTGTGTGCTAAACCATGCTTGCTGAAAATACACCACGGGATAGAGCCCTGAGGAGGCAAAACAGCCTGGAGCCAGCCTCAGATTATATCTTCCCTGTCTACCAGCCATTTTAAAGAGAGGCACAAAACCCCAGTCAGATGGTTTGTACCTTAACACATGGGATGGATGGCAACCACATCCTTTGCTGCCTTCCCTGGTTGCCAGTGCAGAGACCTGGCAGCTCCGTGGTTGGCTGGGGCATCATCCCAGATCACAGCCATGAGCCTGGACATGGGCAAAGCACAATCCTTTCTTCCCAGCACGCAGCCACTCAGAGGAGCCAGCATTAGTGGGGACAGGCAGCAAAAAAACCCATCACCAGCTGTGGGATCTCTTGGGGTGGTGGGGAATGCAGAGCCCTGGCTGCAGGTCTCTGCTGGAGAGGGGGATGTTTGCAGCCCCGGGGTGTCAAGGTTCAGAGGATTCTCCAGCACAGCTGGGCTGCATTTCTTTTGGATGCACCGAATGGAAAATATTAGCCTGTAGACAAAACAGACGCTGTGAGGAGGAGCACGGGGCGGTATGCCCGCTGCAGGAGCCGGGGCTGGAGCAGCAGCTCCCCACATGGCCAAGCTATGCCAGCTATGGGCTGCTGGGGAGCAATGCTGGCACCAGCCTCAACCATCCCATGCTGGGAATAGCTTTTCCTGCTGCAAGTCACCTGGGCACTTTCCATGGAAAAGGTGAAAGGTGAAAAGTCCTCTTTGTCTTCCCACTGCGTGCTGAGGATGTCGGGGAAGGGTTCAGTGTTCATCCTCCAGAGACAACGGGGAGGTGGCCAACACTTGCCATCCTGGTCTAAAAATGGTTCTCTTTTATAACAAACATCCCACTTCTCTTTGGCAGGTAGTAAACAAGAAGCAGGAGGTCTAACACACAAGCAGGACAGGGCTCATCTCCCCGTGTGATAAATATAGAGCTGGAACCTGCATCACACTGGAGGTGACAACCTAGAGCAGCCCCACAGACACGCATAGGGGAAAATCCCAACTCTGGGCATGCACCTCAGGTCAATTTTCCATTGTGCTTTTTGTCTCCTACTTTAAATAAACTCAGAATTCATTAATTCAGAGCCTTTGTTTTTCTGTACCATCTGCTTGTGGGCCAGCATAGCTGAGAGTACCCGGAGTCAGCTCTCCTGCCACCTGCTCCTGCTGGGTTTTCTTCCTCTAGCAAAGCTTTAACCTTTGGTTTGCAGCCTGCTCAAATGTGGTTCATTATTAATTGGCTGGGAAAGCGGGGCCACTGCAATGGACTTCTGGAGCTCCTCCCTCCCATCTCCTTGCATGACCTGGCCTGGTCAAGCAGGACAGGAAAAGCATGTCTCTGAGCCCAGCCAAGGAGGATTGCAAAGGAGGGCCACACTGCATGGCATCCTGCAGCTCCTGTGTCCAGTGTCCTCTGCAAATCCCCATCTGGATGCCAGACCAGATGGAGGGTCCTCAGGAGGAGGTACTGATTTAGGGACAGCCTTGTTTCTACCTGGCAGGGTGGCACAGCCTTCCCAATGCTCTGGTTTTACCAAGCTAGGCTCTGTCTTGCTCCCTTGCAAGCTCCATGTTCAGGCCAGAAGAGACCATCACCATAATCTGGTTTTATCTTCTCACAACTCAGCTGTAAGTCTTCACCCAGTGATTTCTGCACTGAGATCACAAGCACTGCCAGAGGTAGCACCTGGCTTTTCAGGGGTCCAGACCTGACTGAAAGACTTTGAACATCATTACACAATTCTTTGGAATCTCTTCAAAAGGCTTCTAATACTCCCTGTGACTTGTTCAGATGGGAAACACAGCTTTCTGTCCACCCGTCCTGACACAGGGCATGGCAGGCAGCGTGCACAGCCCTGGTGGGTACATGCTAGCCCCCATGAGAGGCTACACGCCTCCAACACAGCACTAGCGTGGAACATAAAGAAAACAGCAACTGCCACCCAGAAGATGAGATCAGGATGTTTCCATCCTGGTCCTTTTGGGAAGGGGGAAAGCAGCAGCTCACCATCTGAAATGATAGCCCAGCTGGTGGGGCTGCCAGGCAGGTACTTGTGGTACAGTGCTCCAAAGGCTCCCTCTCCAAACGTGGGGTGCCTGCACAGCCAACACCCCTGCTGCTGGTGCCACAGCCCTGCTGGGGGACCAGGGGCTGGGGCAAACCCTCCACAGCTCTCCAGGCAGTGCTGGCCATCCAAAACAAACTTAAAACCCAAGCTTTCCAGCTGGCCTTCTTTTTGTAGTCCTGGAACTTTTGGGTACAAAAAAACAATCCCAAAGACCTAAAAATAACCCTGGACTTCTTCAACAGGGCAGTTGTATTTTGAGATATGTAGAATATTATCGAACACTGAGACCTCCTGCTAAAACTGTGGAGGAGATGAAAGCCCCTTGACTCCTTTTCTCTTGTCACCTGAGCTGACCTTCAGGCCTGGGAGTGCTTTTATTCAAGCACATTCCAGGACTCAGGCGGTGGCCTCGTGCTTCACATCCTGCTTGATGGGGACAAGGACATGCATTTGTCATTGATGTTCTCTGCTCCTTCTGCGTCAGACAGCTCTGCTTTGTTTCTCTTCCCAAGACTAGCCAGGGAATACACAAGCAATGTTTAAATAAGCAATGGACATAGTATTTTATTGAAACAATAAAAAAAAATAAATTAAATGACCCTTTTGTTTTATAAACCTGAAGGTTCTGGCTTAGGCCCTCTGACAGCATCCCTTCAGCACAAAGCAACCTAGAAGAAACATGACAAGGAGATATATTAGCAGCTTGAACACTCTGCTCAGTTTAAAGCTATGTGTTATTGCAGGTCTAAAATGTTTTTTCTGTTGGATATACAAAACCTGGCTCTTCTTACAGATTTACTTCTTCACTCCTCTCAAGCTTGTCTCAAACAGTAGGATTTTGTGCTTTGTCTCCAGAGTCCAGAGCTCACTCATCCCACCAGGGCTGATATTGCCATGCTTTGCTCAGCTGAGTTCACCCAATGTTTTTGCCAGTTGCCTGCTGCTGCTCCAGCCCTGTTTCAAATGCCCATTTCAGGAAGAGAAACCTGCTTGCCTAGGCTGCAGCAAAAAGAAAAGGCTATTCTGAACTGGGGGAATGAACAACCATCCCTTCTTTCATGCTAGTAACTTTAAAAGGCATTAAAACAGAATGCTTTCAGGGCAGAAAAATCCCCATCACCAGGCTACAGATGCTGCAGAAGGTGGTTTCATTATGAGCAAAGGATGTCTGGAAACAGATGTTCCTTTTAACAAATACTCCAGTCACTGTCTTGAAAAAAATCAGGTCTGTCACCTGCTCTGCTCACCTGTGAATGTGCATTGCCTCCAAATTCAGAGTTTCTTAGATCATTATATTGTCTACAATGGGGTTGCTGCCTGCAGAGAGCTGCAGATCCCTGACCCCTGCACACACACACACACCCGCACACACCCACACACACACCCACACACTCTCACACGCACTCTCTCCCATGACAACAACTGTCTTTATGGCCACAAAATCCCATGAAAGCAGATGGTGCTGTAGTAAAACTATGATAAACAGAGTGATTTACATACACAGGCAACTCAAGTTCTCATTAAGAATAAATTAAGTAAAGAGACCCAAGATGCAAGCAGCTCACCAGCTCCAGCTCCAGGCACTCCCAGCATTGTTGATGCCTGAGTCTGGGATGCTGCTGCAGTCCCAGGTAATGCTGAAGTCTGGGAACTCCAGACTTGCATTTCATATCTAATTTGAGATGGAGTGTAGGCAGAGCTTCAGTTTGAGCCCACCTCCAACAGAAACCAAAGAAAAAGATGCTTTACTTAGATTTTAGGATTTTAAAGTTGAAGCTGAGCCCCCTGGGGCAGGTGTTCCTCCCTTCAAAGCTGGAGCCCAGCACCTCTTGGCGTGCTTCGAGCACAGCTGCCTTGCCAGCAGTCCCCAGGTCTCAATGAAGTTGGTAAGGACAAATCTGTCCCCTTTTACCTCCCCCTTGGCCATGGCCCCTGGGCAGGAGTAGCCCAGTTATCCAGAATGTTCTGGCCAGTGATGAGCCCAGCATTCCCAGCCCCCTCCCAGGGGAGGTTCCGAGGGGTCTGAGTCAAGGACAAGTGTGACAGCAGGGATGGTGTGACCACACAGGAGCACACCTCAGCCCACCTGCCCTGCGGACTGGGGAGGGAGGAATAAGCATCCTTTGGGCCTCCTCTGCTTGCTGGGAGTGCGCAGGGCCCCTCCAGCAGCTCCCACTGCCCCTGGCTCTGCCAGCCTGGACACAGAGCCAACGGCCGGAGCAGACAGCCGAGCCCTGGGCAAGGGCTTTGCAGTGCAGCACCTTTACCTTTCCAGAGGGATTTTGAAAGGGTGGCTCAGCCAGCCCTTGGCCACACACAGCTGCTGTACCTGGAAAGACAAAGGGTAAAGCCCAGAGATTCACTGGTCTGTCTCTGCTCCACAGGGCTTCCCGAGGGCTTGCCAAGGCAGTGTGCCTCTCCTCGTGACCCCTTATGTGTCCCGCGGGACTTGCTTTGTGAGAAAGAGGGGGAGGAAGGATGGAAACCCAAGATGAAGCACAATTAAAGCCACTGGGAACCTGATGAGCCAGCTGGTCCCCAAGCAAGCACCCTCAGGGACCTCCCCCAGGGAGCAGGCTCCAGGGACTCTTGCAGCAAACTCCCAGGGTAGCCTCTTCCCACGCAGTACAGCCTGCCTTGCCTTGCCTTTCCTAACACTTTAATTTTCAGGATTTTCACCTGTGTGGTTTAGTTTTTGTTCACAGTGTGTTCCCATATGGTTTAATTTGCACCTCTAAAATTAAAACAAGATTCCTTGCTGTTAGAGGGCAGCAGGTCTGAACACCAAGCCACAAAATTTTCTATTTTTCTGTCCCAATGAGCTTAGTCAAGCTCAGGGTTCCTTGTAGCCCTGGTGTTCCTTAGCCCAGAGCTGCAGGAATGGGGAGCTGTGGCAATGCCAGAAGATTTTCATGAAAGGTTCTTTATGTGTCACCAAGCTGCACAATTAAATGGCACCGAAAGGTGCCAGATGAGGAACTCTGAAATTTGCATTTAATTTGGTGTGTGGTTGGGTTTTTTAAAATCCACCATTAATCACTGCTCATGACATTCACAAGAACAAAATATTTCTTTGCAAAACTGAGGCTACCGTCCTCCTGAAGTGGGAAAAAAGGGGCAAGAGCAAGTCAAGAGCCCCAAGTCAGGAGTGACAAATGTGTGCAGCATATTCTGGAATATGATTGGAAGGCTGCAGCCTCCATGTGCAGCATGGATGGAGATACACTCAGAGCTCCCTGAAGTGTGTGGCTCAGGGGAGACCTTCCCCGCTGGGCTGGTGGCCTGGGTGCTCTGGGTCCCTTCAGCTCCTGCCCTTTTGATGTCTAATTCCAAGAGGGAAAGCTGGCCGAGGTGATTCACTCGGCAGGAATGTCAATACCACACATCAGGCTGCAAGGAGAGAAAGCAGCCATCCTGGGCAGCCAGCCCCTGCCAGCCCCTGCCCAGCAGCCACAGGAGATGTCTCAGGAGGGCATGAGGAAAGCATAAGCATACAAGGAATCTGTCCCACAGAAATTCCACCCAGTGGCTCATGGACATCACCTGCTTGAGATGACGTCCTTGAGTTTAGCGGCCCTTGAAGGATTTTAGTTACTTAAATTTGTATAGCTGCTTTCTGACCCTTGACAAAGCTCCCAGCACCTCCACCATCCTGTGCCAACAACCTCAAATGGCAGTGAAGTGCTGAAACACTGTTTCCTCCTGCTTCTTTTAAACGTGCTGCCTAATAAATTTACATTACGATTGCAAGCCTGGTGAGAAGGAATGAAAGTTTTCTTCTGTTTCCCTTTCTTTCATGGGCCTCCCGCATGCTCACCCTTGCCCTGCAGCCATCTCACTTCCAGTCTAT
Source organism: Promerops cafer (assembly GCA_013398275.1). Lineage (NCBI taxonomy): Eukaryota > Metazoa > Chordata > Aves > Passeriformes > Nectariniidae > Promerops > Promerops cafer. Next base: position 1,446,514 of record VZSE01015521.1, read on the forward strand.
CCAGCCCATCCTCCCACAGAAACTGTTCCCTATTTCTGTCTGCCTTTTTTCCCCTCAGCAGTGCAGCATTAGCCATGTTGATCTACCTGAGGCATCTCACAACGAATCAATGGAGGTACAAGTAGAAGAGCCACATCATTGGGATGATCTGTCTGAGGTCATCATGTCATGCCCAGCATTGCCTTTTACATGGAAAATGTCACCATTGTCCCCTGGATGAATGTGCAGCCATGGGGATGATGCTGCTGGACGTGACTGTGAGTACACTGGCAGCTCCAGACTGTTGAGTTCAGCTCCTGGCATGACAGAATGATGGCAGGGATCACTTGGTCCATCTTGGAAAGTAGCACAAGTGAAGAAGGAACAGCATGACTGCCTCATTTTCTCAGTCTTTGCCCCAGAGTACCCAGAAAGCAGGCACAGAACCCACACTAGAGGGAGGCTCAGGAACAACCACTGAGGAAATGTGTTACTTCACATCCTGAGCAAAGAATGCCTCTCTCAGCAAAGATAGAACAGGCTGGAGGGGGTGGATGCATCTCTTCCCTCTCAGGAGGAGCAGAGGGAAAACTCTCCTGCTGGGCAACCCCTTCCCCTTTTGCCTTGCTGTTCCTGAGCTCATGAATGTCTTACAATTTTCTTTAATTACTGCCTTTACCTCCTGCCTTTGAGAAGCTGCCCACCCACCCCCTGCTTGAGTGAGGAATGATATTTTACTGTCATTAAACCAGGCAGGCTGGCAATATCCCATATGTTTTCATATCTGCCTGGCTTTAAATGTGGACCAGCTGTGAGGTGCATTGAGGACCAAACCCATTCGCAATCTATCCAATATCCCTCTGTGTCTGCCAACGTTAGGGACCAACCTTGTTCAGTTTTCTCTGCTGCAGGTTGTGTTCCAGGCCTGACAATGTCCTGCCTCTCATGATTTCATGCCCTTTCTGGCTGTTCACTTGATGGGGAGCTGAACAACACCGGTACAAAAGGAGGCTATGGCAAAATTTGCACTGACATTTGCTGGCATTATTCTTGTTTTCTGGCAACTTGAATGTGGAATGTGTCTGATATTTATCAGAGAAAAAAAAATGTCACATCCTTTCTCTTCCTCCTGATATATATTAAAAAAATAGAAAGGCAGTCTGGAAGCTTTTAAAGGCCTATGTTCTTCCACCAAAGACAGTCACAGATGCCTAAATGCTTAAGCACAGAAGCACAGCATGCACCCTGATGTTATCCTTCAGGAGATCCTTCCTCATGCTGGATTACTTCTAAATGATGCAACGTGATTCTAGTCTTTGCAGCCTCACACTTGATGTTCTGGGAATTGCCTGGCCATGTTTGTACCACCATGGGCCTTTCACACCCCCACAGTCACCCTTGGGAAAATGACAAGAGTGAAGGGCTGCATGTTCCCCTGTCCTTGGTCAGTCCTGCCTGCTGGTGTTCTCCTGTAATGAAAAATACCACATCAGCAACACCTTCTTGGGTGGAAAAACGCAGCCTGAACACTTGCCCCTCTTTGTCTTTTCCCCTTTTTAGCTCAATTTGTGTCCTATTGCAGGGCACTTTGGTGGAAAGGCCTATGGACAGGACCAGTGTGAGCCACAGCCACGGTTTCTGTGCTTGCAGATGTGTGGATGCACAGCTGTGAGGCTGCATGCTTTTGTGTGCAAATATGCATATATGCCAACATGTGAGCTGATCAGAGTATTGCCCCTGTGTATTTATCATTTATTATAATGCATGGCATTAAAAAGGATAGCACAGTAGATGTAATATGTAATGCAAATGTCATATGCAAATAATTTACTTAGTGTCACAGCCAGAGCAACAGAAGACAAGGAATCCGACTCTCAGCGGGTCTGTGGGGTTTACATTTTACATTACATCCTCACTCCATTTGCTGGGATGGCACGAGGAAAATAGCTGTCAGTATTACTTTGTGTGGCAGCAGATGCAACGTGCAGAACTGCGAGCAGCCTGATGCAGTACCTTTTATTACCCAGATTAAGGATGGCAGGCAATTTACTTGCTAAAGACCAACAGCAAATAATCTTTTCCCTGTGAAATGAATTTAGGCAGCTTGAGGCGGGGCCAGAAAGCAATTAAGTATATTATTAAAGCAGGGCAGGAGATTGTAATCATACATATGTATATTATGTACTTACATATAGAGAAAGGCAAATAAGTCTACAGCCACCTTTGGAACCAATATATTCAAGTTTGAAATGCAATAAGGCTGGAAATTAAGTGCTTATCTTCCTCTGTTAATGTGTAATCTTCCCCTTAATCAGCTGCATTAATTATTCCATCACGCTGAGTTTTTACATTTCTGAAAAGCAGAAAAGTTAATTTTGTTGTGGTTCGTGGCTTTTGAGAATTACCTGGGGCAGAGCACAGCAGGGATGAAGACAGGCTGGCTGCTGACTGCCTTCCTCGCCTTGCAGGCACCCTGCTAACAGGGTCCCCACCTCCCGCTCCAGGCTGAGCCCTCCTGCCCGCCGCGGCGGCGAGATTCCCGCGGCGTCTGGTGACACAGGGGTACTCCGCTCTGGACGTTGTCTGTCGTCAAGGAGACAAAGTATCCAGATTAGCAGGCCGAGCGATAATATGATAGATATTCAGTGAAATACATGCAGCTTTCAAGAAACAGTAATCAGAAATCTTCCGTGATAAGACGGGGATTTTGCCTCCCTTACTTAAGAGGTCTCATTTGTCCAGTACAAACAGAAATCAGGGTTGGCTTTTAGCTGTAATGAAGATGCAGACTGAGACGTGCTACTTACATACAGAATGTTAATAAATACATGACGGGAGAATATTTTCCTCTATCATAAGGGCAACAGCCACAAAGAAGCCTGATTAAGTACGCTCCATTTGTAACATCTGATTGCAAAAGGTAATCCCTGCTCGCTGAGGATGTGGCAGTCACGGGCACAAAGAGGTCATCAGGACTTGGGGCAAGGGGTACCACATCTGGTCCAGGGGTGCGCCTCAAAAATCTTCCAGCTCCGCTTCCACAGGGGCAGAATGAGCATGTTACTCTTTGGCTAAGGAGGGTAAAACAGGGATCCCCACAGCATTATTTTTCCTCGTGGAATAGCTGATATCTGAAGGCAGACTTTGCTCCTTTGGGATCTCCTCACTGCTCTGAGACATCAGCACCTCCACTGAGCCCATATTGCTGCTGCCGTCGCAGGCAACGCCACGGGGCTGAGCCTCCACTGCCAGCCTCAGATGCATAAACTGCTGCAGCTCTAATTAAAAAGTGGATTTCTTTCTTCTGGGGCTGTAAAAAATGGTGTCATAAACTGAGGTCAACACAGGAAAACCAAATCATTCTCTTTACCCACTTCCCCTTTACACAGAAAGATTGATGTTTCCCTACACTGAGCACACACCCCATGTACTTATTTTGATAAAATTACAGTTTTCTTTGTTTAAGCAAAAGTGTGCTGATATTATTAAAACATCCCAGATGCATCATGTTATTGAAAACCTTTCAGTTAACCCAAAAGTCAGTTGAAAAGTGAATTTTAATTTCAGGGCATATTTTAATATTGTCATTTACTTTGGGATTATGAGTGGAATTAAATAAGGAAACTGCAGGAACAGAACTTATCCCAGTAATTTTTATATAAACTGATATGACTCTCACATTAGCTGCTTCAGGGTTTTATTGCAGGACAGGGTTAAATTCAAACTAATGAAGTGAGGCCAATATACAGGCCAAATAACGCAACAGCTGGCACAGTGCTCTAAGAACTAAAGGAGGTCACTAAAAATGATGCCAGCTCACAGTGGTTTATATAAAATGTACTTTGTCAAACTAACCAGCCGCCTTTGATGAGATGATAAATTTTGCTGAAAGCAATAAAATGCCTTGGACTTGGTACTGCGTGACATTGGCTTAGAAACTAGGATGGCATGAAATCAATGTGTCAATATTAAATGAAATTAAGCAACTACAAGCTGCTTAATGTCCACATCATAAAGTAAATTGTAAATAAGAATCACCTTGTGTTCATTGTGTGCCGGCCACTTTGGGGATCATGCATTTTGTGTCCATTACAGCTAATATTTTTGATAACTACTTAGAAGAAAACGACCACTGATGATGCTTGTGGGTGACACAGACCTTGGGGGATAACAGCAATACCAAAGAAAGGATAGCACAGATCAGCATCACCCGCACCTGAGCAAAAAACACTCAGCTGAGCAGAGCCAAACATAAACCCATAAATCTGAGGGCCAGAAGATGTTGATGAGGCAGGTGACCCATGCCCACATCCAGCTTGTGAGGTGAATTAGTCCAGTAGGAGCCCTATTACAATTTAATATCCTAGAAGATCCTGGCAGAGCCCCACAGGCATATGCATCAGCTAGCCTTGACCACCTCAACATTCGGATGCCTCCTGAGTTCCTCCTCCTGTTGGTTGACTTGCCTGTTGCTCCGTTAAAGGCTACTCATTGTTGCCATGCTCTATTTCATCCTGATTTTGAGGCACTCCCTAGAGAGGTAGGACTGCAATTATATTCCACCTCGACTCATGGCCTCCCAGCAGGCTTCCTGCATTCAGCCTGCCCCTTGGGGACAAGGGACACTCTCCCTTGCTTGGCTCATCCCTGGGGGCCTCTGGACTGCTGCTGACCTGGGATCTCTGGAGGACTTGCTTACAGGCTCAAAACATCCTTCTTTCAAACATGACAAATAAATCTTTGCCTTAATAGCCTCACATTTTGTGCCATCTTTTATGTCCTCTCAGGATGTTATATGCCACATAAAACATGAGAGGTCATTAAAGTTAAAGTGAGAAACTAATTAGCCCATATTTACACTGAGGGATGCAAATAAATTATGTTATTCAAATATCAGGCATGCCTTTTAAAATATTGGCTAATATTCTAGCAGAATCCTCAGGTTATAGAGATCACAGAAGATGCTTAATTTACAACAAGCACCCGAATATGTGACTACACTGGGGTAACACCAACACCAGAAGAGAGATGGCTCTAATAACACCTGCAAAGCTGCACTGAAGGCATTGCTACAGGGACTCTTACAGCTGCTGCCTCTCACAGGGGAAACAAAGAGCTGTGGACCCTTCCCCATAAGCCCATCAGCTCTGGCCCCAGAGGCTACAAGGTGCTAACCTATGTTGCAACCAAAATATATGCCCTACATCCTCAAGGGAGCCAATTGCCAAAGCAGAGGAAGGATGTTTACTGCTGTCCAGTAAAGGCTGAGCGCCTGCTGCTTCCCTCTGTTTGCTGCTTTTATTGGGATCTCTGGTATGCTCAGCTCCTATTTTCATGAAACTTGTGGGAACTTTGTGCCTTTTGTTCCTCTGTCAGATTTGTCTGAGGGCAGCCAATGATTCCAGTGTAACAGCAGGGAATGCAAAGGGAGCAAGCGATTGCATAGCTGTATTTCCTTACGAAGTAGGCTAAAAATAACAGTGACCTTTACGAGCTCTATTTTTCCAAGGTTTGGAGCAGAGTTGTGAAATTTGGCAGGTGCAAGAGACCTTTGGGGTGTGCCTTCTGCTGTTCCTGTGAAAATCTTCTCAAATTTGGGCTAGGTATAAGCCTTTGGAAAACAAGACCATATGTTAAGAATACGGTTCAGAGGCATGTAAGAACTTAGACAATTCAGAGGAATTCCTCGATAATTTCACCCTCCCCAAGTCTCATGCTACTTTCCTACTCTGTGCCACGGCCTGGCTCTGGCATCTCTACCTGGATATCCCCAGGACACAGTATGAATACTGGGGTGGAAAGCAGGGGCACAGTTTCTTCAGAACTCCCTGTTCTCACCCTGCTAACAAACACAGGTTAAAAGAATGCTCAGAGCAACCACATGAAGGGACAAGGACATGGAGCAGATGGTGGATCAAGGTGGTCCTGAGTCACCACATGCTGCAAAAGGCAGAGCCAGTGGACAGCCCCCCAAACCTATTCCTGCTTGGGGAGGGAGGACTTGCCCCTGAGTGTGCTTTCAGACAAAAGCTGTGTATAAGCTGCATGCATTAATCTCTGGCATGCACGTATGTGAATAAATAATCCCAGTTACACGGTGTTGTCACAGCCATGTGGAGGGAAGGTCTCAGTCTGAGGTCTGACTGTGCAGCCACAATGAGGAAGAGAATGTTTGGCTTCATAATAGATTAGTCATTTGCTTGTAGTTTAAATAAGCCTCTGAGAAATTGTTGTCTTGACACTGTTTTCTGGCTGGACTGGTAAGAGTGGCTTTGAGCCGTGTCCGTGGAATATCTGCCTCACTGAACCGGAGGGGCGAGCAGTGACAGAAGGTGGTTTGATGACTCTTGCCTGAGTGAAGGACGCTTCCACAGACAGCAAACAAGTGCTTTTTTTACTCCTAATTTACACAAGCTTGCTTTAGGGGAAGGTGAATTTGAAGCAGAGGATGAGCTTTGAGGTCCTTCATCCCTACAGGCTCCAGCCTGTTTTTCCCCTGGCACTGCATGGCCGTGCTCTGACCTGTGCAGGCCACACTGGGAGTTGGGATGAGGCTGATCAGTGCATGGAAGAAGAGTCACGAAGTGACCAAGTGTAGCCAGGGAGCCATCTGGAACAGATTGATATGGCACACCTGATCCCTAAGGGACCCAGGAAAGCTTGTCACAGCCACCAACACCGGGAGTGACTATGGAGGTTGCAGGTGGCAGGCACACAGGGATGGAGGGAAAATTAATGAGGAATTGAATGAGATTCGGGATTGCTTGAGCAGACAAGAATGAAATTGAACTGAAAGGTAAGGGAGAGACAAGATGGGAAAATGGAAAATACGATATTCGGTAGTGGCTATCAAATAGGATTTCTGTCCTATGCACCCATGATAGCAAGAATCCCATAGAAAAAATAGATTTTGATTAACATGCACTCAATTACATTAGTAATTAAAGTCTGTGTATTGTAGGGACTGTTCAATTAAAATTGCACTACCTGTGTCCTTTTTAACAGCTCCTAATTTCCGAGGGGCTGACTTTGTGATGTTGCTCTGCCACTGCCGTTTTCTTGACCAAATTCTAATCCCTCAAGAAAAGTGTGGTGCCACTTGATACCTGTTGGAGATCTCTACACAGAAACCAGTGAAATCACAAAGGGAGAGCTGGAGCAAGTATTTAAAGGAGGCATTAGCAAAAAGGGTGGCTGTCCTTGTGCAATGCCTTCACTGCATTCCCCATGCTGCTGTCCTGAAAATGCCCACTTGTGGGCAAAATACTGCTTGAGTCTGGAGTGACTCCAGGGAGGGATGTCACGAGCCACATGTTTTGCCAGCATTACTGGCAGTGCATTAAGGACCTGCCCTTGCACACTGCCTGGTCAAGCTTGGGAGTACCCTGGCATGTGGAAACAAGAGGGTTGTGACACCCTTGGCCCCACCGCTGATGCCACCAGAGCCCATCTGTCAGAGCCCCAGCTGTCAGCAGGATCAGAGCTGACTATCCTTAGTGAGCAGAGGGAGACTTCTCTTTTGAGATTAAGGCTGGCCTTGTGGTGCAGGCAGGTGCCTGCAGTTGGGTGTTTGAGCCCTGGCTGTAATGTGGGTGTGGGATAAGCCTGGCAGATCTCACACAGGGGCTCTTTTCATCCCGTGGTGTGTCCTGATGCTCTGGTCCTGCTGAGCTGATGGCTTGGGCTGAGGACCCCACACAGAGCCCTGTGGGGACAACTCCTCAGCTCCTGGGCCCTGTGCTGAGGCCTCCACAGCTCAGTGCATGGAGCCATGGCACTGTTGTGTATCAGACGCCCATCTCTCCATTCCCCATTGCAGATTGCAGACTGCATCCCAGTAAAAGGACTGTTTCATAAAGGACTCTCCATCCTATTTGTGATAATCCAAAGCCCTTTTCCTCTTGTTCATGGCTGTGTAACAGCCCTAGTGGAAAATGCATCAGCTGCTTATTTGGGAGAGAAATCCTGGCAAGGCTGAATGCAAATTTACGTAAGCCACATGGCACATGAGTTTTCCAGAGAACACTGGCAGAGCCCCACTGATTTTCAGAAATATCTATTCTTTTAATAGCTGATGGTCAGGTTCATTAGGTACCTATTTTTAACAAGATGAAATAGATTCTGAATAACTGAAGTGACCAACATGTCAGTCCTGAGCAGGCAAAACTTGGATGCAGTCGCTGGGGATTTTTCCCACGTCAAAATGTGGCAAAGGCTGCAATAATTGACTTCTGTGATGCTGAGGACCCCCAGTTAGACACTTTGTTTTCTTCCTGGTGATGAGTGAGGAATTGCCCACTGATCACAAAAAATACAAAACAATCACATTTTCCCCAGACTTCTCTTAGCTAAACTTCCTTATTACTTACCCTCTTTAATATGAAAAAAAGTTAAATTTGGAGGTGGCTCAGATGAGAGTCCTGCAGCCACCTTGGCACAGTTCAGCTCTCTTTTTTTGAGAAAATGCTGTGAATATTTCATAGTTGATTGTCAGCAAAATTTACCTGGACAGATGTTAACACTGAGGACAATATATTGTGTATATATATATATATGGAATTGATTTTGGTTAGGAGTCTAATGAATTTTTAAGCAGATGACAAAATGGGCAGTATAACAGGAGAAAAAAACAGGCAGATACAACTCTAATCTTGCCATATAGGTTATATGTACTGGAGACCACCTGTGTCTCTGGGTCTGCAATGTCCCCTTGGATTCAGAATGGCAAGGGCAGAACCACCAAAGTCTGGTGCTCTGAAGCCAGGGGCTTACAGTCTTATGGTAGATACAGTTTTAGATGCTTTCCATATTACTGCCAGCATGAACTGGGCCAAGCAGATCTGGGGAGCTGCTACATTGGTTTTGCTGGGGTCTACAGTGAGAATAAGCTTGGATCATCAATCACCATCCCCTCTGACCATGTGCTGTACCAAAAAAAACCTTTTCTGACGTCTAACGATTCGCAGCCCAAAGAGCAGGCTAGTATTTTAACAGGTGTAGACTTGCCTCCTTCACCAATCCCCTTGTAGGAAGGGTTCATTGGAAGGTTAATAGGATGCTGAGAAGACAGGCTGATTAAAATTAAATTAATCCAAATTAAATTAGGGGAAAGTCAAGTAACCCAGTCAGTTCATAAGAATTCATAGGAAAAGTATTAAAAAGAAGCAGTTCAGACTGTAAGGAAGCAAAGGATCTGGACCCGAGAGTGTTCTTGCCGAGGCATCACCCGGATGGAGTAGGTTGAGGAGTTCGCACGGCTTGTAAGACCAGTCTCGGGAGCAGCCAGGAACACGCTGTGCTTGCTCATCAGCCCTGCAGTACACCCAGCTGGCTCTGGGACAGCCTGCGGACTTCCCAGGGGACAGCGTGGCTGGGAGGACCTGGCGGTGGGACCTGTCACACGCCCATGCAGGAGGTCACAGGCTCTGCCCTGCGGCGTGCCGTTCCCCAGGGCTGGGAAGCAGGGCAGCACGGAGCCAGCAGGGATTCCCGTGCTCCTTGCCTTCCTCCGTGCTGCCCAGCAGCGCGACTGCTGCCACACGCAGCATCCATGGCTCAGGAGGTTTGCAAGGTCTGCGACGACCCGCAAGCACTTTCGAGAAAGCACTTAGCGCAGGGAAGGGTGTTTTAAAGTAATAGGAATAACGATCAAGTGAGCTACTTTCACCTCTAATGCTATTAAAGCTATTTCATAAAACAACAAATCTCTCCACAGATATGCCTAGGTTATCCACCCCCCCAACACATCCTCCAGGAATTCAGATGGTTATCTGCTTTCACATGCAAGAAGGCAAGCTTCTTTTTCCCATCATGTGAAGTTAGGAGAGAAACTGCTTCAGAAACAAAGGGTCACAAAATATTCAGTATCCTAAAAAGCATAGAGCCACGGTCATCCTGCAGTTTAATATGTAACACCCCTAATATAACATGTGCCTAATTTACTTTTAATTTCAAAGTATCTGTATAGCATTTGTCTTTGGATTTTTTATTTTTCTGTTCTTATTCTATGAACTAAGAGAGGCTCTTTAAACTCCATAGTGTGCAATATCCCCTTCTAAGGAGGCAATCATCTCATCACAAGATGAAACAATATATATGTAAATGTACATTGATACATAGAAACTGAAATAAGACATTAACATCTACATTTTGATGCACTAATTTGTGCCTAGTTGTGTTGACACAGATGGAGTGAATTACTGGAGGAGAAAAAGCACATCTGTTAAATGTTATTGTTTAATTAAGCCATTAGCAACTGAAAGACAAGGGCCTTTAAATTATAGTATTTTATATTTATCCCAGCCCGTGGTAGTCATATGGCTCCCTTAGCACTTGGAGTGCACTGTAATCTTCAATGCAATCAGCACAACAACCTCTCTGTGAAAGGAACCAAGAAGGGTCCCTCCCTCTGCCTTGCAGATGGGGAGGTGAGCTGTTTGGCACAGGAAATTTGGGCAAAGCACCGTGGTCTGGGATTAACATGGTGACACTGACCTGCTTTGTCAGCCTGCGTGGTGGAGCCTCACAGGACCTCTAAGGAAATCTTTATCTGGGGATGAGCACCTCTGAAACCTCTGGTCATTGCTCAGTGAGGGCTTTGCACCCTGGCATTCGTGTACACACAGTTGTGGAGTTTTGGACACATGAAATTTTCTACCTGAGTGCCAAGCTCTGTGTGCACAGCCAAAGAAATTGGCAATAATCCTTTATTACAGCCACAGGCTCTCTCTGGAAATCTTATTCTCCTGTTCAATTTTACAGGGAATAAATTTCCTAGCTGGAGGGAAATTTATTCCTGTGAGAGGGAAGAAAATGTCTCTGCGAGACACCTTACCAGTGGACTTACTATGACATAGAGGGGAAGAAGTCTCATCCTGTGTTCCAAAAGCCTTCAAATTCACCTGGAAGGGTCCACTGCCACTCCAAGGATGCAGGGCCAGCCATGAGAACGTATCCTGCAGACTGTCCCACTGAACACCTGCCCACATTTACTATGGAAATAGAATTTTACAGAGGTCTAGAGAGCTTAGAGATGTTAAGCATCCAGAAGCAGTGCAAAACCAGACATCCATAAAGAACAAAGACACCCTTTTAGCAGTTTTAGGGTGGAAGAGGTGAACACCATCAGCCTTGTCTTTGCCCAGGCACTGAGGCTTCCTAGGTTCTGCTGCCCAGCAATGCCTGGTAGCTGTCCTGATGGGCAAGCAATAGGGTCATAAGCAGTGCCCATAAGTTGTTTATTTAATTTTTTTGTGCCATTTACACCATCACTGCCGGCAAAGTGACATGTGATAAATAGAAATAAGAAATGCTTTCAACTTTAAAAATAGAAATGTTTTTCACTTTAGCTGCTGCAGGAGGAAGGCCTGAGTCTGCTCTCACTTTTGCTGGCATAAAACAAAATTAGCTACACAGAAATGAACGGAGTTACATCTATCAAAAACTGCACAAGTGGCAGCAGAACTGACCTCTTTTCTTTTAAACTTCTTCCTGCTCAATATTGTACGAACATCTTTTATATTTGATGCAGTAATCTTTCAGAGCTGACCCCTGCCCCTCACATCAGAGCTGATGCCGTTCAGGAACTGACATGGATACAGCTCAGAGAGGAAAATCAGCCTTGGTGAAGGCCCACGCAATATGGGAAGCGATCCTGGGGCCAGCACAGAGCAGTGTAAAGTGCCACCACAGAGGGCCAGCGTTTGCTTTTCCTACACTAGAAAATACTAAAGCACAGCACAGTCACTGGCATCAGGGAAGGTGCTCACAGGGCCCTCCAAGAAGAAACACTGAGGGACTCCTGATGGTGGCCCATTCAGCTGTCCTTGTCCAGAGCCATTGACGTTGGCCAGGCACGATCAAGCCTCCCTGGGACCTAAGGAGGTTGGCAGAACACCCAGAAACTTCCCGAGGGATGTGCCAGGGAGAGGTGACAGCACATCCCTCCTAATGAAAGCAGTGGCTCAAAGACAACGAATCCCTTCTCCCAGGGAGCTGGATCCCAGTGCTCTACTGTCTGAGGTGGCAGCAATTTGAAAACTAACCAGAAGCCTTGCTGCTATCCCAGAGTACTGCATTAAATAATTGAAAAATGAATAATTAAATTAAAAGAGGATTATTTCCCACAGGCAGGCAGAAAATTGCTGCCTGCAGGACAAAGGATGATGGCAACACTTCATTTTCTGCAGTTCTCAGCAGTCAGGAGTGAGTTGATGTGAATAACATCCACAGTGGGCAGGAAGGGCCCCCCTGAGTCACATTAGTTTTTGGCTCACAGTTTATCCCTAAACTGTCTATCGCCAAGTGCAAGATTAGTGATTTCTAAAGAACAAGGAAGCAGATCAGGAAATACAAGACATTCCCTTTTCCGAGAATGTCACCCTTGGGGCGTGGGGGCATCTATTTACGTAGAGGTACCTGAGGGATTTGCACAGATCAGTCCCGTTGACTCACAGTGGGCTGCTACACATATTTGTACATTTGATACATCCCTATGTTTAGTCATCTACATTTATTTTATTGCTGGATATGAGGAGACGTGCATGTGTGCTTTGTTCTAGCACTTCATAAGAACAGTATAATGGCACTATTATATTTTTCCCTAAGACGTATATATCTGTTTCAACAGACGACGCATTGTAAGAGTCTGTATTTCTCATGAACTATAATTAAACATGAACAACTCTCCACACACGATAACAATACTGTAATATACTTGCTCTCCTCACAAAAATTTAAACAAGTCGACATGCTGAGTGAATAATGATCCTACATTTATGCAGAATTATTTTCCCTGAGTGGCTACAAGCCCTTGGCACACTGATACCCTGACTGTATGAGGCACTACAGCGGGGTCTGGACATGACCGGAGGGGAGTAAGTTGTCCTCTTCAACCCATCCACCTTCCCAGCACCTCAAGCTCTCCTCACCCAGACACTGCATCCCTTCATTGTCCCACTTCATTCTTTGTGCCTTTCGCATCTGGAAGCCCTGCTTTTATCCTGTGTGTAGGGTTCCTTTGGACAGCCCTCCTAAACCCCTCCCTTAAACTCATATTTGTCCAGTGAAGCAATTTCTTCACTCACCACATCAGCGTTGGCTATAAAAGGTCAGGGTATTTTTCCAGGAGCTGTGACATTTTCCTTAAGCCCATCTTCTTGTCTCTATCTATCCAGAAACTTTGTAGTCCCCAACATGGTGGTCATAGCTGTGACTGAGCTGTCACAAACCAGATGGCTGTGATGGTGCCATGGGATTCAGAAACACACATGCAGCATGAGGAGGGGTAAGGCTTCCACCCTGTTAGTTGCCCTTCCTCCCTCCACTTGCAGGTCCATACTCATCACCACATCACATATGGAAATACGTATATCTGGAAATTGTGACCAGTGCAGGAGGCCCGGGGTTTCAACAGCAGATTTCTCGTTCTCCACCCCCTGTGCCAAAGCAGATGGGCAGAGGAAGCTCAGCAAGTAAACAGCATGCTTGACACTATGGAGTAGTGCTGAAGCAGAACAATTTCTGAATGCCAACCCAGTCCCAAAACCAGCCCCTTCCTTCCTCTACAGAGAGAATGTCTGTCTGCAGGCTGCATTGTACGAGAAGACATCTTTTGTGAGAGGTGGCTTTTGAACATGGGAGCAATGAACCCATACTGGAGCCCAGACCCAACGAGGCCAAAGCAGAGGAGAGGCAGGGGTGAGGGTCTGTCTGGCTGTGCAGACAGCACCATTGCCCTCCTCTCACAAAGGTCCAGCAAACCGAGGCCAGCTCTCAGCACTGAAGGGGTGGGGAGCAGCACAGCAGTTTCTCCCTCCATGTCAAACCATGAGTGGCAGCACAGTGGAGGCTGGTGGAAAGGATATTTCAGTACATGCCTTTTCATTAGAACACCCTTGTGTTTGGTAAATGAATCTCCAGTCCATTCAGAAAGGGCTTTGTGGTGACACATTCCAGGGCCTATCATCACCTATCCAAGACTAACATTTACACACACAGGAGTTGAAAGCTGGTATTCACACAGTAACCAGCATCAACGCTCCTCTCTCTGCCTATGCAGCTATTCCCTTATCTCAGCCTGTCTAATAGCCACAGGAATACAGTTGGTGACGTTCCCTCCCAGCTAAACCAGTGGAAAACATCTTTGTCCTGCTCAGCTCCAGTCCCAGCTCCCTCCACCGCTCCAGCAGGGGCCAAAACCGCCAGAGGGATACTCTAATCCCAGCCATCTGGCAGGGGTCCCTGGGGGACAGTCCTCCAGCTCCAGACTGTCAGCATGCTGCCAGATGAGTGCTCCCTGCTGCTGGAACAACTCCCAGCCAGCCGGCCGCCTCCAGCCTCCAGCCTCTCCTTCCCACAAGTGCAGAAGAAAGATGGTTTGGGGATGAGGGAGGAGGAAATTGAGCTTGGACCCTCCAGAGAGGCATTCATTTTCTCCTGCTCATCAGGAGACCCTATAATACGGTTTTTGTGAAGGCGTGTCGGCCCCATGATTTAATGCCAGCACTGGCTCTTTGCATCTTCAAAGCTCTTTACCATCAGCTGGCTGTGGTCTCCTGTCAGGAACCACCAGGCAGCTGTGCTGGGACCAGTGGCACCATGCAGAGCCTGTCCCCCTCCCAAATGACTCAGGCCCTGCAAGTGTACCTTTGCAAGGCAGGCAGAGTCAGTGTTATTCCCTCTGACAGAAGAGAAAAATGAGAGGAGGTGCAATGGCAAGACTCGCCCAGGGCCTTCCTGCTAACCTGTGCTGTGAATGCCTGAATTACTCAGCCCCGTGCTCCAGCCAGTCAGCTCAAACTGCCTCTGGTTCTCTTTGCTGCAAACCACTTATAAAAGCATCAGTGCATCAGCTCTGGGTCAAGCCAAGGCCTCGCCTACCCCTGTGTCCCATCTCTGATGAAGGGCTTGGGTGGGCACTGAGAGAAAGGCTTTGCCAATGAGACTGATACAGAGCATCTCCCTCCCAGTATGCCTTGAAAAATGAGTGATGCCTTTCCATCCCCATCACCTCTCATAATGATTAAAGCATTGAATCATGCTTTTGGCTTACAGAGCTTGCATTGTGCGGGTCTGTTTGAATTGAAGAAAAGAAACGCTTTGATGATCTTAATCAGAAC
This sequence comes from Promerops cafer, assembly GCA_013398275.1. Taxonomy (NCBI): domain Eukaryota; kingdom Metazoa; phylum Chordata; class Aves; order Passeriformes; family Nectariniidae; genus Promerops; species Promerops cafer. The sequence goes on from VZSE01015521.1 coordinate 1,461,612, forward strand.
TTCCCTCTAAACACACGTTTCCGTCCCCGCCACGGCAGGAGCAAGCACAGCACTCTGCTACCCAGTAGCTCACGTCCAAAACATGCTTCCAGCCCCAAAGGTCACCAGAAATGGAGGAAAAAATGTAACCCTGCCCTCAGGTTGTTACCCAGACCAAACAAAAGATTCTTCTCCACTCCAAAGAGGAAGAAGGTCTCCAGTAGACAGTGGGGCATCAGTAGGAGATCAGTGCATTTCAGCCTGGTTCCAAAGCAACTGAGGTGGAGAGGAGGTTTTTGGTGGGGTCTGGATGAGGTCCTTGGGAAGCACATCAACAGCATGACTGGGTGTCTGGATCCAAGATCTAAACTATGACATAAGAGCACACAGCAACACTTCAGGCAGGAGCTGAAGAAGAGAAGAGTTATTCACCATATGATTTTGATCCTCCCTTTTACCTTGTGAAGATGTTTTATACGTTTTGCATCAGAGGTAAAATTTACCCAAGGAATGTAATAAACAGCATTGCCTCTAAGACAGTGCACAAACTTTACACTACTGGCAGATTAAAAAGTCATCTGCTCCCTAGCGATTTCCTCCTGCACGTACCAAAGAAGTCCAAGTGTGGATAAATTTAACACAGATGATTCTCATTTTTTGCTTCTGGAAAATGTTGCCCTGGCAGATCATGGAGTCAAGCTATGCATCTGTCACTCCCTCCAGTCAAGTCCTTGGGAATCTATATTTATAGTCCTAGGCTTTGTACAGTTAGCGTCCATGCCAAAGCCTGCTGCAGTCAATGGAAATCTTGGGGAAAAAAAGCATTAGAAATGTTTTATAAAAACACAGTTTTGACAAGACTATGTTAAAATGTTAGAATACGTAAAATTTTTTCAAATAAATTTTTTAAAAATTTTAAAGAAAAACCTATCCAGGCAGTAGATCCTGGAATGAACTGTGGATGTGTGCTTGTGAAAATGCTCAGGGCAATGAGATTACCTGAGCACAGCATCTTGCCTGCCATGCACAGCACCCTGTGCTCCTCTGGCACTTCAGCCTCTGAACTGGGTCAGAGTTTTGCATAGCTGACTCAGGTGAACTCCAATTCCACTTTAGTCTATCTTTCTGTTAAATAAATGCCATTCTACAACTTCATTATTTGTTGTTACCAATCACTGAGGAATCAGCAGGTGTTTTCATCAATAAAAGCAGGGAGATTTTTCTCACTTTTGAAGTTTGCTGAGAAACAACAGTGTTTCCTACAAGAATTTTTGGATGGGCACCATCTCCCTCTGGGATTCCACTGCAAAATATTGGCACTTTTTGTGACTGCATCAGTATCAATATATTTTCTGTCTTGGTCTCTTTCAGCTTTTGTCGGGTTTTACAACCACCTTGAAATATGGTCTACAAGAGCCTAGAATGTCTGATCTGTAGGTCAGAGATACAGAAGGGGACATACATGAAGGGGACACAAAAACATGAAGGGGACACACATACAGAGCAAAACATGACCAGAAAAGTTCAGGGTGATAAATGGATGAGCAAAAATTATGCATCACAACTTTAAAATCCTGCAGCTACTGAAGTAAGTAATAAGAAGTCCTATAAGCAACTCCAAAAAACAGCATTTCCAGTTTAGGTAATCAAGACACAAAGTAAAATAAAATGTTGGCCAGGAGCATTTGTAGGTAGTACAAACACTGTAAGACTTCTCCAGTAAATATGGCTTCTCAAGGTTGAAAAAGGCTTATACCAACCTTGCTGAGCCTTGCACAGCTGGCAAAGGCCTCCCAGCTGAAAGGATCTGGCAAGCCTGAAGCCAGTTTTAGCATCTCTTGGCAACAGAGCATGATCAAGCCAAACATTTTCCAGTGGTCCCACATTCACATGTATTTTAGTGTCATCTACAGCAAATCTATGACTGAGGATATATAAAAGAAGACATTTATACAGTTGCCCATGGGTTCTCCATGCAGCACATGTACCACCAAATTTCCTGTGCAGATGTCACAGTTTCAATATTTAGGTACTTCTGTGCTGAAAGAGCAAAGACAGAGGCGATCCAGGCCCCACTCCTGCCTGCATGCTGCCCACATGGTTATTGTTTGATTTAGCTTATCTACTGCCAGAGCATATCCTGGATGTGAAGATCCATAGGGCAGCGTCCTTAGGGAAGACTGAGCTCAGCTGTAAAAATACTGATGGCCCAGCATGTCCTTCTGCACATTGCTTCTGCTCACCATAGACTTGTTTGGATTCACAAAATCTTGCTTGGGGAGCTGCTGTGTGCAAAAGGCAGTGGAGAAAAAAAGCCCCCAGGCATTTCCCAGTCAGTGCTGTCAGGTGGTTATCTCTGTACAGTACAATTTTCATGGTGCTGCATAGCTAAGGACAGAAGGGCTTACAAGGTCCAAAACTAAGGGCTCCTTTGCCCAGGACATCCATTAAACCTCACCTAGGAAGTGTTCTCACCACACACATGGCCAGTCCATTCTTCCCAAAACTGTGAAATAGGTAGAACAGTTTCCTCTTACTCTGCATCTACTGCTCTTTACAGCAAGAAGCTTCATCCACAATGTGGGAATCCCAGGCATAATTTCCTCTCCGAAGAGAGTAGGAATATATGTGTCCTAGATACATGCTGTGACTACCAAATAACAGGTTCTATCCTGGGGAGGTGTTCCATGCCCAAAATAAAACAGGGACACTTGGCAAGAAACAACAAGATTTGGTGGGGAAACAGAAGCTGTCAAGGGAAATTCTGCTGCTGCAACAGCGGTGAAGAGGCTGTAGGACAACGGAGGCCATCGAGCAAGGTCACTACTAACTTCAGCAGTCTGGGTCACGGTCCAAATTCTTAGCTTCCCATCTCGCCTGAATTCTGGATTTTTAGAAATTTCCTTATAAACTTCATGTAGCTTCTCTTCGTCTTCGTGAGGCTGATGCTCCTTTTACCTGCTCCTTTTACATGCCGTGCTACCATGAGAGCTATTTAATGTCTTTCTCAGTGTCTGATGATAGCGCGTGCTTTCTCATGCCTTGCGCAATTATCCTGCTAGCTGCTCGGGAAATGCGTGTCCCTGGACACCAGGAACGTCTGTTTCCAGGACCTACCTGGTGGTTTTATAATATGCAAATATCTGTTACCTGGTTTTGTAACTTGGTGAAGTTATGAGCCAGTGAAATTAGAGAGTGGATGGCTTTACACTACAGAAACCCAAAGCAGAGCTCCAGCATGCGTAAATCAGTGCAGCTCCTCTGAGTCAGATGGAGCTGGGTCAATTTACTCTAGGTGAGGAGCTCTTGTAACTGGAGACACAGCCCCCAAATGGCCTGTAATAAGACACCATCCTGCTTTTTCTCTCTTCAAGTGTGCTAGCACTGCATCCTTGCAGATAATTGCATGTTATGCCACGTGCTGGCCCTTCGCATACAGCAACGGGCACTGATGTTTATCACATGCACTGCGTGAGGTGAGAGGGAAAAAACCCACAGCAAGAACTTGGAACCGCTTTAGTCTCATCTGAGCCCTGCTTTGGATCCCGGGAGGGTTCCAGAGGCTCTCCCTGCCCGCTTTGTGTGGGCATGAACGGCAGCCTTTGATTCCCGGGTGGCACCGGTTCCTGCCCTTTGCTGCGGCTTTAAGACACAAGGGCATTGTAAGTGCCTGGCTGCAGTTCTTAAGAATACCAGCACTTTGGGCTCTTGGAGCAGCTGCATCCTTATCCCCAGCATCTGAAAACCACTTGTATTATTAAAGTGGCAGATTTCAGAACTGGCATTTCCCCACAACCACAGGTATTTAAAAAATTTAGCAAAACAAAATGGCACGCTGGGATGGTTCTTATGGGTCCTGCGTAGCACTTTGGCAGGAGACAAAAAAATACCAGAGTTGGCTCTATGCAAGATGAGCTTTGGATGTGATTCTTCCTCTGTCTCTGGCAGGATACAGCCACTGTGCTAACAAAAACATGAGGACTTTTCCAGAAACATTGCTCTTGAAACTTTTCATGGCCTTGTACACAAAATGCTGCAAGACTCATAACCTATTTAAGGTTGGTGATGCAGAGTGCGAAATAGTTGTCCCCAGGAAGTGGCTGGCTGATGAAAGTTCCACTGGTGTGAATAACCAGCACAATTACAGGGAAAGGCAGCTGTCTTGAACAAACTGTTAATGGGACACTGAGCCTTTAACTGCTAGATCAAAGTGCAAATGTCTCCCAGAGCAGCACTGACTCACGTTATTTGATGTCCTATGGGAAACGTGCTGGTAAGGCTCATTCCAGCTCCTTAACTCATCAGAATCATTGAAACTGAAGGAGCTGAAGCCTCCAACAAACTGAGATGCTTCTGTTGGTCCTACAAGAATTGTATCTACACCTTTGGAAACCTGACCTTACTTGTCTCTGCCACAGGGGCCCCTACTGCCACTCTCACAGACTGTCTCAATTTTTGGCCAAGAACAGAAACAGCATGAAAATGAAAATCCCATTTTAGCACTCATGTCAATTATTTATTCATGAATGCTGATTTATTCATCAAGATGTCTGCCTTCAGCTGTGATTTAACAGCTTTGCTAAACATGGGTTTCATTTAAGTAACAAGGAACTTCACTCTGGTCCTTCATCTATCTAATAAGGGCCAGCAGGGGTCCTTATTTAATAAGGACTGCAAATGGACCGATCTGAATTCTGGCTTTAATAGACAAAATTAATAGCAAAGATTAGTGTCTTCCACTGCAGGAATAAGCCTTAGGATGAGCATTATGAGGAAGTCAAACTAAATGATTGTAATTTCTAAGCCTTGATATCTATTTAGGTAGTCATTTTGCAATAACAAACAATTAGATCTATGCAAAAGGCAGATAATGAATAGGAAAAGTAAGTGTTCTGTGGACCTTTCTGGACCATAAATGTCTGTCACCTGCTTGCCTGAGACTGTGTGGAACCAGAGTCAAAGAGCCCAGTTGGCTCTTCCAGTTCTATATTTTTATTGAATATAAAGTAATTCATTTATTTTTCAGAGAAGATAAATTACAGGTATCCCCAGTTTCTATAAAAAATAAAAGCCTTTCTACAGCTACCCGACCATGAATCACCAGGACTTCACACGGAGTCACAGCCACATGCTACATGAAGGCTCTCTGTAATGCTGGATATGGTACAGCAGGTCTGAGCTGTGATATGAATTCTTAGTCGAAGCAAATTCACTCTGTACAATGGGAAGTTCTGACACGGTGCTGCTCTTGCACACTTGAGCAGGCTCAGTAGGGACATTTGATACAAATGGTATAGACAGCAGGCAATGTACCTAGAAAGTAGATCAAGACCCAATAGGAAACAAAAAGCAGTAAGGTCATCTGATTGTGATCAAGTCACCACGAGCCTGAGCCCTGGTAGAAGTACAGCTTTAGCCCATGGTAATTATAAGTCTCCAGTAATGTTCTGCTTTTCAGCTGCAGTGTTCCAGGAGCTGAGCGTGGCTCAGATCGGAAGCAAGACTGTGCCCATGCCTCCTCTCACTAACACTGCTGAGCTGAAGGACAAAACAACCAGCCCCAGCTCTGACACAGCCTCCCTGCTGGCATCCACTGTTCCCTCACATCTCCTGGTATGGTGCTGCCAAGCTCCCCCTCTAAAGGGACAAGATGAATCAGTTTAAATGGTCCCTGAGAAGTTAAGTGCCCAGAGAACCAACTGAGCATGCAGAGTAGCTGGGTAGAGAGGATCTGGAGGGAAACAAGAAATCAGACAGTGACCTCTTAAGCCAGCCAAAAGAAGACATGCACTCACAACCCAGCTTGTCAAAAAACCTGTAGCTCTGTCACATAGAAATAGGTGAAAATACCCAAAGCCACAGACTGCTTTACTTTCCCCCCCTCTGGATGTTGTTTTTTAACAAATATTTCTACAAGGCTGGGGGAATGACACTGGGATGAAATGAAGTATGTAGTGGCAGTGAATATGCACCGTGGTTTGCTATATGCTTGCCTGACTTTTTAAGTGCCAATGTTTTTATTCTTAATTTTTTTTTTTATTCAAAGCCTGGCATACTACCATGACAGCTTTACAGTGGGACTCTAGTCCAACATGCTGACATCAACTAACAAGGCAAAGCAACAACCCAGCCCTTTCACATACTTTACGAGTACAATGTGTTAGTGTTAAGCAATATTTGAACAAATACTAGGCAAAATAGTTCCCAGGAAGACCTGGATTCTGACTTCATGCAGGCAAAGAAATATATGACAGAAATGGTAAATCCTAATGACATTGCTGATGGCTGACCTAGTCAGGGAGCAGTTGTAAGACTCAAGTGTAAGCAACAGCCCATGAAAGACCATCCTCTTTGTTCCTTTCAGTTAATTTGCTCTACATTTATGCTAGGAAGTGTTGTTTGGTAACACTAAGCAGCATAATAGGGCAAGAGGTTTGCTTATTTGACATCTAGTGAAGATAAAGAGGTTAAAAAAGAAAAGTCCTGCTAATAATAACATGTATTACAAAGGGCTGAGGTGTACAGTATACTCTTCTAGAACCACACCAAAGCCCGAAAGCAATGGCATGTTGACACTATCAAAAGTCTGCATGTTTCACAAAGAAAACAACACTTAATCTCTAAAAATGGACAGATAAAAGTTTCAGCAAAATCTCTACAGGCATACAGTCCATCACTACTTTACAATGTTCAGGTCTTAAGCAATTCACTCAGCTTCCCCCACTCCCCTTTGCCTTATTCAAGGATGGAAATGTTCTGCTGGCTTGTGTGCTGTAGCAGCTGCTCCTCTTGACATTTCTGCTGCAGGCTGGGATACAGACCCTGAGAGTTAGTTCTAATGAAATAGCTAATATAACCCTTCCTCTCATTTCCCAATATTTCATGTGAATCAGAAATTCTAATTTAGGCAATCATTTATCTGAGAAGTCTTCCTAGGTTAGTGGAGATTCAAAAATAGTTTGAAACAGCAACAACAAAATCAAGGGTGCTTCAGGCTTTAATTTTCTTCCAACAACTTCTGTGGCTTATTAGAAGAAAGTAGATGCTATTCCTACCAGGTATCCTGCAAGGAAATTCAGTCTACTAGTTATTGGCTCCCACTCTTTAGATGGGTGCTCAGGTGAATAGAATAAGATACAGAAAACTAATCATAGAATCATAGAATATCCTGCGTGGTACAGGGCCCATGAAAATCATTGAGTCCAACTGCTACCCCTGCACAGGACACCCCAAGAGTCACCATGTGCCTGTCCAAATGCTTCTTGAGCTCTGTTAGGCTTCACTTGTGACCTGCTCACCTCGTGACCACTTCTGTGGGGATCCTGTTCCAGTGCTCAGCCACCCTCTGGGTGAAAAACTTTTTTTTAATATTCAGCCTAAACCCTCCCCTGACACAACTTCATGCCATTGGTCACAACAGAGATCAGTCTGCCCCTCCTCTTCCCCTCACAAGAAAATTGTAACTGCAATGAGGTCTCCCCTCAGTCTCCTCTTCTCCAGGCTGAACAAAGTGCCCTCTTCTACTTCTCATCTTCTCTAGGTCCTTCACCATCTTTGTGAATGGACACTCTGTAATACTCTGAAATGTTTTTACTTTTGACACTCTGTAATAGTTTTATATCTTTTTTATATTGCAGTGCCCAAAACTTGCACACAATATTTGAGGTGAGGCCACACCACTGCAGAGCAGAGCGGGACAATCACCCCCCTCAACCAGCTAAATTCTGGTGCTGAGAATATGTGGACATGACACCATAGAAGAGCATGACTTTGACCCACAGGGTGCATTTGTAGCTCAAAAAGTACAAGGGAGAAAGTGTCTTTACAGAAATGATTGATGTTTCATTTCTTGGACAGAACATCCAAGATGCAATTCATGATAAAAGGGCTTTGTCTTGGCAGGCCATTTCTCCAATGGGCCTGCAGGAGCTGCTCATTAGGAGTGTTTCAATCACCACCAGTGATCACTGAAGACTGTAAAGAAAGCCTCCACTCGTTCCCATCACACAGCCCATGCAAACATTTGGGTTTTTTCAAGATCCACCGAGACTGCTGGCTAACAAAATCATCAGCATCACACTGAGCAAATTTGGCAAAATAAGAAGAAAGCTGAGTGTCAGTCAATGAGACCTGGGAGCAGAGATATCTACCCTGAATTACCCTTTCTGTGCTTCTGCCTGAAGAAATGTGGGACATCTGGGAAGCAGGAATTGCAAATGCAGTCAGTTATCCTCTCATCTGTCACAGATTTAGTTTGAGTTCTGCTTGTATTGTTCAATAATTTCTTTAGGGAAAAGTGTATAGCAGGAACAATTAATTTTAAAAATGGTAATTAATTGACATATACACCCAATCTCAGCAGCAGAAAATGTTTGTTCCTGGCACTAGAAAGAGACAAGAGTCTCCTCATCCCAAGTCACTATACAGCTCCATTAATCACCTGTGTTTGTGCCAATGGAGAATGTGCTTACTGCAAGTCCTTTGTCTCATGCCTGCATACATTTCCATGCCCTGACTCCTGCATAGCCTCCAGGAAACTCCTCAGTGCAGGCAAATTTCTTCACGAAGTTCACAGGGGCACTCAACCATGCTGCTTGGCCAGCTCCATCAATATCATCATGCAGCATACTGATACTGCTTTTTCTGCATGTATCTTTTTCAGATTCCATGAGTGGCTTCACCATCATTAACCAACTAAACAGAGTATGTAACCTATGGTGAATATTTCTCAACAAAAGCCACCCTGGTGGAAGCTTACTGCTGGACTGCCATGGACCTGTTTCCAAGGTTACATTTCCATTGGCCTGTTTCTGTATGCTGATGTCTTGTACCTACACATCAAAACAGGGTCTAGGAACATACCTGCCCTGGAGATGCATTGGGTTACGATAATCCAGGAGTCCCAGCAGTGGATTCCCACTGGGAACCCCCCAGACAGAAGTGAGGTACAACCTGTTGATCATACAGCCTCCCCTCCAAACACTCACTCTGTCAGCTTCCTCCCTGGAACCTGCATTTCCCTCAAGATCTAGTGTTGATTCCTCAGACTCAGCCCAGAGATTATAAATATCCCCAATCTCCCACGTTCCAGTTAGCATTTTGTGAGAAAACACGAGGAAATTCAGCAACACAGCTAGCTTTTACACAGCATCCTAAAACAGCTCATTAAAAGCAAACAAACAAGAGAGCTCCCCAAACCCCAAGCCCTTTCTGAAATGCAGCTTCCCTCCATCTAATTGTGTCCCACTTCAGAAGTCCTTGTGGCAAGAAAGGCAAACAGGCAGCTCCAGGGGTACCCTCATGCTTTAGCTTTCTTGTGCATCTCCTTCAGACTTCACCCAGGAGACCTTTTAAACCCTCTTTTATCACCTCTTTAACATTGCAGAGTTGCTGGCAAGTTGCCAGTGCTCCTGGAGAAAAGGGTACTAGTTTGTATTCAGAGATAATGTGGACAATGGAACAAAACCCATTATGCCATCCAGCAGCAGCAGCAATCCAAAAGGTCTTCACATTTGGGAGTATCAGGAGAAGCCCGCAGCTGTAAACCCCACAGTGAGTGCATAAGGGCTTGCCTGTCATCTTAGATTTTAGGGATCAGCCTCCACGTAGATACAAAATTTCCTGTCCCTATTCCTGATCAGCAATCACTAATGAAATCTCTTTTGAATTTTTGCCAAGAGGAAAACAATAGGCTGCTTGAGAACTTCAGCTTGAGGTGTGAGTTATTGTGCTTCCTCTGCTTAGCCGAGTCCTGTGAGAGGGCTGGGGGAGTATAATCAGAATTCAGTGTATGTGCTGAGAAGAAAGACACATATCTTCTTTTTCCTTAATCCCAAAATACTTTATTATCCCACTGGTGAGGATGGAGCTATGGAGATACCACTGCAACTATCAGCTGAAGTTAAGAGATCAGTTCTGACAGCAGCACAGAGTACATCACGAATGAATGCAGCTTATGAATGCATCGACCCTCAAGTCACTAACTCACCTTAAAAATTTTGTTGTTCTCCTTAAATGTCAGGTTTCACTCCGCTGGACACCAATAATTATATGATCCCACAAACTAGTCAGAGCTTGGGCTAGAAAACTTGGGTGTGGTATGAAGGTGCATCTGGAACATTAGGAAGGGTTCTTCACTCAGAGGGGTGGTTGTCACTGGAATAAGCTTCCCAGGGCACCAAGCCTGCCAGAATTCAGGGAGTGTCTGAAAGATGCTCTCAGTCATACAGGTTAGTTTTAGGCAGTACCATGAGGAACAGGGAGGTGGACTCTGTGATCCTTATGGATCCCATCCAACTTGAGACATTCTATGATTCTATGATTCTGTATCAGACAATCAATAAACAGGGTCTCCCCAGCTGTTTTAGAAGTAGCAGAAACTTAAAAAATGGCAAGAGGGTAAATGAAGTAATATAATATAACATCTGTTTCTCTAATATTAGCTTTGTGTTTTGTGAGACTTGCCACAAAGATAAAGGCATGAATGAAAACAGGTAGGTTACATATAAGTAAAATCCTCTAAATTGAGAAAGATGGGGTTTTTTGAGAAATAGAAAACAAAGATGTTTTGTGCTTTGAGAATCCTGAAAGATTATACTACTATATAAACCAACTACAGACTATGAATATAATTTTTTATTATATTGTAGCAGTAAACGTTATTATATTGTATTATATCAGTAAACATTTGCCCATCCTTTTTCCACTCTAGCTGAAAAGGATTTTTTTTTTTTTTAATGCAATCAACACATATTTCATTGTACTTACATGCTAGCAGAATGCCTCTCAGTTTTACCATGAATTTCCCATAGTTAGAACAAAAGTCTGAATTTGCAATTGCCTGAAGTGACTGCCTGTTTTTGACACATACCTCTTTCTCAGTCAGCTGGTGCAAACCAGTCAGCATGGAAATCTGAGATTCATTGCAGAACAAGATACTGTACACAGTGGGGAATGTTCCGTGACTAACAAGGGATAATTTTTAAAATCTGAATTTATTTTCAGAATGAAGTGGCTTTTGACTTCTTCTTTTAGATTTGGGAATGAGCACTGTATTGGAGTGTGTATCTCCTGTGTGTACTGCTTGAAACTGCAGAGATGCAACAGCTTGCCTGTGGAGATGGAAACCAAAGGTCAGTTTGCCTAATGTTGGGATATTGGCCAGGCTTTCTCTGTGTTTTTCCCTCTCTCCCCATATCACTCTTGTATCGGTGCCAGGAATTAGGATATTCATCTTCTCTAGGTAAACACCAGTTTATAAAACAGAATATAATTGCAGAGAAGCAGCTATGATATGCCTTGGGATTAGTGAATACCTCCTAATTGAGCTTCAGTGAAAGCGGCAGTTCTGGCATTATTTTTATTCACCTTGTGGAAAATTATTGGAGCATATTTCATATAATTAGGATCAAGGATGGATTTGGCATCACTTCCAGCAAATGCCCCTGAACACTAATCTGGTTTATTTGGCACCACTGATGAAGCTTCTCTTGTGGGGAATACAATGACAACAATTAACCTGGCAATAAAGACTAGAAATGGGAAGTGGGAAATTGTCGTGTCTTTTATACACATACAGGGTGAAGTGTGGCCTCGTTCAGGAACAAAGCAGTGCCTTGAATTTATTTTCTTCTTTTGTTTTTTTTTCTCCCACCTTGAGATGTCTTAAGGAATCTTCTTTTTTTCCCATCTATCTGAAAAATCTACATTTCTCATGCTGTTCAAGAGGATCCAAATGAACAGACCTATTGAAAATGTTTGTGGCTCAATGTATTGGGTAGAAATGGATGTTGTTGAAAGACCAAAAGACTCTTTCTCTTTCTAGAATTAGACCAATATTGACTTTCAACAGCTGCCAGTTCAGAGCAAGAAATCAATAACAGGATTTGGGCAAGGTCTTTAGGTTACTGCACCAGGATGTACCTTTTTGGTTTTTTTTTTAATAATTGCCTTTTTTAGTGAGTTCTGTTTGTTCCTTCTCAATGAATGTTCTGGACAACTCAAAAAACCCCCTTTTTTCCTCTTCTTTGTCCACTCATTATGAATTCAGCCCTGACAATACATTTTAAGATTTCCAGGTCAGGTAAAGTGACAATTCATCCATCCGTAGCTTTCTTTTCCTTTGATCTAGTCCTCAGGCTAGAGGCCACAGTGAGGCTTGGGAAAACTAGTCTTCCAAAGTTTTTTTTCAGGGAGAATGTTTGGAAGAAGAGACTTCCACTAGAGGCAGGACAAAGAGATAAGGTATTAACCTGGGATCTTAAATACAGCAAAGCTTGAGAGACTTAGGGAGATTTACAGACACAGGGAAACATGACAAGAAAGAGGAAGAGTGGAGTGATTGGGTTTAGCTGCTGAGCCAGCTGAGAAAGGGATGAGAAGAGCTCTGAGAGCAGAGTGAGAGAGGAGGATCTTGTATACTCAGGGAACCTTAGACTTAACCCCAAAGAACACCACAAAGCAGTGACAAAATTTATACAAGGAAATATATAGGGCTGCTTATTGGCATTATGCAGGGTTTGGGTGTTTTTCCTAGAGCAGTATATTTCTTTTGCCAGATATAAGACCTAAGAACACAATAAATTTCTTGCCCAGACTCATATTCTGTCCCTGATCACAGCAGTAGGAAACACCATCCAGGCAAGCATGCTCATTTTATTTAGGAATAGTCAGAAAAAACTGCCTGTTTCCTCTCTCCCTGGTGGCTGAAAAGGTGAGATGAGAACCCTTGAGCACTTGCAGCTCTGGGGCTCAAGACAGGAGCTTGTTCAAGCTGCTGAACAGCACAAAGAGGGCAGCTGTGGGGCTGGGACACATGATTTTGACACAGAGTCCCAAATCTTTTACTGGAAAGACAGAGAGATCCTCTGGTCAAGCAGTGTGTGAGAGAGACTGAGGAACAGTCAAGTGCTGTGATGTGCTTCTGTGTAGAGCACCTGAGGAACCTCCTGTAAGCTCAGTGTAGTGGGGTCAAGGTGTAAAACCCTGGTGAGAGCCATCCCAGTGTTTATGGCAAGCAGCTGGAGATTGCAGGATTGTACTTCAGTCATATTTTAAAAAATCTTTACAAACACAACAGATTTGGGGAATGCTGTCAGGTCTAGCCCCATCCTTTCTGAAATCCTCGAAAAACAGAGGAGACTCACAGCCTGTCCTGATCATTAACACCCCCCTCCCCACAGCCCCCAAACAGCCTCAAGCAAATGGCAAAACTGAGAGAAAGTCCTTCCATTATCCTGAACTGCAATCTGTGCTCTATCCTCTTCTTTGACGGCAGAACGGGGATGCAGTAAATCCTGTGCAAGCTGTTCACATCAAAACCAGCAGATGATCTTGTAAAATTGCTGCTCCTGGTAAAATACCTTGTTTAGTAAGAGAGCAGCTGCATACAGCTCCCGGATTGACTGTAGCTGTAGCCCAAAGATGAGAGAGTTGCAGCAATTTAGCTGTGAAGCAACAAGTAACTGACTTGCAATAGGCAAGGTCTAGTATGGGTAAAAAACACACTGGAACAACATCCCAGCCAGACAAAAATGAGAAACTTCCTAGAAAATGCTGATTTGTGATGTGCAAGAGGAACCCAGCTAGAGCCTCCGTGTGCAAACCAAGAAATGGCAGGCACACATGTTCCATGAGGAGTGGAAATGACTATTTTTCCTGAGCAAATAACTCACTTTTGCCAGGTGTAAATTTGCCAAGCCATTTCATCATGAACTTGGTCCTCCAGCAATAATCTGTGAGGTTTTCAACACCTCACCAGCTTTGTTGCCAGGTGAGCCTGAGAAAAGGGACTGGTTTATTGCCAACACAGCTGAACTACCACGGCCTGTTTTCCCTATTCTGTCCCTCACAAAAAATAATTTACAGAGCAGAGAGAAGCAAAGGACAGGACAAATAATACTGTACACAGAGGATCTGACCCTTGCTCTGGAAATGCCTGGTGTGGAAGGAGCAGCAAATCTCTCAGGCCAGACCTCCCAGCTGCCACCATCATCAGGGGACTGAGCAGTGCCCTGCAGCTGTGGCTGGTCCCTGTCCCACGTTGTGTGTGTCCCCTGGTTTTATTCACGCTGCTGCTCTTGGAAAGTGATACACAGTGCAGTGCTGCCCCAGACCTTACCCTGTGCACGAGATATTCTGGCTCACTTTTCAGCAGTTTTTGTTTAAAATGTCATTTTTATGCACACATGGAATTGCATCCCATTTTTAAATTTAAAGGCTCTTAAATCCATCCTTAACTCAAAAGTCTTGGATACCCACCTTCTGGCACCTCAGTTTAAAAGCTCTGGCCTGAATGTTTTGTCTCCTCTCTTGTGCCAGACATTGCATAGCCCCCTAAACAGTGACAGATAATGAATGAATTGCATATGCTTCAATACCAAGTTTCATGAACAGAAAATGGGATGTCACCCTTAACCATGAATTTTCTTCTCTCTTCTTCTAAAAATTTTTGTAATAACAATTAGCACAGCTTAAATGAGTACTGTACATTTTCACAGGGTTTGGACACAAATATATTTACCTCACACTACACCAGAATTAGCAAAAGAGCAATGTTCCCTGTCAGCACAAAGAGAAGTGAAAGATAATAAATCATTGACTTGTAAACTGCATCCAAGAATCAATAAGATGTAAATGGCTACAACACAGAAGGTAGAAATACATTAAATATGAATGATAAGAAAGAGTAATAAGACTGGAAAATGATAAGGCTGAGTATTTCTTTACATGAGACAGAAGCGACGGAGAATGCTTCTGGACTGCTAAAACAAGACTAGTTCTCTTCAAACCAAATGGTATCTGACCACTACCCCTCTAATAGAGATAGAATATATAATACGAGTGTCAACAAACTTTTACAAACTTTACACATCACTGACTACAAATGAAAATGTAATGCTGCCTACACATGTTCTGGCTCTTATCTCTCCTCTAGGGGAAAGCATTAAATCCTCAGCCTGCCATGGAAAATGTAGCATTCAGACATCTGTGGCCAGTATGTGTAAAGAAGAGAAGATAAGGTGCATATCAAGCCTGCATCTGTGACAGGGGTCTCAGAGTCTCTAGAGATAGATGAATGAGCGCATAGAAAGACTGACTGAAAATCTTCTAATTAAACCTTTGCTTTCCCCAGATGTATTTGCTCTCTGTGGAGTATTTTCTGTTTTGCAAGAAAAGCTCACCAAAAAGATTTTGGCCAGCATCCTCAATATCAAGTGCTTACACACACACACACACACACACACACACACACACACACAGGCTCTTCTTTTAAGAAATAAATAGCCTACTCTTGAGCAGAGATACTTTGTATACTTTAAAGACTCCCTGGAGTAAGTTCAGCCTGCTCGCCCACTGCGCAAGGTAAGAGGTAAGCTGTTAATGCTTGCAGCATGACACTGGATATACGGGCTGTGAGACAGATCTGGATCTTTGAAGAATAACTGGTTCTGAACAATAGGAGATAAATAAATCAGAACAAAGCCACAGGTAAGATGCTTGGATGAACAGTGGCCTGCCAGCCAGAGCTGGTCATTAGCCCATACTGGCAGTGTAGGTGAGATGAATAAGGTAGAGCTTCAACTTCAAACGTCTAGGCAAGGCTCTTGAGTTTTACAGCTAGAAGTACAACAGCTTTGTATGGTCAGCAATTCATCTTACTGCTTTAGAAATTTAAGAATAAAAAATGCAAATGCACCTTTCGTGTGTTGATTGCTTAGAGATGTACAAAATCATGGACAGTGGCAGTAATGAAATGTCTCCTGGGTGCCTCTGAACACCACAGGAGGACACAGGCGAGGTTCCCTAGGAAACCAGAGATGCACTCCAAAGCATGTGCAAGTTTGGCCAGCTGACAGTCACCCAGTTGTGTTCTGAACATCTCTGCTAGAAGGTATGTGATTCAACTCTGGAGTGTAGTTGGAAGGACTAATTGTGGAAAGCCTAGAGGAGGTCAGGATAGATTTATTCCTGGTTGCATAAATATTCAGATCTCTGAAAGAAAGAGAAGGCTGATTGCTAGCTATCCAAAATGAGGGGGAGAGAAGGGTGAATAACACCTTCAATTAATCTAAATATTGATCTTAGTCCCAGATTCTGCTGGCCTAAATTCCACCTAAATCCTTGTGCCTACTGTTTTCTATTGGCTGGGACCCCAAAGGCTTCAGAGTAATTATTCCAGAGATGTGAGTACGGCTTAGAGCCCAGAGCAGCCAGTGCTCAACACTAAGTACTGAGATTTATGTGGAATCTAGTCCTGCCAAAACTGAGCATTGGGATTCGATGTACCTCCAAGGTGCTTATGAGGGAAGACATCTGCAGACCCAATGCTTGACTTTGTCTCTTCCAGCTTCTAGACAAAATATCAATTTAGCATCTATTGGGAAATACAGTCCAGCACCTCTCCTAAGCTTTGCTCTCTTTCTGCATCCCAGCACCTCCAACCCCTCACTGGCTTTGCTCAGAAGAGAGTTAAGGCCATATGTACAGGTGACCCACAGGGGGAATGTGAAGAGAAGAGAAAAAGCAAAAAACTTTTGCCCTCCTTGGCCACATGATTCCTAATGCTTTGCAGATCCTTCGTCTCTTACTACTAGAAGAACTTTTTACAACGGCAGAACAGTGGAATTTCTCACACTGCTATGGAAGACATGACATGACTGAATTTCTTTCCAGTTGCATTTCTCTGACTCCCTTAGAACAAGCCCCTGTATCTACCAAAACTGGAAAGCAGTCACAGAGATTTCAAAATCAGTGAGTCCTTCCCAATGATCTGTGGTTCAAATATTCTTAATATCAAATATTTGAGGATTGGGATGTTTGGAGCGGAAAGGGTCTGCCACACATGAACATTCTTATGAAGCTTTCCATGGATTGAAGAAGGACTGTTGTTTCTGAGCTCCCCTGCTCTGGTGTGAGATAGAGCAGACAGGTGTGGCTGTAACTCCAGCACAAGCAATAAATACATTTAGCAGCTAGATTAGCATAATTGCTTGCCTAGTCAGCTAGCATGCAAAGTGCACAAACAAGTATCATAACAGTTTTATTACATGTACATGCTTGCGTTTCCTTGAGACGTGATAAAACAAACAGATCAGTAATTTTAGAACAAGCAGTCAAAAAACCTAAAAAATGCAATGAGTAATTTAAAACAAATGTTAAGAAAATTGTGTCTTCAAGAAATCTTCTCCAAGCTCTGCCCCAATTATACTTCATCAATGTGAAAGATACGATGACAAAATGTGTTGCTGGCCACGAAAACTTACATTTAGGTAGCTTTTTGTTCCATTATGAAATATGTTTTGTTTTGTTCCATTATGAAATATACTTCACTGCAGTCATTTATATTCTTCAGTGTGAAAGGTGTGATTCGATCTGGAAATATTTTGAATGGGTGATTGCTTGAGAAATGTCCCCACCCTTTTCGTCGTTCAAACAGATAAGGAATGTGCCTCTTATTTCTCAAGTAGAATATTTAGTTCTTGCTGATAATATTGTACAGTGCCTTTTGAAGAGCTTGAATATCAGTGACTTATAACTGTTCTAAATACATTTCTAACAACCCACTATAATTTCGCAAGTATTACATGAGCTAGCTAACAAGTTTGTTAGTCAAAACAAATAAGCTAAAACATCTTTGGGGTTACACCAAGATGCACTCAGCTGTTAAATGAAGTAAAATCAGCTGTTGGAGTTTGTTCCTTTTACAAATGGCCCATTGTGTGTGTTTCAGGGAACAGTGGGAGCAGTGAGCAAGACATGAATGAAGTAGTCTGTCAAATCCTCCGCTTGATTTATAATAATGGGGTTGCACTGACATGAGAATAAAATACAGCAAAGCATATCTTCACTATGAGTAATACAGACTCATTTATATATTACAGGAGTATTAAACAAATAGTGTTGATCATTTTCTAAAATAGTCCTACAACGAATATTGTTATAATGCCATGGGACAAATTCTGCTTCACAGGCAGTGATCAAACAGACAGAAAAAATATTAACGCTGAGTTTTTTTTCTCCTTAGGTTTCCAGTCCTTAGACTGGTGGAGAGAGTTGAAACAGCATATATTTTCCTGTTGTGGGTCTAAAGAAAAACTAATCCTGGTCTTCCCCTGGAACAGACAACAAGAACAACAGTGGCTTCATGACATAACTTGCTCAGTTTCAGTCCTCAAAGAATCTGATCTCTTAAATTCTCAGTCAGATGTCGGCTGGGTAGGACTTCAAGAAAACATTGACAAAGTTTCAGAGATGTCAGTGACAAATCCAACTCAGCTATAAAACAGTTACTGTGGGAACCCAGAGAAATATATGCATTTATCATGAAGAATGGCAACGCTTCCACATGAATGTTCTAATTAGGAATCATGACATCCTATTTCTTTTTTTATTACCCTAGTTGTAAATGGACAACAAATGTTATTTACCAGCAATTGAGCAAGAGAATGTCATTGTTTAAACATGGAAATGGAATTTAAAGTTCTGCATTCAATTATGTTTGCGGTTGCTTTTCATTTGGAGCTAAACCTGAAGATTTTTAAAAATGTGGTCCAATATTGTTTCTCTTTGTAAAATGGGAAGAATGTTAATGAACATACCCAAGCTGCCTTTAACAGCATGAAAATTGTATAAAACACAGTAAATCTCCTAGTTGTTCAAATAATCATGCATTGTATGACCATGGTTATTTTGTGTTGTGGTTCTAACCACTACATTACGTGACAGCTCTTACAAACGAGAAGTTTCTGAAGTCTCATTTATATTCCTTTTCTTTCCCTTTTTTTCAGTAAAAATGGCTCTTTATTTATCTCTCTCAGAGACCTCAATTTGTGCACCTATTCAGTGTCAGAAGCAAAGTCATTATAAGAAAACTGTTTGGTTTTTTTTTTTCATTTCCAGCCTGAATTGAGACATTCTAAACATTTGCTAGAAACTTAGTAAATCACAAATCTGATAGATTAAACACACAGCATTCCTCTCAGACCACCTAGAGAAAAGGAAGACTAAGAAGAGGAAGGATGACTGAATGAAAGTAAAAAAAACACAAGGAAAATAGAAAGACTGCTTACTGAGCTCTAAGGCACAGGCCAAGGTGAAGCTGAGGTGTAGATGGATACAATTTCTCCAGCTCTGGTAGCAAAGCCCAGGCCAAGGCTGGTGCTGTGAATTCTTGGGAATGTAGAGCTTCAATCTGCTAAACGTGGAAAGCTGCTCTGCCCTTCAGTCTTCATTGCAGGGTGTGAGTTTAACTACACAGCTTTAACCATCGGCCTTTACTGCACTGGCAGAGGTCATTTTGACTACATTTGTTGAGTGCTGAGAGGAGATGTGTAAGTATTTGGTACGGCATTCATCAGAATTAAAAAAAAAAGTCAAAGCAAACTCCCCAACCCCAAACCCTTTGGTGACATGAATTTTTGAAATGTTTCATTTCAAAATGAAAATGTTGTTCTTGTGAAAATGGCAACACTATCCTTGTAGATGAACATCAGCTATTCCAAAAAACCCCCACATTTTGTTGTGTAAAACATTATTACTGCTGTTCCATGACTACAATTGCCCTCAAAGGTGCAATTCTCAAGCTTTCCTTCCAAGAAATTGCTTACTTTTAAATCCATGACATTACATGGTTGTACAGGTCTTCAGCTACAAGTCTTCACATCACATCTTGTTATTTCCTACAGTGCACTGGATGCAATTAAATTTAAATCAGGGGTATGTACTACTAAGGACCCTTCCATAGGTAATGTGTGTTTGAACATAGCTGAAAGTAAGCAACAATTATAATACTGCAAAAAGCTTTTAAATATTTGCTTTTTAGGACATGATGGTCCTGTTTCATCCATTAAAGAGGCAGGGTGGAATATAGGTCATATCCTAGCCATTAGCACTTACGCTTCAGTAGCAAACAACTGGGGTTAAGTAATCTGTCACATGATCAGAATTCTAATTTTGATTTTAACACAGTAATTGTGCGCTTTTTCCCTGTAGCAGTGCACATATGGCTGCTTTTCTACACTTTCTACCACATTTAGGGTATTCAAGCCCCATACTTCATAGAAAATTTGAAAGAATTCCTTCTGCCATTTGCACCTGTCCTTCTTCCTCCCAGGTCAGTGCTGCTTTCTTTATTATTCTACCCTGGCAAGGTGATTAGGGGTTTTGGGAATCCAGTTCAGACAAAGTCTTCCCCAGCCAGGGTGACACCTGCACAAAGAAACCTGGCACTTTGTCTCACACAAATGCCTCCCAACCTTTCCCAGAACAGAGAAGGACAAGGAGTACTCCTGAGTTAGGCTCCTGACTACTATAAAGAAACATGTTGACACCAAGGGATTTTTTTTTCTACAACTGATTCACTTTTTCCTATCCTGGCTCTTCTAGAAGAGTTACTAGGAATCCCTAAATAACTTGGGCCAAGCCCAAAACCATAAGTGAAAAAGAATGCAAGGCACCAGCCCTAGAACCACTCCTAACTTTACTATGTTTAATTAGTTTATCACTTAAAACTCTAATGGCATGTCTACAGACTTTGTGCCTCTACCTTTCCTTCCAGATTGACACATTTTTATCCTTTCAGACTAAGGCATTATGAGTCCATGTAATACCTTACTTCATTCATCATTTCTATGCCTGATGTTCTTTGAATGTCCAGTTCCTTTCTAAGTGAAGCAGGAGCTATTAAAATGTGTCATCAGCTCACCAGAATGAGATGTGGGACAAAGGTATCATAGGAAGGGCAAAATTTCTGCACTGCTTCTGTGCTAATCAGGACCCAGAGAGGCTGCATGCTGGGTCTCAGCCTGATATTTTTCTCCTCCTTGCCTGGCTAAGTCAGCTTGGGCCACATCCCAGTTTTCCTGTCAGTCCAAGGGCCCCCTGTATCACTGTCCCTGCTATTTGTGCCAGGTGAGGTTAGTTGCTTTTGACTAAAAAGCAAATGAGGAGTTAGGGGACACAAAATGTGCTTCCTTCACAGTGGGCAGCAACTCTAATTGTCCTTGGCACCAGTGGGAAATACTACTCTCCACCCACTGCAGGAAGCACACACCTTCTTCCTCTGCAGCACTAGAGCACCCGTGGCCTTGCTTTGTGTTTCCTCCTCTGTAGTACAGGCTGGGTGTTTATGCCCCTCTTCCTTCCTAGAAGAAGGAGGGAGAGACCTTTTGGAAAGGCCTGCAGCAGCACTGTAGAGCAACTATGTGGTGGTGGAAAAGCACAGCATTCCAGATGCGGTCTGAGTGCCAAATAGAGGATGGTAATTGATTCCCCGTCTCCTGGCTGTTCTGCTGACGCAGCCCAGGGTGCTGTTAGCCTTCATCACTGGCTTGGGCTCACCCCAGCTGTCCCCCAGGATGCCAGGCCCTTCTCCGCAGAGCCGTACCCTGCACGGAGTTTGTCTGTCCCAGATACTGTTTGTCCTGGTTGAATTTCATGAGGTTCTTGTCATACCATTCCTTCAGCCTGAGTCCCTCTGAGTGGCAGCTCTACCCTTGACCATATTGGCTCTCCCACTAATTTGCTGTCATCCACAAACCTGATGAAAGGGCACTCTGTCACCTCCTCCAGGCATTCCTACAGACATTAAACAGGTCAGGTCCCAGGATAGATCCCTACAGTACTCTACTTCTGACCGGTCTCCAGAGAGAGTGCAGCTCTTTAACTGCTGGCCTCTGAGTCCTGTCATTCAGTTTTTCACCCATGTGGTTGTCCATCTATCTAGCCCACGATGTGGTAATTTGAATACAAGACAGTAGACAATGTCAAAAGCATTGCAAAAGTCAAGGTAAATAATGTCCTCTGCTCTTCCTCATCTACAAATCCAGTAATTTTATATAGAAGGCAATCGGGTTGTGAAGCACACTGGCTGTTCCCCATCACCTCCTCCTTCCTGTGTTCAGAAGAGTGTTCCAAGAGGACATGGATTTCCACATGGACTGCAGTGAGGCTGATCAGTTAACAGTTTCCCTTTGGGCTTTTTTCCAAGAGTCATTGGAGAGCACTCCAATGGTTGTGGAGACTCCAGTCTCCATTATCTTTCAAAGATAAAAGTGCAGTCTTGCAGTGAAACCAGACAGCTCCCTCAACAGCTTGGATACAGCTCTATTGATCCCATGAATGTTTATGGGTCAAATTCTCCCATGTAATCCCCGAATTGATCCTCACCCATTGCTGGCAGTTCTGCTCCATGAATTCTAAGCACAGAGATCTTGGAGACCTTGATGACACGCCTGAGGCAACAGTGGCTCTGGGTGCCACAACCTCATCTGTTTCCATTGCCAGATCATTTGCCCCATTCAGGAACAAGATCACGTTTCCTGTTTTCAGTCTTTTACTCTTGGAGTTGTGGCAGAAGCTCTTCTTGTTGCCCTTGGGATCATTTGCAAATCTTAAATACAGCTTTGACCTCAGAAAAGATTTGATTGCTTTGGGAATTTCCAGCAGTTCCTGCATCAGCCCAGAAACCTGAGTTACCTCCCCTGATCATGGAAATGTACGGATCTGAATGTCCTCCATAAGCTGCAGTATAAATTGTACTCTTCTATATCTGTCCAAAGGCAGCTGCTTTGTTCTGCTTTGTCAGGGAAACTGTTAATAATTTAATAAAGAAAGGGAGCTAATGAGGCCTATGGATTTGAGCCTCATGCTCCGATTATCCAGTGTCTAATGAAGTGTGAATTTTGACTGAAGCTTTTTCCACCCTGAGGGGAAAAAGCCACTCTCATCCATGCGGATTCTCCTGTGACTAATGAAGGGTGAGCTCACACTGCAGCTTTGGCTGTACAGGGAGTACAGGTAAGGTTACTGTTCGCTGCATAGGCCTAGTTTCATGACATTTATGAAAACACGTAATTCTGGAAATATCTACCCCTTTAATTCAGATTTGACCAGTGGGTTTGAGAATTACTAGGGAGAATGGACATACTCACAAAGGCTGGTCCAATGTCATTATTTAAGCTTCAAGCATTTTGAAACGTTCCAACATTTTCTTGCACTACTTTGCATTTCAAACACATCTCATTGGAAAGGTGCAAAATAATTTACATTAAGTATGAGCCTAATTTTCGAAACAGGTGAACCATAATGATTCATCTTTTAAAGAACATATCCCTTCTCAAATCCTGTAGACTTACAATTTCACACGTGTTTATACACTACAGACTTTTGACAGATGGCTTACACTTTTTGTATCTTATCTAAAACAAGGTTATTTCTAATATCAGCCAGTAGATATTCTGTAAAAACCAATATTAACTTCCATTTTCTTCCTGTAGTAGATTATGCTTGGATTTAGCAAGGAGTAATGTTGTCTGGTCTGATTTGGATGCGTGTATGCCACGAGCAATCCCTCAAACAGATGCATGAGGCTGTTGCTGTCACCTTCCCTAGACAAATACATTCAGGCTAATGACTGACAGGTGAGGTGTGTTTCGCTGTGGCACAGCTATCATGTATTAGCTGTCCTGTTTTATAACTGACGTGGGCACCGAGGCACGGCACTTCTATTGCAGGGTAAACCAGGCGAGGCCAACCAAAAGCAGCAGCACAGGGCCAACCTCCCGCAGCAACCTCGCTGCAGCTCGCATGATTTTACAGGCAGGGAGCTATCACATTCATTACGTTTTCACTGTAAAAAAAACCCTCACAAAATCAAAACAAGGCCCTGTGCCACTGAAGACAAAGCCCAGTGTAAGTGACTATATATGTGATAGGAGATTTACATTACCTTGTTCCGGGAACGATATTGGTCTCACCCCAGAAGTATGTGATGTGATCTAGTGTAAACAGTGATAAAGCTGCCTGAAAACAGGCAATTCCATCCCACTACAGACTGTCAGACTCCTTCAAACCCTGTTGTCTCCACTTGAGTGCAGCATGTATTCTTAACCGTCTTCTTGGTCTCACACATACTCATCTACAGAGACTCATCCCATTGAGTAAAAGAGCTGTTGTATTGCACAAGTGACCCTAAGTATAGTATCTCAAAATAGCTGTGTTGCAGGTGAGAATTTTCTTTTTTTCCCCTGCAAAATGTATGCTTTTCCACCCACCTGTTCTCCCACATAAGCAAACATATGGAGAAGCTGAGTACATCTAAGTGCAATATCCTGCGTGGCAGTGCAATAGATAATGGGATTTCTAGTGGATATAAAAAGGGCCTTTATGCCAAAATATTTTGCGAAGGAAGACTTAGTGGCACTGAACTGAATCATCATTTGGTCTTTGTGAGATGTGCCTTCTTCAACATGCCAATGAAAACCAACTGGAAGTACTTAATTATTATTAACTACAGAGATGGAATCTAGGTTTAAGTTTTACAACACAATAAGCAATGAGGCATCACCTCATCACAGCAGGCTCAGAAATCCAAGTGGTGCGTATCACACGCTTGTGCAAACTCAGACTTGAGAAATCAGTGATAATCAGGCAGACACGGGTGATGGGCTGGTTATTGCAATCTCCTACATCAAATCCATCTCGTAAATTCAGCAATCAGTTGTGTTTTATTGGTGCATGAATGGTATAAGAGTGGAGAATCAAGCCTGATTGGAGAGTGGAGAATTTAGACCATGGAGTGGTCTAAATAATGACCAAATCATGAAATTCTCATTCTTGTAGGAGGCAGTGATCAGACTAAACATATCCTGAAATCTTCATGTATTTTTTACTTTATTTCCCTTTTGAAACCTTAAAATACAAAATCATGATGTCCTTTTTATCACATATGATCACACTATTTCAGTTTAGTCATTCCCGGAACTGTATTTTCTGGCTTAGTGTATTCACAAAGATTGGTTTCAAGCTAAGAAATTCCAGGTTAATTCAATAGCCTCTGCTGTACACAAGCTATTAACAAAAGAATGATATCTAAATTTTGTCAAAGCATGGGAAAAAATGAAAAGCATTTCTCAAACATTTTCTTAAAATTAGGCTTAGCTGTATAATGACGTTTTGTATTCTCTCTCCATATATCTGGATTGGTCATTTCTATTTTAAAGAAAAAAAAACAGGGCACTTTTCAAAGTGCCACTTGCAAGTCTTTTAATTCCCTGGCTATTCAAAGATTTTCCTTCCTTGATCTTCAGAGGAAATTCTTGCATTATTTCTGATGCTCCGAGCAACCGCTTTGCTCATCCCTTCTCAGCACCTGCTTAGCCCGAACGCTTCTGTATCGCAACCACTCGAGGTGTTTCCCTCGCCTTCGCTACCCGAACAGCCGGGTACGTGTGCAGGCAACCTGCGCTCTGCCAGGTGTGCGTGTACAGGGAAACTCCGAAACCCCTGCCAGGCTCGTTCCTCGCCCTCTTTTCTCCTACTAACTTCAGTGCCATCCTTTCTTTCACTCTCCTTGCTTCCAGGTGACCTCCACCATCCATCGTGCTCCCACCCTTCCCACCACGGGGGAACTCAACAGCAGCGTTCCTCGCTGCCCTCACACCATGGCTACCCAGGCCAGCTGCCCAGGGCACAAGGGGCACCAGTGCCTGCTCGGGGAGGTGGTGGAGTCACCGTCCCTGGAGGTGCTTAAGGAAAGACCGGACGTGGCACTCGGTGCCGTGCTCTGGTTAACACCGTGGTGTTCGGTCACGGGTTGGACTCGATGATCTCAGAAGTCTTTTCCAATCTAATTGATTCTGTAATCGCTATACTCTCATTTATACGCTATTATTTCTACCCAGGAATCACAGGCGTGGCCCTTTCCCGACTTTGAGCAGCCCTCCAGCCCAGCGTCCCCTCCAGAGGGACAGCGGGCCGCCAACTCGCCGCCACGCAGGTGGCGGACGCGCGGGCTTCTTCAGCCTCTCCTCAGCTCAGCTCAGCGCTTCGCCCTCCGCTCATTTTCCCATGTCCAAGGCGAATTGCTCAGGACCTCCATTAAACGCAGAGCGAACCGAACCGGGCGATCCCGCTCCCCTCCGGCG
>VZSE01015521.1:1487638-1520497 GCA_013398275.1 Promerops cafer
CCCCGCCGCCGCTCCCGAGGGCAGTCGCAGCGGGCGCTGCCCATGCAGGGGGCGGCGCGGGGCGCGGCGCCCCGAGGAGACGCCGCCGCTGCCGCCGCTGCGGGCAGTAAGTTGCCGGCGGGGTTGGGCCGCGTTCGGCTCGGGCTGGGCCGGTGGGGTGTGGTGGGTTCCTTCCTCCCCCTCCCTGCGCCTTCCCGTTCCTCCCGGAGCCGGCCGAGCCCAATGGCGGCCTCGGCCCAGGGGGAGGAGGAGGCGGTGAGGGGACGTTTCCCGACCGCCGCCGAAGGTCGGTGTGTCGGTGCCGGCGGGGCTGCAGGGGAGGGCTTGGGGAAGGGAGGGGAGAAGCGGCTGTTCCTGCGGGCACGGCGGACTCCCGGGATGCGGGTGTTCCTGCGGGGACGATGGGCTCCGCGGACGCGGGTGTCCCTGCGGGGACAGCGGGCTCCCGGGCTGCAGGTGTTCCTGCAGGGACGACGGGCTGCCGGGAGCCTGCCGGGCCCCCGGCTTGGCGGCGTGTCCGTGCGACACGGCCCCGTGTGACCGCGGTGACACCCGGCCCCGCGCGTGTGACCGGAGTGACACCGGTCCCTCCGCCACTCCCCCGCTGCTGCTGCCCGCGCCGGCTCCGCCGCGTATGTTCTGTTGCTGGGAAGGGAAAAGAAAATAAACAAGCGAGGCGAGAGCCCCGCGGTCCGGCCGCGGGTGCGTTTTAGGGGAATGACGGTGCATCTAGCCCCTCGGAATCCGGTGCGTAGCCAACAGGTTTGCCTTCGTCTCCTTGTGCCCAGGGCTGGAGCGTGCCCCTCCTGACAGAGGCTGGGTTATCCCTCGTTCTTTGTCAGTACGTGCCTTGCTGCTGTCAGTACACTTACTACGTTGAATTCACTGCCTAGAGATTAGTATAGAAATTGGTAGAAAAACGAGCAAGGTCCTGCATAGAGGTCTTTGTGCTTATTGTCAGGTGAGTTTTGGCACCAAGGTGCTTAAATTAGTGGAAGGTTACTTTTAAAGGTAGTTGATGTGCAGTCTTGGTAATAGTTGAAGGGCAGATATGTGTGGTTTGTTTTATTTGTTTTGGTTTGGGTTTTTTTTTTTTTTTTTTTGTTTTTTTTTTTTTGTTTTTTTTTTTTTGTAAGTAGACTTAGTAAAGTGTAGGAGAACATCCACTTGGGCAAAACCCTCTATATTGGCCAGAGGATAGTTGGTGACAAAAGTGACCTATTTTCAGATTGGATATTTTTATTGGTAGGAGATGCTAGTATACCTGTGAAGGAGAAATCTTTATGTGGGGTACATGCTTTGGGTTTTTGCTTATTCATAGATAGTTTATTATCATCTCACTTCCAAGAGCTTGTTATGAGTAGATGAGGGCAAAGCAGTGGTTTCTTCAGTGGTACCATTACAGTTATTGGAGCAGCTGAAGCGTATTTTATGATTTTCAGCCATCTAGCATGAATGAAGTGCATGCAAATATGCTTACGCCTGCCCTCTGTAGTGCAGTCACTACTTAGTCATATCTACTGCTTTTCTGGAGTTGTTTATTATGGATATATTTGGATCTTCAGGCTCTGGGGAAGGACCAGTTTAACAAATCTTTGCAAAGTGAAATCTGTATAGAAGTGTTTACTAGCAAATGTTTATTGTGTTAGAATTAAGCTTTTCTTTCAAGGCATGCACCATGAGGAACTGGGTTAAGGAATGGTGGGATTTTTTTGGCAGCTGTATCACAGACAGTGGCAAATTGGCTCATGGTTGTTTTTGTACTATTGCTGATCCTTAGAAGAAATCGGAAACAAGAACTAACAATCATTGCCAAACAATGCAATAAAATTTTGCTTTGTGAAACATGTCAAAATGTTTACTTAGGCTAATATCTGCCCCTTTTACTTCTAGTGCATACAACATCCACATAATAAAAACTGTGGAGGAGAAAGTCTGGGCTTGTCTCTTATTTTTCCTGAACATCCTAAATGACCAGAAAAGTGGTAGAATGATGACATGGTTTTTTCAAGTCACTGGAAAGAGAAGCTAACCTGGCTGCTGGAGCTTTGCCTGGTAGGCGAGGTAGCATCTAAGAAAGCACATTCACCTGGCTCTTTTAAGATAATTTTTATGATCCACACTTGAGGCTTTCATGAAAAACAGGGAGAAGGGAGAATTGTATCTTAAGTGTACTTACTGTGTTATGGTTTTTGTTTTCATTTTACACAATTGAGAAGCAAGTACAGTTTGAGTGCTGGACACTCTACAGGTTACTGCTGTTCCTTGAATCATCCTGCTATGAGAAGTGATACTGCCATGTGGTGTGGGTGGTTGCACTGTAATCAATAGTCTCCTTTCTGATTATTTTGAAGAAATAGCATGTTAATGGTGAGCATGCTAATATGCTGCTGCAGATATTCTTTTACTTGCAGTAGTCATCTTCTGCACTGTTCTGGTCTCTTCTAACTGCCTTTGAATCATTCTTGAAAAATTCTTTTGCAATCTGCACCTTCAGTGTATCATTGTCCCTTTTATCCCACTGGCAACTGTAATGCCAAAGTAGCACCTTTGCCTTGCTTGGCCTGCCTTGCGTTCAAGGGCACAGTGTCCTGGTGCAGCTAGGTTTTTGCCTCACAATGTGTCTCTTGTGAAATAATGCACTTCCTTTTTTGGATTTTCAGAATTTCAACTGACATGCTGTAGCTGTAAAACTTATTGGTGAACTTCTGTCCATTCCTACTTAATAGTGTTTTCTGATTATATCTTAAAATAAGAAACCAATGAAACATGGTTCACATCAGGGATATAGGGCTGAGCTGCAGTTTATGATGAATGTAGTAATATTAAATTGCATAAGCTCTTTAGTAGCCTGTGATGTTCTGCCCATCTTCTGTGTCACATTATTTTCAAGCACTTAACTGAAATGCTACAGCTGCTATAATAATGTAAGGTACCTGTTATTTTAATACACATAACAGTATTATGTAAGAGCTTAAGAGGATTTGAAAAAAACCCATATATTCCCTTACAATTCTAGGATAACTCACCCTGGCAGAGTTCTAGTACACATAAGTTGATTGAGTCACCAATGTTAAGAACTTAATGAGAAATAATTATACTTGCCAAGTATAAAACGGCATGTTCACTTTCTGAAAAGCTGAATTCCTCAGTTATAGTGATCTTCTACAACAGTGCTGGGACACAAATGTTGCACCGTATTTGACAGCCTGTTTTCATTTCTTTCTTTATGAATCATTGTGGGTTTTTCTGCAGCAGTCTCCTATCTAGTTACTGACTGGACTTTACTTGAGATATGATTGCCTAGACTTTTATAATCTTAGTTCATGTTAAAGATTGGCAAATTTTAAGTGTCTGGCTGTTTCTGACTAATTTAGGCTGCTATAAATGAGAATGAAGTATTGAAAGTGAGTAACTGTAGGTTGGAGTCACTCTATTTATCAAGATTTAAGCAGTTTGTATCCTAGGTAGAAAACATCAGTCTCATAGTGGCAACTTAAGTCAATTCAGTACTTGAATTTTATGTTACCAGATGTAGTGATAAAAAAATGAAACTATTTGGTATTTGACCTTAAAGATATTAAGAAATTTAATAGAAATTATTATTGTTTCCTAAAGGTGCTAAGAGTATGCACACATTTGCATCTGAATACTTGTGTTTGAGCTGGTGTGTGATGCTTTCACCTCCCTTGATACAGAAGAAAAATATTTGTGGTTCTGAATTTACACAACAAAGACATAGGTGTTAAAAAAGTGCTAACTTTGAAATGTTATGCCACACTGAAGTGTTCATTGATTAATGGCAGAATGTTTAGAGCTCCTGCACTGCCTGGCAGTGCCTGGCTGCACTGCCTGGCATGACAAAATTATGTAGTCATGTTAATAAATAGACGTTTGAAAAGGTGAAACAATTCTGAGAGTTCATGAACATGGAGTAGAATAATGCAGCTTCTCTAAAAGAGCTTAGTTTGCTGGAGAAATCTGAGTTATCTGCTTTCTGCAAAGTTCCTGCAGTAAGTATCCTAGATATAAAGATTTAGTGTCCTGTCTAAAAGATGGTGATACCATCATGAATCACCTGATATGCAAAATATTTCTGCATCAGTTTCATGTTCCTAGTTATTTTGGGGGAAGAAAAAAGAAGAAGAAAAGGAAAATATGATGGGATTTAGAATATTAAAAGTCTTCAAAAATCTACTTGGATGCTGTTTATCAAGCTTGGAAAAGTATCAGTTTGGGCTAGGGAGTTACTTATACAACTGTTGACTGAAATACCAGATCTTGGTTGGTTAAATGTATGAATGTCTGTAACTAAGATATCCATGCTCATTTTCTGTAGTTGAGGAAAAATTTTTCTGTTAGTAGGAACTGCAAAACATGAGAATTTCAGTTGAAACTAATTTTTCTATGTATTATGACATCACAAGGTCTGAGCAAAGTTTTATAACATTTACAGATACAGAAAGAAAGTACTAGCAGATATCACAAAACTTGGAGCAAGTCCTTTTAAAAGATGTTATCACATCCTACTATGCAGAAGATAATTTATGAGATGTGGCTGTTCAGGAAGATCTGGTATTTTTCTATACAATAATACTTCAGGAGCAGCTTCAGAGCTTAAATGCTGTATTGCTGAAGCCTCTGGTATGTGAACAGGGTAGTGTCTCTTGGTTTTTTTCTTTAAATATGAAGGGCCACAGGCTGGCCTTCTAGAGAAAGCATAAGAGGAAAACAGCTACAACATGAGATTAATTGCTTTTGGAGCTGTGGCTAGTGTGAGGACTTTAAATGGTGTAAAGCTATTGCTGAGTTCTTAAATCCATAGGGCAGCTTGTATTTGTCTTGTGTAATAGCTCCTCTTAGAAATGGAAAGTACCTTGTGAACTGCAGCGAATTATCAGCAAGGTTGTGAAAGTACTTTGGGCTTTTAACATATTTCACAATTGGAACCAGTGCCAGTAACTACTGGTAATGGGTTTGTCAGTGGATCATAGTTCCATCAGTCTTAGTGCATCTGTCTTCTTAAAGCTTTGATGTCTAGTCTGTAATCATAATCTTGCTGTTACTGCTACTGTCTTACTATTTCTCCACAATCTGTACATCAGTGTAGTCTGTATTTTTTCTCATTTACCTGCTTGGAAAGAAAAAGGAAATAGACATTCTTGACTTTTAAAGTGGAGGCCTTGAAATACCAATTCAGATCCAGTGGCTTCCTTAAGTTGTTTGTATTGGGGGTGATTCTCACACAGAAAACCAATTCTCAGGCAGAGTTTATACAATACAGTTCTCAAATTTTAGTTTGCTCTTTTTTAGTGTTCTGCAGACCACTCACCACAGCTTAGCTGTGTGAAAAAAGAAAGCTTAAATTGTCTGTGCTTGATGTTACTGCACTAATCTTCAAGAAAATAGATGGTAGACAGCAATCTGTAGGTCTGAAAGTTTGGGAATTCCTTATCTAAGAAATAAATGTGTTCTTTAATTGATGATATCCTGAATCATGCATTGTATCTTTTACATTTTCTTTTTCTCATGTGTTGGATCTACCTCAAAGTGTCTTGCTCTTAGAAGTCAGGTCATGCAGGCTCTCATCATTTTCTGTTACAAAATGCTGTTAGTAACTTTTTTCTTCTCAAATCTATAATAGCGCTGCCCTTCCCATCCTCCAACATTTTGTTGGTCCAGAAGCAATTTTTTACCAAGTTTATTGACCTGCCAAATATTTCTGCTGCTTGCTGTTCACTGAATAATGGACCTTAGAATCGAAGAATTCTTGTTGGCATTTTGCTTTTACTTCAATTCTAAGAAGAGTTAAGGCTAGACATCAGTAGCTCTAATGCCTGCAATACATTCTAAAATAATGAAACACTAATATTTCATTAGAGATTTCCCAAATATTTAGAATTGCAAAACTTCATCAGCAATTGGCACCTCTTACATCTTTTCAGAGCAAAATTCTATAGACTGTTTAAAACTAAGGAGTACAGTTAAATTTTGCAGGTTAATTATTCTTTTTATGTTTGTAACACAGCATTACTTGATAATTCTTCATCATGATCTTCATCATTTTAGAGGTAGTCAGTGTTGAATAGTAGAGAGGTTTGCTGATATATCTTGACATTTCAGTAGCACAGTATGGGGTGGATACAGACACTGATGCCTAACAGGAAAATGAAAGAAGTGCATGTACACCTTTAAAAAAATCTCATGTAGTGTTTTATTGTGGAACTCATGGGGAACAGGAGAGTTTATAGGGTTTCTCATCAGTGAAAGGGAAAATATGTGTGTATGCTGTGGTGCAGTCGCAAAGCTTTAGAGGGCATTGCGTATATAAGGGCTGAGTTGTAACACAGCAGCCGCTGTGAATTGTGTCTTCCTCTGCCTCCCAAAAATGCTGCATGTACAAAATGTTTGGCTGTAGGGCAGGTGTAGATTGCCATGATTTCTTTGAGTACCTTTGAATGGTAGTTGTGAAGGCTTAGGCCATAGGAAGGTGGAGGAGGAAGGGCTCTGCTGGCTCATGAGACCTGAGTATGCGAACAGAAGGAGAATATATTTTCCTGGGATCCTGACTCCCATTTTGAGTCTTGAATATTCAAGAAATACTGGGTACTAGAAGCTTAAGAAGTTTGAAATACGCTGGAGGAATTGAGTAGTGATATGTTCTCAGGACATGTGATGGGCATTGAGTGTATGCGTTCTTCACATGTCGCTCTTGCAGTGCCTTTTACCTGCTTCTGGTGCATTGGTGCTCCCTTATACCAAAAGAAAGGGGATAAAAAACGCTCTGGGGGAAAGCAGATTGACACACTAATGAAGGTGCAGCAGTGCAAGTAGTGGGTCGTATAGTAACAAGACAGACTGTTTTTAAAGCCACAGATTTCATAGATTACCCTGTAAAGATACCTTACATTAGGATGGCAGATAAAAATTGGGGGGAAATACTGGAAAAATTATGAAAATTATACTTGCAGTTTGTTTGCTGAGTTAATATGTTCTTCAGTTTTCTGTCAGAGTCCGATGATTTGTACAATTTCAGAGTGAAAAAAAATTGCTTCTGAATCTCCATATTCTGTTTATGTCAAATTTTGGATTTCGTGTTTCTAGGAACACTAGCAGCATAAATCTTACTCTCAAGATACAATTATGTAGTAAATAAATAATCAGTATAGATGCTGTTACTTACCTGAGACAAAACAGAGCAAAAGGAGAAGCAGGGTAAAACTTTTCTAATCTCTCTGGTGGATGTGTATAATGTGTGCATCCACTGAACTATTCATTCTAAACTCCTGTTACAGAAAATGAAAGCATGTGCTTTTAAGAAATGATTCATTTGATCTATTTGGCTATCTGCTTTAGGGCACAATTTGTTTTATCACAGACTCTTATCTGTGTTGACTGAATCTCCATTTATCGTGAAGGGAGACAGGAATGGTTAGCTGTCTGTGGATGGACGAGTCCCAGTGAAGATTACTTCAGCTTTTATGTCTGTTAGACTGATGATGCAGGGAAGTCTTTGCATTGATAGTTTTTCAACATTTTGTTTAAATGGGACCGTGAAGCTTCATTTTCTAAAGTAAGCTAATACACACATTAGGTAAGGTGAACTAGGCTAATCTTACATGCAGTGTGTAATCTAATGAAACTTTTTAAATAGGGTAAATTGCTTAAAGAAAAACTAGTGACTCTGAAACATGCTCCTTTTTCTAAACAGATCTATTCATCCATCTTTTAAAGATGGTTGAATCACAGTACTGTTGTTAAGCTTCTTAATAGGATGCATGTGGTATTACAAAACAGCTCCTGCAGATCTCCATTAGGGGTTGTTTGCAGTGTTTTGTGGGATAAGTATATGAGCTTCTGTGGAAGGAAGGATCTGTGCTGAATTTATTTACTGGTAAATGTCTACATTGCATAAAATGAGTATCGGGGGCGTAGCTTAGTTCTGGTATAATTAGGGAAAAATGCATTTTTAGAACCATCATTAGCCACATGGATTAAACGCTGCTAATGGTTACTTAACTCACCAACTAGAAAAACCAAGCTCTAATGCTGAAAAATGAACTTATCAGGAATTTAACATAATGCAAATGAAAAGACAGGTAAATATTTTCTGTGATATAACTGTCTCTTAAATGCTTTTTCTCAGGCTGTCATTTGGCTTGCTATTAATGTGTGGCTGATGAAAATTTTGCTTGTTGTTTGTTTTAGTCTGTAGTTCCTTCATTTTGGAAAGTGTTCAAGAGGTCACATTGTAAACTGGATCACGAAAATGATCCATCATTAAAAGTAATCCTGTTTTGGAGGGTCATGGCAAAACTAGAGGTTTGCATGGTTTCATCTATAGTCAGGCCCAGAAGTTTTACTGTTGTAACTAAGGAGACAACAACAAAGGGTTTCAAAGAGGCTCCAGCTTGAAACAGTGGATCCTTAAGTACTGTCAAAATTCTACTTGCGTACTCCTGAGAGAAACTGAGGAAAAGAAACTGCTTTGAAATGTATTGGCATGGCAACTGCTCTCCTTTAGGTAGCATATTTAAATTGTAACCAAGGCTTGTAACTGTATACACTATGACATTTTTGCATCCACTCCCTACTACTGAATAGTTCTAAAGTTTTGTGTTTTCAAACCATGTGTTGCATCCCTGTATTTAGCTGCGGGAGCTTCATCTATGCAGGTTTATTTTAAAACCACAGACTTAAGGATTAGTTGGTCTGTTGTTGTGGAGACTTTAAGTTAAACTGTTAATGAATCAGCATTAATTTTATTACAGCTGATGGGGCTCCAACATCAGTAAATGTGGCTTATCTTCCATTTCTGTAAGCTCTTAGCCTATTGATTATTCTCTGATATATTTCTCCATGGCTTAAGCATAACTGGTTTTTGGTGGAATTCTGTTGACAGGTTGATTTCTATGTGCGTTCTGTGATTTAGAGTTAAATCACTTGTTGAGTTTGTTCAATGATAGTTGAGAATGTGCCAAGTGAACAAAGTGATGAGCATAAATCTTTCCTTAC
Organism: Promerops cafer; assembly: GCA_013398275.1. Classification (NCBI taxonomy): domain Eukaryota; kingdom Metazoa; phylum Chordata; class Aves; order Passeriformes; family Nectariniidae; genus Promerops; species Promerops cafer. The sequence continues at coordinate 1,496,654 of VZSE01015521.1, forward strand.
TGCTGAGTGTTGCAGATAAATTCAGACAAGTTGTCTTTAATTTGTGTGCTCCAGTTTTCCTTTAATTTCTTTAATCTAGAAGAAGTTAGGAGTCAGATTAGGATGCTGTGGAGACAGCAGTACTAGAAAATTTGTGTGGGGGATTTTGTTGTTGTTGTTGGTTTATTTTTAAATGCTGGCAATCCCTTTAGGAGTGAGACTCTGGAGTCACACAACCATATGGGGCACAGCTGATGAAAATATCCCCTTTGCTTCATACAGGCTAAGGTTAGGTGGTTTATGTGTGTACATGGACTGTTTTTCATTAGTCTTCATTTTGGGGTTAGGTCAGTATGATGGAACACGATACAACTATAAACTAAAGTATTGCTTGAAAACATTGTCATTGCGCAGTAGTAGTGAATTGGCCTAAGAAAGTAGAATAGAACAAACCAGAAATTTAGTAGAGAAGAATGAGAGGAATGCTAAAGCCTGTGGAATAACCTCTGCAAAAGAATTGATAGACTAGGATTAGAACAAAATTGAGCTGAAGCTAGGAAGGGAGGAAACTAATTCTGTGAGTTGCTTGAGGCAAGGTAAATGGAGTATGATAGTTCTTGTTTTGGAACAGACGGTGAATGAGAAGATGCACAAATTATCAGGAGATTAAAAACAAACAAGAGGAAGTGGTTCTTCTCACAACACATAGTTAAGCTATTCAGCTCTGCTGCAGTATGTTCTTGATGCTAAAAATTCACATGCTTTAATAAAGCATCTGCCCAGTTTCACAGGGAGGGGTGGGGTGCAATCAAGTGCTATTAAACACAAACCCACTGCTCTCAGATGTGAAGAAGTTTTTGAATCTCTGAAAGATAAGGAGAGTTTTATTGTTTATTGTTGTATTTGCTGTTGTACTTTGTTGTTCCCTATGCATTCTATAATAGTTTCTACCAAGCAGGAGAGTGTTTGTTGTGGGCATTTAGTTTAATGTAGCATGCTTTAATTCGGTTCTGTGCTTTTTTGAATAAGGATGGAGTGGCGTTACATGGGAATGGTAGGGGAAGCTCTGTAAGATGAGCAGTATGCGAAGTGTTGGGAAGCAGATATGCCAACCATCTTCTAGTGGAGTGGTTTTTGAAAGAGCATGTGAAGCATAGTGCTTAGTAACAGAATGAAAGGATGCATACAGCAACGCAAAACCCAGTGAAGTTTGTTGAAGCTTGATGACTATCTTTAAAGAAACACAAAACCCCAAACCTCAATGTTTATATTGTTTGTTATTGTATTAATGCTTGTTGTACTTAACCTTGTTCCTTGTCTAGGTTATGAAGTTCTGGAAGTTAATTGATTTCATTCAAATTTTACAGGGGTGGAGGTCTCAAACTGAATTCTATGGGTTTTGTGGAAGCAGACAGCTGGATAGCAAAGAGGTTATACCATGGCTCCAGCTGAGAGAAGCAGTAAGGTGAGCTTGTTAAACATCACAGCATTCTCGTAGGACCCCCAACCTTGTAATTGAATTCGTATGAAACCAGGTTCATTAGTTTCAGTGTCTGTGAAATAACTTGTTTAGCAGGGAGTGTTTTTAATCTAATGCTTACATTTCAACTTGAGAATAACTAATGTAAAGGGTTGTTTGGTTGCCAGCTTCCTTTTCAAAGTTTTTCTTTTTGAAGTTCAGTTTTGAAACTGAAAAGATATTCTAAAGAGCTGTGTTTTCTGTATTTCAGTTGGCAGTGAGCCATCTAATTTTCATATTTCTAACTACTTTGCACTCAAAGTTGGAGAAATGGTTAGCTTTTTGATAGCTACAGTTTTTTATTTAAACCCCAATCTAAGTTAACAATGCAGGAAAAGTTTCTGTTAGGTTTTGTATGTGGAAAACAAATGACTATGGGACGTAAGACCTTCAAAACCAGTTTTGAATATGAATATTTTATAAGTTGGGTCTTATTTGCTTAAATGCCAAGTACCTGGTAAGCAGGAATTCAGTACGCAAAAGCTGAACTCTTGAGTCTTCTCTGCTTCTTCCCCACTTGTCTTCCCCTTCTCCTCACAGATTCCCAGGACTGATGAACATATGCAGCCTACCTCCAAACTTTTTTTTTCACCAGTTTGTATAACTTCAGTCAAAATATTTAAAAAGAGATTTTATTTAGCACTAAGTACATCCAACCCAAATGTTTCATTTCAGCCTTTAAAGCTTTGTTCACTTGCTGTAATTACAGGATTGGTTGATAATGCTCAAGCTAATTAGAGTAACAAAATTAAGTATTATACGTCACTCCGAGCTTTGCTAAACAGAAAGCTGTTAAAAAGGAGGAGGTAAAAGTCCCAAGTCATGCCATCAGAACTTTGTATTAGAGCTCCTTGATGTGCAATATGAAGGGATGTGCCAAAAAAAGATGTATTAAGTATGATGTTCTTGATGATATTCTGTGCTGCCCAGCTGTTTTATAGTGTATCTGGAAAAGTTACAGATTTCTGCTTTGCCAATTTTAACAGTCTTTATAACAGCGATTTCTTCAAAGGCTGCTTGAAATGTTTCTGACTCAAGACAATGAAGGCCACTGAATTTGTGACAAATTTTCATCATTGAAGTGTTGAAACTCACTTTCTTCAAGCATACTGATAATGCGATTTCAGAAATCTGCAAGTTAGCACAGCCTGCCTTATTAAGTCCTTCGCAAAAATTTCTGAAGATTATTTCATAAATAATCTCTAGTAATCTGCTAATGTAACTTGGGATAATTACAGGATAATAATTTTGCTTAACTTTATACAAGTATATAATCTTGTCTCTCTGTTTTTAGGTATGCTTGGCAGTGATTGTGGACTATTTATTCGCATCAGATACTCTTATATGAAAATACCGCGTTTCCAAAGAGCTTAAATATTATTTCATCTTCTGAAACAGAATGGCAGGCTTCAAACGAGGATATGATGGAAAAATTGCAGGATTGTATGACTTGGATAAAACTTTGGGCAGAGGCCATTTTGCTGTGGTCAAACTTGCTCGGCATGTCTTTACAGGTGAAAAAGTAGCAGTAAAAGTCATTGACAAGACCAAACTGGACACTCTTGCCACTGGACATCTCTTTCAAGAAGTCAGGTGCATGAAATTGGTGCAGCATCCCAACATTGTGCGGCTGTACGAAGTGATTGACACCCAGACAAAGCTTTATCTCATCTTAGAGCTAGGGGATGGTGGAGATATGTTTGATTACATCATGAAACATGAAGAAGGTCTCAATGAGGATCTGGCAAAAAAATACTTTGCTCAAATAGTTCATGCTATATCTTACTGCCATAAACTGCATGTAGTTCATAGAGACTTAAAACCAGAGAATGTGGTTTTCTTTGAAAAACAAGGACTTGTGAAATTGACTGATTTTGGCTTCAGCAACAAATTTCAGCCTGGAAAGAAGCTCACCACAAGCTGTGGATCTCTTGCCTATTCTGCTCCTGAAATTTTACTTGGGGATGAATATGATGCACCAGCAGTGGGTATGTATGTCTGCTTTGAATTCAACCAGTAATCTATAAACATAAATACCATGATCTTGTACCTCTGTGTTCTGTTTCAAGATAATGCCATATGTGGAAGGAAGCTAATTGGCAAGAAATAATATAACCTAGATGAGCTGTGGATGTGGTAATGCTGGAGCAGCTGAGTTTGAAGGAGATACTCAAGCACTCACAAAAATGCTTAAAAGTTCTTTTTGTATGAAATGATGCAATTGTATACATTGTAATAATTTTTTAAATTAATAATAATAATGTGGATGCAATGGGTATATTTGTAAATACTCTGTTAGAGAGAACCCATCTTTTTGGAAAAGTTGCCTGTTTCAGATTTATTTTTAACATGACCCCACACTCCCTTTCACCCAACCACGAGTGATTTTCTTTGCTCAATTTAGCCATGTAAGAATAGCATTGTGAACCCAGGCTGCTTACATGTTCTGCTGCAAGGTGATGGGAAGCCATGTGTACCACGTACTAACTTGGCTATCAAAGGAGGAGACAGGGAGTTAAGTTAAAGAAAGCTTTAACTCCCTCTATCCCATCTCTGCCCTTTTATTGTCTGAGAACCAAAAGTGGTGGATGAGTTCCCAGTTGCTCCTGATTGTGTAAAGGGTAAAAGAAATAGTAATGTGTAAATGAGTCTTCATATTTCTAGATGCAAAGTGGAGTGTGCAGGGTGGACTGCTACATGTAATTCTCTTACTGTCTCTCTTAGGTCTACTACTTCTTGTAGTAGAGGTAATTTAGAGTATTTTTAGAATAGCTGTAAACATTGATGGGGTCACTGAATATTGTCCTGTAGTCATACAGATTGCTTAAATCTGTTAGTTTAGGTACAACTCACTTCCCCAACAGGTGTAGGTACATCTAATTGCAAAAGGTGCTTCAAAAATAGCTTTTGGTAGTCAACATGCCTCTTCTTGTTTGCTCAGGATCTGATACTTTAACAGGTATGGTGTTCATAGCACCCATTAGGACTCTGTACACGGCTGTGTGTGTTTCGTTATGTTTTATAGTAGTGACTGTAGTGATGGCTTAAATTAGGACAGAGTTGTCCAGGTTTTTCCTAATTTACCTGAGGTAAACAATCAGCTAATTTTGTGTGCTGACAGGCACACTGCTGAACTACAATTCTTGCATTATTTTTAAATATAAATATTTTTAGCTATTAGGTATTATGTTTTTTGCCTAAACATTTGAATAACACTTCATGGCTTCTGACTCTGAATTGGTATTGTACTCTGGGTTTTTCTGGAATTGAAAGTACTTTCCCAAGTGTGCTATAATTAGGAATTTTGGATCTCTGTTATTTCTGGGTTTGCAAATCCATGTTGATGCTACAATGATACTTCACAAAATGATTTATATTTAGAGTCAGATGATTTAGATGAGTTGGTTCTGGTTTTATTAGTGGCAAACTAGAGCTCCTGAGTTTTTGTGTTCTCGTATGTTTCTTTATTTTGAGATTTCCTGAAGCATGAATGTAACTGATAGCAGTGGCCTTCAAAACCAGATGGAAAAGTGCATTTGTTAATTATGCTGTACAATGCCTTATGTGAATTATTTCTTGAAAAATGAAGTAGCAGTCAAATTTTGAAGGATGAGCAAAAATTTAGGTTTTGATATTGCTGCCTAGTTGAAGATGCTTTGGAAAAAGGTGGTGTGTGGAGATTAATGGGGGAGGGGGAATTAGGAGCATTATGACCAGATGGTCCAAATTGAAGTATATAGTTAACAAAGCATGCTTTGGGCCTCTTAATGATAAATCTAATAATGTTTGTTAGAGGACTTTGTAAACAATTAGAGAGGTAAACTTCTGAAAAAGTTAAAAGAAAATTTTTGAAAGGATTCATAGAGGGGGAGGTCTGGTTAATATGGAATGGATTGATGTGAACAGTAGAAAAAAAGAAAAAAATGAAATTCTTTTAACTAGTGTCTAAGGATGCCAGTTATCTTCTATTTCTGAGAATATTTAAATATACCTCAGTGGTTAGTCTTTGCTTACTTATTCCCCCATATGCTGTCTCAGCTACTGGATACTTGTACCTTCTATCCTAGCTGAGCAATTGCAGTGCTCGTATCCTAACATTTTAGTGGCATATTTTTCATCACTTTGTAATGCACTACAAAATCTCTTCGAAGGATTGTCAGTTACCAGAAACTATACTATAAGAAAAATTTACTATAAGATTCCAATAAGATGATGACCTTGAAGGGTCTGGATTTTCCTTTTATAACTATGGGTAAAAAGGTAAGATACACTATACAGATTTTCTAAATATGATATGTGTATTTTAAATACAAAGATTGTGGGGGGGAAAAAATAGGGCATTCTTTAAAGCCCTCTTTCTCCCAAAAGAAATCTTAAATGTAAGTTTAGGAAATCTATCACTAAAAATGTAATTATGTAACTGAGAATTCAGCTTCTGGAAACCGTTCTTAAACTTGAAAGATAAACTTTCATGCTGGGATGAGGTTGTACTTGTGGACTAGGCGTATGTATAAATTCAGAAGTAAAAATTTTCAAGAAAAATTTCATCAGTTACGTTGTGATGCTGGTAATGAGCAAGGTGTGTATATACAGCTTGAAATGGTGGAGTGCTGTGAACTCATTCAGCTGTCAGCTGAATGGGGCTATAAATATTGCAGTAATAGTGACTGAATGGCAAAGATTCTTCCACCAGTTAGGGTGAAATTACATTACAGCTGAACCAATCTGAAAACTTTTTCCTTAGTAAAAAGGAGGTCATGCTTTCTCCTGTGCAATGACATGGTCATACCCCCTTGTGAGCATCTGACCACTTGAAATCCAACTCTGTTTACTAAAATGACAAATTGAAATGGATTCCCCCGCTTACACTCTGTGCATATTAAAGTACCTTTGCATTCATTGTGTTTTTAAAACCCCACACCTGTTTCATTTATGCAAAATCGTTGCAAAAATTATTGGAAGAGAAATTGATCAGGGTGCATGATGGGGTTTTTTTGGCCAAAGAGTTTGCCACAAACATGGCTTTTTGGATCTCTTTTGAATAATATTAGAATGAGTATATAAAGTAAGATAATTTACATTTTCCTTCAACAAACAACTAAAATATTTAGGGCAAGTCTTTATTAAGTTATATGCTTAATAAAGATAATAGAAAAGCTTGCTTTGGGAAAACAACTGTTTCAGCTAGTTGAGGGATTAATCTGCCCTTTGTGATGTCTCTTGAAAGTTTGCACACTTGAAAAGAGCCTAGTTAATTTAGATCTCTCATTTCCTTTTGTGTTTAAAGCTGTAGTTATAATGATGCAAGAGGAATGTTGGACAATGATCATATGTTCCCAGGGCTTTTCAAAAAGCTGAGTGAGTTAGATAATGAGAAGTTCTATTGCTTGTAATTTCCCATGGATTTTTTTATACTTAATTAAAATTTGTTCCAATCAGAGGAAAGTGAGAGGAGTGTTGCTGGACATAAAGTTCATTTCCTAAATCAATGGACGTGCTACTTTCGATCAGGGCTCTGTCTAGAGCAGTGGTGTGATACCGTGAGCTCCATCAGTATTTAAAAGTTGATAACTACAGATGAGAAAGAACAGTGTGCTTGTGGTAGTACTCTTCCTTTTGCTCTACCAGCATCAACAGAAATTGGATCATTAAATAAACAGAAATTGCCTCTTTCCTAGGTGATAAAATTTAGCTGGAGTTTTTCAGATTAGTTGATTCTAACTAGGAGGGCAGGTTCTATTTTAACTGCTTGGCATCTCTACAAAGTGTGAAGTGCTGTGTAGGCTACAGTAATCCTGGAAGACATAGACACTCGTGATAGGTTCATATTATTGTAGTTGGGTATTTTGCAAATGCATGGAAACATTTGCAGAGTAAATTCATTCTTCTGGGGATGAAAAATGGGCAAATTCAGATTGTAGCACTGGGATTTTGTATATTTAGCACAGCTGAACACTGGCCTTTAGAAAAGTACTGTAATACACAAATAACATTGTAGTTACCATCACAGTTACTTAGCATTGCAGTTTGTCATCACAGCAACACAAAGAGAATGTGGCAAGATGTTCCTCATAAAAGACATGACTGATAAGAATATTGTGGTTACTGTAGCTCAGTGTTACTCAACTGGCACTTTGTAGTTCAAATCCAACTTGCTGCTGCCCTGGAAGTTGCAGATAACTTCTGCTGCTTTAGTAGTTCGATATGGGCTTGCACAACTCAGATCTGGATATCTTCTGGCAATATGGTAAAACTCTGTATTCATTACTTAATCATATGTTTTTGATTATAGAAGGAAACAGAGACTTTGTTATACATACACTCTGCTTTCCTGAGATGATGATACACTCACTGCCTTTAGACCCACTTTGTCTGTTGGAATGAACCCAAATTATTTTCTTTTCTTTTTGCATCAATCATTTGCATATAGTGTTGGGGGAGTGTGCTTAGTGTTTCAAAGCTTCAGCCATGTTCACAGGGTGCTTGAGCATAGCCAGCCAGCCAGATGACCCTGTCTGGCCTGTGTGGAGCTGGTTTGGATATTCCTGGGTATGTATAACACTTTATTCTCAAACTGAATGACTAATGCAAACCTGTGCCCAGTGGCTATATACAGTAACCTTTTGCACAAAAAAATACTGAATACAAGATTTGACTGAATGGTATTAAAAAAAACCAAGGTTGTAAGATACTTGCAGACCATATACAATATTGAATAATTGAGCATACTTGGCAGCATTTTGGAGTTTCAGTATGCACAAAATCAGATTATAGCCAAGTTCTCAAAAATGAGAAGCATTTCTCTGCTTGTTTTATTTTGAAAATCTCCCTTTTTATTGTTGTATTGCAACACTTCGTACCATTTCTACTTAGATCCATTATGGAATGAGCTTGAGGCTGGAAGGGTGCAGAAAGCTAAAAGTGTGATAATTAGCTGCTTCCAGTATAAGGTCTGCCTCTCCTTACGTTTTGGTTGCGTCAGTGCAGAGCTACCCCTTCTCCTGCGCTGCACTCTGCTGCACGGCTGGCCATTTGATGAACTGACTGTTATCAGCTAACTTGACAGAAAACTGTTAGAAAGCCAAAAACTGACAGAAAACCTGCTCTCTGCAGGCTTAACTTCTGCCAGGTTAGCAGAGCTGTTTGTTCCCTTAGGATTGAGTGGAAGAGGTGGCGCACAGGAAGTGAAGGGAAGGAATATGGAGCTCGGAGTGGAGTTCTGGGGGAGAGTGGTAGGACTTGTCTCTTGTCAAGTTTAGGTAATATCAGCTCTGCCTGGCTCACTTAGCTTCACCTTCTGTGTAAGAGAAACTCCTTTGACTGAAATTCATCATCATTGCTGGTGTATTTTTAGGAGAATTGTACACTCTAGTTCTTGGCTTCAAATGTTTTTTGGAGCAAAACAGAAGGAATTGATGTGAGTACCAGGTGTATTTCTGTCCTGCTGTCTTCTCTAGTGTACTAGTGTTAGTGGCTCTGCTTTTCTGCCTTCACCTTGCTGTGCTGTGTATCTCATGCTGCTGAAAAAACGGAGTCAAATTTGAGAAAATACCAGAAATTAACTTTTTATGCTTTTTAGAAGGAATTGGCTGTAGAACGCTTTCAGAAAGTCACAGTCTTGAGGATAACAAAGAATTTATGTTCTGTGGTAAATTGTATGCAAATAGTAAAGTTTATTTTTAATGAAATGGGAGTTTGCTTTTCACGCAGTATGTTATCCTTTGGTTCTTTCCCCCCCCCCCTCAATCTAATTACTGTATTGACAAGAAACTACTTTTAGTGCTTAAAATTGAGTTATGTTGCAAGTGAAGTGAAGGTTTGATGTGATGGAGCTGCAGTGAATGGTGTGAATCTGTGATCCTGATAACTTCTCAGTAAATCTGAGCAAGCTAATATTTATGAAGTATAATTTATGTTCTGTTCTGGATTACTTTATGCAGAAGTTTTCATACATTCATCAGTAAACTGCTGGGTGAAGCAAAGAATAATTTATGCAAGTGAAACTACAGAGAAAAAGCTGTCAAGATAGGCTTCAGTTACTGCCATATCAGCTAAACTGTTACTTAAGTGTAGGGATACAGTCATGTTGCTGTGTTCATGGGAGAACTGTTTTCACAGTGTTTCAAGCTGCTGTTGCGGAGCAAGGTTTCGTTATGATGAATACATCTCCACAGCCAGGAAACTTAATTTCATGTGTCTTTTAAACAAGTACTCAGATTAATTATTTCCAGCCCGTGGCTGACTAATTTGGCAACACATATCTGGTGAGACTGAAATCAGTGGTGTACTACCTAGTTATAAACCAGATGCCCAAGTTTTGCATTCATGTGTACAGCTGTATTCAGATGTTAATTTTTTGTAAATAAAGCACAAATTATGCATTATACAGCTAAAATGTGTAGGAAAAGATAGTCCATCCAAAAACATGAAGCATTTTTAAGATACCAGGAGCCAATTATCTTTATATAACAAATAAACCCAAAGTCATTGCAGTGAAACCTGTACAATAGCTGTATGTGCTGTATAGCCTTTGATATGTCCAATGATTTTGAGAATATATTTTATAAAGAAGACGACTTCCTTTTATGTTTAATTAATATTGGGTTTTATCCTGGCTAATTATTTTCTGGAGTAGTAATATTGGAATTCATGCAGAAAAGGTTGGTTTACTTTGTTTTTTTAATATAGAGTCAGTAACTTTTTGTGGCTAAACAACAGCTATCAAAGGAGACAGAAGATATTTTTAAATGCAGAACTGATGATTTGGAGTAAAACAGGCTGTTTTGGAATAAAGCCAGTGGCATGGGTTCAGTAAGACCTTTCAATGGTGGTGTTTTCTGTTAAAATACCCTTACTGAAATTTGCGATGCATTAGTTATTAAAAAAAAATAAATGAACAACCGTTTTTATTTTAGTCATTTAACTCAACCAGCAAAACCTGTGCTATGGACTTCAGGGAAAAATCATGAAATCATAAAATGGTTTGAGTTGGAAGGAACCTTAAAGACCATGTATTCCCAACCCTCTGCTGTGGGCAGGGAACCTCCCACTAGACCAGGTTGCTCAGAGTCCCATCCAGCCTGGCCTTGAACACTGACAGTGAATAGGGCATCCATAACTTCTCTGGACAACCTGTGCCTCACCACCTGGACAGTGAAGAATTTCTTCCTAATATCCAATGTAAACTTGCCCTCTCTCAGTTTAAAGCTATCAGCCTTTGTCCTGTCACTCCATGCCCTTGTGAAAAGTCCCTCTCCAGCTCTCTTGCCTCCCTGGAACCTTCTTGTTTCCAGGCTAAACCACCCCAACTCTCTCCACAGGAGAGGTGCTCCAGCCCTCTGATAACCTTCATGGCCTTCTCTGGACTCACTGCAGGTCCACGTCCTCCATATGTTGGGGCTTCCAGAGTACGAGTACTAGTTGCCAAACTGAATGAAAATAAGGATCACTTCTGAAGATAAGACTTAGTTACTGATGATTGTGTCTTAGTCAAGTGAAATAACTTAGAACAGACTGTTTCACCAGACAGATAAGCTAATTAGGGAAATAATTTGCTAAATGCCATTTGCTATTTATGCTCTTTTTTGGAGGGACGGGAAAGGAAAGGAAGAGATTTCCCTTAATTCTTTTGTCTGCTATGTGTACTAATAGTAATATTGATGGGATTTTTAGTGCTTTAAAATAAAGAAAAACCCCCGTTCTTCATGTTAATTTAAAAAATGTTAGCCTTGATTGTGGATGTTTTTTCCCTCAGCCTTCAGGAAGGGAAAAATAAATCCCATTTTACAAAGACAAAAAAAGTTAATAGATGGCAGCATCTCTGAGAACTAGAGAGGTCAGTATGCAAGTTTATTCAAAGCCTTTTTCATTAAAAATTAAAGAATGAAAGAATAGTTAAATCAGCTAAAAATTGAGTATCTATGAAAAAGTAATCCTTGTTCTTTACTCTTACACTTGAAATGTTACTGGTCCATTTTGAGCATATTCCAGATTTGTCAGTAGTTTTTGCACATGGCAGTGTAAAAACACTTGTGATATATAGAAATGCCAAATTTTTTTAACACAGTTATTCTCTACCTTCTCGCTACTAACTTTTTATGCAAGGGATGCAGCTTTTTAGGATTTTTAGCTTATACAGGAGTGGAAATACTTCTCTTACTCTTTTTTGGAAGCACAAGTATATCAACAAGCACCATTCAAATGATTCAATTGAATGATGCAGCTTTTATCTTTTGTACTATTGTATATAATGTTTAATCACTATTTTTAGTAGAAGTCTCATTTTCTGCAGTGTTTCACCTGTCCTGTGAATTTTTACTCTTTAAATTGTGTTTTGGTTCTTCAGAGAATTATGTGAAGCTGTGCTATACCTTTGAGTATTCACTGAGTTTCCCTCAGCCTATTCTGTGAATGGGTTCTTGAATTCTAATTTGTAACAAGCATGCTTGCCACTCATCCTGGTGAGCTACCAGCCTGTACCTGCTCCTGAACCCATCACGCTTCCACCCTTCGATCCCAATGAAGTAGTTCATGACAGGGTTTTTGTCTGGAGTTCAAAAGAGCAGTCTGCAGGTCTCCAGTTGCTCCCAAGCCCTAAACATGCCCAGAGTGCAGAGATACTGATGATTTTACATAGATTTTTTCCTATTTAGCTCTGCATACAAGAACTAGGTATTGAAGTGCTCGTGTGTTGAATCTCTTCCAAGGCTGTATTCAGCAGGTTTCTATGGATTGGGCTTTCTTCATGAAATCTGCTCTGAAGAGGTAGCAGCATCATGGGTAACATTCTTCAGTGCCTTAACACAGTGGTTAGAGTAACTGCCCATAATCCTGGAAATTGGGGTCCATTTCATTTATCCACAGACTGTTTGTTGATACCTCTGTAGTGGTAAAATAAACATGTAAACACGTCTGTCATCTCCATAAAAGTTGGTTTGTTTCCTTTTAGCTTAAGTGGCTCCTAGTAGAAAATAACTATAATGTTCAGCTGTTGTAGTAAATAATGTGAAGGGAAATTTATAAAACCTAAATTTACTCGATATTACAAGTCAGTTTTGAAGAAAGAGACTTTCTGTAGAAACATACATCTTACCAGCTGAGCAATATACACTGTAAACTGTTGAGCAGTTCTAAATTTGGGTTAGGAGGGAAAAAATCAACCATTTTCCCATCAAGGTCTGAAATAAACAACTTCAGTAAGTAGGCTCAATTTACATTATGTATGTAAATGCAAATGTGTCTCTTCTAAAATGAGTATGGATTTTTAATTGCTTAAAATCACAAGTTCATATGGCATATATAAAGTGTGACAAATGTCTGACTTCTGAGGAACAGCAGAAATTTGAGGGAATATGAAGCTATAAGCATCCCGTGTCACTTAAGTTGTAACTTGCTGAAATGCTAAGTACTTACTTTAGGAGTAAATCACAAACTTCAGAAAGCAGTAAGTGATTAAAGAAATGGTGAAGCAGATGAATATGGATATCCTTTGTGCAGTGTGCAAACTTGAACATGACAGATGTTTGACCACCCTGTGTTTAAGACAGGCGTAGCACAGACAGCTAATGTTGTAATTTGGTTTCTATGGCAGTGACTTCATATTATGTAAGGAAGTTGCACATACACAGCCCTGGTTGTCATGGTTCATCGTCCTTTCCTAAATATTTAATGGCTTAGAAAACAAAATAATGTGCTCTACTGCAGCTAGTTACTACTGCTTTTATTCTTATTTTATTCTTGCTATAGCAATGACAGCTTCAAGTTACCCAATTTAAAGGCTAAATTGTATCTTGAGATTTTCACAGAACTTTTGAAAGAGACCTTGATTATGGCTGCTGTGGAATAGAACTGTGCCTTCCTTTACTATAATAACTTGAAGTTTTGCACGTGATTAAGAATGCTAAATGCATGCTGCATGTTGGGCCTAATTTCTGCTTTTCCATCAGTTTTCTAAAGAAAGCAAATTAGATGACCCTTGAAGGACAGAAATAAGCAGTTTCCATAAAGCCTTCATCTGCTAATTGCTAGTTACTAAGAATAGGAAAGAACTTGAAATTGTGAAAAATAAATTATTGTTTGAATCTGCATTTTAAAGGTGGTCTCTGTAACCCTTCTCTTCCTTGTGTTCCTTCAGTTAAGGGTCTCAAATCGAGAACTGGCACTGACACTGATTGTGACAGGACAAAGCTCTGGTAACAAACACTGTCATGTGTGGCTTTGTGTATTGTTTGGGGAAATAACAAAATTTGGTAAACATACATTATAATAAAGTAACCTTATCCTTAACTAACTGATTATTATCCTTTACTAACTTCTCTAAGACAACTCTACTTAAAGATGTTTTCAGCCAGATTACACTATTCTGGAATGGAAGAATTCTCCAAAATGAACTGTGATTATTATATTAAATGGGTGAACAAAAATTGTATGTTTAGAGAACAAAGCTGTATATGTAAGTGTTTTTGCAGTATATTTTCACATTTTTGTATTTTGAATTTGACTGAAAAATACGCAGCTGTGTTAACAAGAGCTGGTTGGTTGGCTTTAGTTGCATGAGGAGTTGCTAACAATTGATGTGGTCTGGTTAAGCTGTGGCACAGAAAAGAGACAAGGAATCAACCCCTTGTTTGGAGAGTTTGCATATGAAGGGGCAGGACAGAACTCTTGAATGTGTTCTCTTAGGACACCTGCAGACATCCAAATGCTTGGCTCTGCTTCGGGAAATGAGAAGCTTGCTATAATATGGTATTGCAGGGCTTGTGAAGATGTTGCTAAGATGACATCTGTCTTGTGACATAATAAGGTCTGCACTAAGCCTCCCAGTGATTTTTCAGTCTTACCTGTGGATTAGACTTTCTCAGGCACACTCTTTTCTTGCTTCCTGGTTATTAGTAGATGTTTTAACTTTTGCTGAGGCTGCTCAGCTGTGTCCATGACACTGCAAGCTGAGTCATTTTAGTCACCTTGGCTGTAGGTGCAATGAAGTTGATCTTTTTACAGCTACAGCTGTAAAAATAGGCTGAGAATGAAAGCCATGTAATTGTTTCTGTCCACTGTTATTTGTTGGCCACATCAGAATAAACATCTGCTATGCTGGCAGGGTAACAAAATATACATTTGTCAGAAAAGTATAATAGGAAGCTTTGCCTGTAGTATCTAAGAGTGAGGTGTAGTTGTTGCTGCTCTAGTGCTCTTCACTGAGAGGCTAAGAATATCTACATAATATGCCAAGGTTAAATGCTATTTTGCACTATTTTTAGTTTCTAAAAAAACTTTTCCTGCATACACATTATGCCTTTCTAGTGTATATTTTGTGCATTAAACAGAATTAATGATATAATGAAATACAGTAGCAGTTCAGTACATGATTTATATTTCATTATTAACCAGAGTTTTTACTCTATTTTCATACAGCTGTGTTAAAATTATTTCATTTTACTATTTGCAGCTCTTCTTATCTGGAAAGACCTATGGGTACAGAGGGCAAAATATAGTAACTAGTGAAAGAAAAAATATACAAAATTCTCCATTATGTGCTGGCTAATCAGTAATTACTGTTTTACTTGTCAAAACATAAAGGTTGATGTCTAATGGACATTGCACAATGGCAAGCAATAATGGTTTGGGGGTTTACTTTGCATTTAGAGAATCAGTTGGATTTTGCTTCTAAAAAGTATTTTTTATTTTTATGAAGTAAATGTGCATACATGTTTATCTAAATAACTTTTGGAAAACTAAAACAGTACCTGTTACTACACATATCCTTTCAAATTGAAATACAGCGAAGTGTATGTATAGCCCAGAGAAGAAGCCATGTGTGTAAAACAGAAAATAAATTAGGAGGCTACCTTGTAATGGAAAATACTTAAAGATATGTTCAGTATCTGCTCAGTGCAGTTGAAACTTCAAGGTCTGGTAGAGTTTCCTGTATGTGGCAATTTCACGGAACTTTAATTCTTGTCTTTGATTGCTGTCCTCTTCTCAGGACTGTCTTACTGTTTTTAAGCTTGATTTCTTACACTGCTGTCTTTTTCCTTCTGTATAAACTTTCTATATGCTTATTTTTAACCAAGTTTAATTAGATTGCTCCCCTCCCCAATATTTTTTCTCTTGGCTTAAATTTAGCCAGTATGTATTGCTTTATTATAGCAAATGTAATTTGTCTGTAATAATGAATACTTTGTGGACTCTTGTAAAATACTTCATGCTAAAAGGACACATGAAGCATTCTATTCGGTTGTGGGGAAGTATTGAACAGAATACTGGGATAGCTCAAATCACAACATAGATCGTAGGCAAAGTTAAAAATCTAGGAAGGATATTGATAACCAAAAGATGACTGGTTATAGAAGTGCATAAATTCACCTGTCTTTTGTGCTTGCAAAAACTTCATGTCATCTGTTGTATGATGGGAGATAGATAATACACCAAAACTTTTTGGCTGCTTTGAAACTAAACAAGTAAGCAGAAAGACAAGAAATAACTTTACAAAATTAAAGGTGAATCTTTTAGGTGAAACTGCCTCCCTGTCTTGTGAGGGCTTTAAAAGTGCTGCATTCCTAAACATTGCCTTTCTGGCATCAAGATATCAGAGTACTAAAGTACTTATTGAGTCTGTAAACATGGTGATGGTCATGCTGAATTTGCAGGTATACATGGTATGGTGTACCAGCCTCAAAATGCTAGAGTACCTATAAGGGTTGAGGCCCTAGTGAGCGTAGCAGAAATCCAGTAATTGTCTGAGTTTAAAAGTATACACTTCCAACAAATTAGAGCTCTAAAGAAAATTACCATGTAGTGTTTCTATTCCCCTGTCAGCTAAACCATGAAAAGAATAGGTCATAATTAGCAAAATGAGTAATTGTTCTAGGGATGAATCTGTGTGATTTACTTCATTAAATAAAATTGTAGCCATCCTTCAGCATGAAATGCATGTCGAGTATTTTGAATGGGCCAAGGAAAGCAAGATGCAGTTGAGTAGGCAGCTTATGTGGATCCCTCTTGCAAGTCCTTCCAGGAAAAAGCTGGTGTGCTCCGTGTCCCAGATCACTGCCGGCTGCTCTCCACTCTTTCTTTGGGAGGTGCCTGCCTGATCGTTTCTCTGTTTGGTTTTACTGGGTACAGATCTATAACATGCTAATGATGTAAGACCCAAAATTGCTCCTGAAATTCCCAGAGCATGGAGTTGTAGCTGAAGTTTAAGATAGTGGAGATTTTATTAAGCATATGTTGGAGCGAGTTATTTATTTTTCTGCAGTATGATGCATTTCTTAATATTTATGCTTCCTTTATTGAATGCAGTGACACTCATGAGATATTTTCTTTTAGGCAGGCTCTTAATAAAGATTTGAACTAAATATTAACTATATACACTAAGTAGAAACCAACTACAGGGCTTCATGCCCCAAAGTGCTTCTTTTTCATCTTTTGGTATGCCATTCCACTGGGGAACAAGAAAGTTGTTAAATGTTTATTTTACACAAGCAGAAATTAGAAGGAAACAAGAAGACTCCCAGAGTGTAGTAGAAATCACTGTTGTTATGTTTGGATATTTTTAAAAAAAACCCAGCACCCAAACCCACTACTCTACTACTTTGTAGTATCACTGGTATAAGAAGCTGGTTTTACATAAACTAATTTAGTTACTATTGGAAGTGCCAAATTTTAAATCAACACAACATGACTGAAGGAAAAGCATAGCAAAATCAGTCTTATTGAAATAAGTGACTTTCTTTGTAATTTCTTACCTCATTGAGTATGTGGGGGTTGGTCTCTTTCTCCAGGCAGCAACTGACAGAACGAGAGGACACAGTCTTAAGCTGTGCCAAGGGAAATTTAAGTTGGATGTTAGGAAAAAGTTTTTTACAGAAGAAAGAGTGATAAAGTACTGGAATCGTCTGCCTGGGGAGGTGGTGGAGTCACCGTCCCTGCATGTGTTTAAAAAAAGATTGAATGTGGCACTTGGTGCCATGGTTTAGTTGAGGTGTTAGAGCTGGGTTGGACCTGATGATCTTGAAGGTCTCTCCAAACCTAATGATTCTGTGTGATTCTGAGTAACATGTAAACAATACAGAGAACAGTTTATCGAGTCCTTCAGAAAGGAATGTGTTTGAATTCAAATCTCTTGAATAACCTGTGCCTACCTGTTATCAAAAGGGTAATGAATTCTTGCCTTTTAAGTGACCAGATTATTTTCAGCTTTATCTAACACTGCTGTCAAAAGTGTTAATGCATCTCAAACTGTTACACATCCTTGAAGTAATGAATTCTGGGTTTTTTCCCCCCTTCAAAAACTGTAAAAGCTGTCAAGCAGTGGAAGTACTGTATTTTGTACTCAGTGGAATTGCAATTTCCATAAGTAATCCTCATAATGAAGAGTGCAATAATCACCCCAATATGCATTTTAAGAATATTTCATGGGTTGGATGGTAATTAATGTCTGTATCCTCAACAGCTTGGGTTTTTAAAATACGCAATTTATATTTGCAGATATATGGAGTTTGGGGGTCATCCTCTTCATGTTGGTCTGTGGACAACCACCATTCCAAGAAGCAAATGACAGTGAAACTCTGACTATGATAATGGACTGCAAATACACAGTGCCACCACATGTGTCCAAAGAATGTAAAGAGTAAGTAGAGTACTAAACAACTTGGAAGCTTTCACAGAAGTGGATTTTCATTACTTTTGGGAGTTCCCCATACTGTATCATCAATGTGTAGAATATTCCTTGATACTTTTCCTTTTATGTCTCTCAGTTGTCATGCATTTTATAAAGAATTGAAGTTACTCAGTACCGATTGGCTTTGGCCAACTCTTTTGCTGGACAGATTACCAGGTGGTGTTGAGATTATTCTGTCACAAGGGTTAGGAAGGTACTGCTGCTTATCAATTTCTGTACAAACAAGAAGTTACCAAAACCTGTCACACAGCAAGTTTTGCTCATCTCCTACTGAAATTGCCACTTTAAATTAACATCCTAGGCTATCAAGGGAGAAAAATATTTGGTCTGGAAATACCATATCCACTTAGGAGTCATGATTCCTTTTGATGTGTTTTTCTGCAGTGTTCACTGGAGCCTTTTTATTGATATGTTCCAGTATTTCCCATGTTTCCCTATTGGTTAATGACCTTCAGGCCTTTAAATATATATCCCAGTTGCATCACTTAGACTATTTTAAAATGTTAGTCTGTGTTCTTGAATCTGCAGTAGAGTATCTCTTAATTTTCAATACAGAGAACCAGACACCTTTATAAATGCTTGAAAAATGCATTTGTTTCAGTCAAAAAAACTAGAGCAGCATCTAGAATTCTGTTACTTGCCCAAGAATGAAGTTTGTTACAGCTGTGGTCATGATGACCATTACTTTATTTACCTGTCATCTGTGCAGTCCAGGAGTCTAATGCATAACATGGTGAACAGCATCCTGGCCTGCATCAGCAACAGTGAGGCCAGCAGGACCAGGAGAGTGATCCCCTGTGCTCAGCACTGGTGAGGGCACATCCTGAGCCCTGTGTTCAGCTCTTGAGTTCTTCAGTTCTCTCAAGAAAGACATTGAGGTGATGGATTGTGTCCAGAAAAGGGCAGTAAACTGGGGGGGAAGCTGGGGTTGTTTAACCTGGAGAAGAGGAGGCTCAGGGGACACCTTACTGCTCTCTACAACCACCTGAAAAGAGGTTGTAGCCAGCTGGGGTCAGTCTCTTCTCCTAGGTAATAAGCAATAGGATGAGGAAATGACCTCAAGGTTAAGATTGGATATTAGGAAAAATTTCTTGTCAAGCCTTAGAACAGGCTGCCCAGGGAAGTGGTAGAATCACCGTGCCTGGAGGTGATGATGATTCAAAACCAGTGCAGATGTGGCACTTAGATGGTTTAGTAGTGAGCATGGTGGTGCTGTTTCAGTGGTTGGACCTGATGCTCTCAGTAGTCTTTTCCAACCTTAATGATTCTGTAATTCTGTGCCATAGCTGGTGTTCTTGTCTTGTCATTAGTGTTTAGCACCCTCCACTAACATGGAAAAGCTGCTCTGAGCTTGAAGAGCTTCACATACAGGAAGAGGTTTAAAGTACAATACAGGAAGAGGTTTAAGAGGGAGCTTTTATTAGTGAATTGTATCAAATCAATCTCTTGAGATGCTGCATGCTGTACTAAGGCCAGGAAACTTATATTTTGCAGCCTTTTGCTTAATATGCTTGCTCTCATTGATTTGCTTACGTGTCCAGATCTGCTGTCTCTATATGAAGCATGAACAATGTACAGCCAGTTACCCAGGTCCTCTACAGGTTAGGTTTTCTTAGGGAAAGGACTCTGGGAATGCTTAAACTTCCTGCTTGGAGTGAAAGCATTTGTGGTTTGAGATGCATAAACAAGCTTCAAGCAAGAAGCACATGTGCTGCATTTGTGCTGTTTTACTACTGGTGTAGTTTACAAAAAAAGTCAAATTAAATATGGAGTTTGTTCTCCTTCTGTCATAATATTAACAAAAGCAAACAAACTCAAGGCTCCCATGTCTCACCTCACCTTTCCTCTCAGTAAGGGCAGAGACCACAGCTAATAAAAAGATATGTGACTTTTTTTTACTGTAGAATTTTTTAAGAAGGTTGGATTAACCTCCACTTTTAAATCCATGCATCATTTCACACAGGAAAAAAAAAAAAGGCAAAACAAAAAAAAAAACATTAAAAAATTGCCATTACCTTTGTGCTTTGTGTGTGGCTTTGCAGTCAGAAGTTGCATGGTATTGTATAGTTAGTGGAAGAAAAAGCACTATATGAGACCTGGAGAACATGTTGGAGCAATAGAGTTTCTTTGTAACCTTGGCAACAAAACCATATATCCATATTTGTTGAACAAAGCCAAAAATACTTCCCCCAAGAATTTTCCATGTATAGTAAGTGAACAGAGATGTGCTGTGCTAATGAAGTCTTCTTTCTCTGTTTACTTGGGGAATTCATGCACTTTCTTTCCAGCATTTGTAAAATCTCAGTATCAACTCATTAGTAAATTTGTCCCTACATCATCCCAGAGAGTGTATTGGTCTGTTTAGGTTTTTTTTCTATGTGGGTAGAACAAATCACAGTTTTTTCAAGGATACCGAAGACTCAAATGTCTGATACTTACTTCAGAATAAAATTTCTGTTTATCTTGCCATTCCATATACTAGATGATAGCAGCAATGATAAAAAAATCACATTTTTATTACTTTGCCAACTAGCTGATAGGCCACCTGGGACTTATAATTGCCCTATAAAACCTACTAAAATCAAATAAATGAGAAAAATCAGATGAATTATCTAGATGAAAACTGCAGTGTTTATGATATTTATAGTTTTAATAAATTGTTTCAGTTTAACAGTATTTGTAATGTCTTTGAGACTAAACAGTTTCCCATCACATTGTTTACTGTGAGACTTCTGAAGATCTATGTGACCTGACAGCAGAAAATGTCTTCCTAATGTTGTTCTTACAACAGCTGCTTTTTTAAACACGTGTGTGCATTTTTGTTTAGATTTATTTTTTATTCACAGTCTAATTACCCGGATGTTGCAGAGAGACCCGAAGCGAAGGGCATCTTTGGAAGAAATTGAAAACCATGCATGGCTCCAAGGGGTTGATCCATCTCCTGCAACTAAGTATAATATTCCTCTTGTATCTTACAAAAACCTGTCTGAGGAGGAGCACAACAGTATAATACAGCGCATGGTTCTTGGGGACATTGCAGACCGAGATACCATAGTGGAGTAAGTTGGCAGCCTTCTAGATGCAGTTTGTTTTGTGCATCTCTCATTTTTGATTCAAGAACATCATGAGAACCCTGGGCACTTGGGTGTTTAAGTATCAGGCCATTCAGTAAATAAACAAACTATTACAGTCTTGCTCTGTGATAGGATATTTTGGGATCAGAAGTACTTAAGTATACCCAAATTCAGGAAAAACTTTAAGAAAATATGTTGGAACAGTGTTTTGATTTCCTGCAGTAGCCATCTTGAGTAAACTTAAATGCTTTGGAATCCACGCTTGTTCTTCATCTCTCATGCATATTTGAAGGTGACAAATTCTAGCATTTTTCCCCTTAGCACATTTCCAGTGTACCTGAATCTTTGTTGATTTAAAATACTATTCCTTTTATCTATGTAATGCATAATAGTCACTGTCACTGAGGGTGCTTGCTAGTAAGCTACATTGATTCTTCTAATAGATTAAAAATGCCAAATTTCTAAAATATTCCCCAAATTGAAAGGGGTCTTAAATATTTTTTCCTTTTTTTGTGTTCAAATGTTAAAAACTGTTGATGGGGAAGAGAAAGCAGCAGTCTCACTTCATAAGCTTTTAGCTGTGTAACAGGGGCAGCCTTTCTGTTACAATGTCTGAGTGATGCTTACTGGCTTATGAACTTATTTTTACTATAAACTCAATGTGACAGCCCTAAAATAATGAAAGTTTTCTTCCATTTGTTGCATAACCAAATATTAGTACTTTGTGGTTGCATGTGCCAGTAGGAGAGCCCACCATTGGTGCAGAACATTAATAAAAACCAGTTATCATTTAAAGAATGTAAAATAAATAATTTCTTACTTTTCTTGGATCTGAGACCTTGGATCTAGACATCTAAGGATGTCTCCTTCCAACTGTAGTTGAAATTGCTAGACTTGTTGGCTCTTTATTTTTAATAAAATTAAGACATGTTCATCAAAAGATCAGAAATGGGCAGTTCTGCTTTCAGGCACTCTTCCTGCTATGGGAAGCACAGCAAGCTGTGAGATGCATGTTGAATTCTTAGAAACCACTGATGGATGGGTTATTTCATGTTTTGTACTTTCCTCAGGGCATTGGAGACTAACAAATACAATCACATCACTGCTACTTACTTCTTATTAGCTGAAAGGATCTTGAGAGAAAAACAAGAGAAGGAAATTCAGACCAGATCTGCAAGCCCCAGCAACATCAAAGCTCAGTTCAGGTGAGAATTTAGGAATCTTAATGGATGGGAGGGGATTGGTTTTTTGTTTGTTTGTTTTTTAAATTGTCTTAATGAAAATATTAAATTTCTTGATTACTGATTTCTTGAAAACAGTAAAATACTTACTCATTGCAAATTTAAATGTCTTCAGAGTGCTGCGGACACTTCAGAAACTGTTCAGAAGTCAGTTGCACATATTTTCAATTCCTACCCTTCTCAGGAAATAACAAGGCAATTTGAATTCTGTACCTAAACAGACAAATTTTCGCACCCCCTAGAAAAGGGCTTGTTCATTGACCTTCAGCTCCTCTCACAAATCGTGTTATGTAATATCCCTGGAGAAAAATTAGTTGCATAATCCATAAACCTGCTGATATGGAATTAGTTATAAATGAGAAATCACTCTAAATTTGATCTGTAGGTTATGTTCTTTTTCATGTCAGTTGCTGTGCCTGTTATCTAAGAAAAATGGTTGAATTTACCATTTCAATCAGTCACTTAAATATATTGCAATAGATTGTTTTTGTTTGACAAAAACATGAATTAAAAAAACCTTATAGTAAGGGTCTCTGGGATTTTCCAAGCTTCAGTTTCTGACACAGTGAAACTAAAAGGGGGGAACTGGGCTTCTGGCATGTAGTTGGTATTGGTATGTTCAGCCAGTTCATTTGCTCTGCAACCAGCTACCAAAGCATCCCACATTTTCAGTTACAGCAGAATACGCTTTAAAAAAACCAACCAACCAAGAAAAAGAAAACCAAAACCAAACCAACCAACCAAAACACCCAGCCCAAAAGGCAAAGAGTATGGTTTCCACTTGCACATTGATATTGGACGATTCAAGTTTTGAGCAGTTATTTTTCTTAAACAATGTGGTTTTTCTTTCCTGAGTTGTGTTAAACTATCACTAGGGATCTGCTGGTATTGGATAAAATATTTGTTGGCCCATCTTGACAATTGTTCCAGTGAAGGTGGAGGAGGTACTGAGGCGTTTCAATTCACTTTCATCCTGTAACCTCCAATCTTTTCCAAAGTTGCCTATTTAGGTAAAATAGTGGTAATTGTTACTAGCAATAACAACAATTGTTAGTAGGTAATTTATTAATGAGAAAAGAGTACTAAGTGTTTGTGCTTATGTTTAGCATTGCTAACTGCAGCAACACCTTCAGTGTTGTTTATCTGTATGATTTAGAGAAAAAGACAAAATAACTTGTTCATTCCAAAAGTTTCTCTGTGCAACTTTCTTGCAAGGTCATATACAAAATCATTTAATAGGAATAAATGCTGGGATGTCCTTCTGGTGCATAGTCATAGTATTCCTTGGCCTAATTGATAAAAGTAAGATACTACTACCTCAAGTGAAATGCAAAAAAAAAAAAAAAAAAA